>OY992874.1:0-12500 GCA_963921415.1 Pyrausta despicata | reverse complement strand
CCGAACATGTTCGAGGGCGGCATTTGCCTGTGTCTCAATTTGAAGTGCCGTTTCACCATCGAATACCATTACGACGTCGTCTGCAAAGGCCTGGCAATAGTTGCCCCTCTTCTCAAGCCGGTGTAAGAGCGGGTCGAGGAGTAAATTCCATAGTATAGGACCCCCTATGGATCCCTGGACGCATCCTTTGCTGGTAAGCCGCTGATGCTGTTCTCCAGCGTATCTTAATTGAACAGCTCTGTCGCTCAGATAGCTGTCAAAGACCCTCCTTAGGTTTACCGGACACCTTTCCTCAGCCAGTCTGACCCGTATGGCCGGCCACCATGCGCTATCGAAGGCTCCCTCTATATCCAACGATACTACAGTGACTATACGTTTTTGCTTTAGTTTTTCGCGGATGTGCTGCATTAAGATATAGAGGGAGTCCTCGGTGCTCTTTTGGGGCATGAAGCCATACTGGCGAGTACTGAATCCGGGCAATAGGTGGAACCTAAGGCGCCTCACCAGCATCTTCTCGTATACCTTACCCAACACAGGCAAGAGCCCAATCGGCCTGTATGATTTGGGTACGGTATACGACTCCTTTCCTGGTTTCCTGAGTACCACTACCGTTGCCAGCTTCCAGGCCTTCGGGAAGTGGTGCAACCTAAGGCACTTGTTTAAGAGGGCCAGGAAAAGGGCCGGGTCGTTTCCCACCGCTTGGCTGCAAATATCGGCCGTGAAGCCGTCTGCACCTGGGGCCTTCTTAGGGTTGAACGATTTTACCGCTGTCTCCAGCTCGTACATTGTGAAGGGCGGGTCAGCCTTCTCATTTTGTTCTGCTGTGTTTACCCCCCGCGCCCTTTCTCTAATGTTACGCTGCTCAGGGTTATCGTTCAACTCCTGGTCTTCTGGATAGAAGGTTTCCGCCAAGAATTCCGCAGACTGCTTCGCGTCCAAGGTCGCTCCGTCCCGCATCAGCAACAAATCCTCACACCTCTCCGTGCTCCTTCCTATCACCCGGTATATCCCGTCCCAGACACTTTCCCTGTCCTGCCTTCCACAGAACCCTCTCCAGCTTTCCGCGATTGCATTCTTTACAGCTAACTCATAATTTTCTTTTTGTTCCAGGTACTTTGCCACCACCATCGACCTTCGAGCTGGCGCTGCGTTCCGGATCCGTCGTCTCCGTGTTGCGACCTCCCGTTTCATCTCAGCGAGTTCATCGGACCACCACGGCTTGGTAAGTATTTCTCTTTTCTTTTTATTTGGTATGCTTTCTTTACATGTTTTGGTTATAGCTTCTATATATTTATTTACAATTTTATCTAAGTTTACAACGTTGTCAATTCGGTCCAATTCTTCCAATGTGATGCCTTCTTCTTGCATAACTAGTCGCTGTTTCTCACGAAACAGTGACCAGTTTGCTTTTTTTGTGTTATAGATTCTAGTTGTTCTTTCTATATTGATCCCAATAGACTTCGTTAATTTGATTTTAAAAGCAATACCGTTGTGGTCCGAGCTCGTGAGACCTTCCTCTACTCTCCAGTCGCTGATTAGAGCAAGCAGGTCCGGGGAACATGCGGTTACATCTACGTGGCTGCTGTACCTTTTGCCACCCCTAATTGTGTCGAAAGTTGGCACATCTCCTTCATTCAATATGTGGAGGCCGCTCTCTATGAGGGCACCGCACATAGCCTCTCCCTTTGGATCTTCGGTGTCGCTTCCCCACCATGTGCTTTTGGCATTGGCATCACCTCCAATTAACACTCCTGTCGGCCCAACCTTCCCTATCACCGCCTTTATTTGTGTTAGGTAGGTCTCTATTGGCTGGTCGGGTTCAAAGTAATAGGAGATTAGTGTGATCCTCCAGACCCTAGTTCGGATCCCTACCACGGTGATGTTGTTCGTGGTAAGTTCTGGGTACTGTATGACGTCCAGGTCAGGATCGAAGATTGCGATCGCTGCCTTTACAGTCCCGTCTCCTATGTTAGAGTTCTGGAAGATCCTCACTCCCCTCCTACCCCTCATGTATTTCTCCTTCCCTACGTAGGGTTCCTGGAGGAGGGCCATTGCGGTTTTCGAGCGTTCAGCTTCCAAAAGGAGTTCCTCTGTGGCGAGTTTATTCCGCTGTAAGTTGCACTGTAGCGTTTTGTAGCTGTTGGTGTTCCCCGTGGTGTCTTTAGCAGTAGGCAACGGATGCCCGGGCTATCGCGTCCCATCTTCTTTTTACGGGGCATTCGTTGCTGAATGCGTTATGTTCGCTAGTTTCCATCCCCGCCCGAACACAGTTCCGGCAGGATGGGGGTTGCGCGACTAATCTCTCAGGACACGTCTCTCTGAGATGGGGTCCACCACAATGGCTGCAGAGGTCCACGGGATCCTTACAGAATCGCCTGCTGTGTCCGTACCCCAGGCACCTCGTGCACTGGACTAGGGGCGATTGGTCTTCGACCGTGACCCTCTGCAGGTCTATGCGGAGTTTCCGTGCCTCCGTTGCCCGCTGCCAAATTTTTGGGGAGACACTTAATACGATGTGGCCGCTGTGGGGGTTCCTAGCTTTCCTCCTATATTTTATTTCCATCCTGTCATCTTCGTGATCGAGGTCCTGAAAGACGCCCCTATTTTGGTTTCTCAGGGCCCTAATTACATCCTCGTCGCTATGGACGAGGAGCACGTCCCTGAGGATCAACAATGGGTCCTTGTTTTTCATGTCCTCGACCACGAAGTGACCGTCTGCTGTCTCTAATCTCTCCCTTATCTTGTTTCGTTCCTCTATTGTGCTACATCCCATTATGATCTTCCGGTCCTTTGCTTTCCTTACTTTCTCCACCGTGATCCATCCCTCCTTTGCATCCATCACCTTCCTTAGCCGTTCCAGTATCTCTTCCCCTGTTTCCGTTTCGTTTTTCGAGGTCACGGCCACGGAATGCAATGCCGTCCTTTTCTGCGTGTGTTTTGCTGGCAGGTCTACGGCTGCTACTGTCGCGTAGGTCGCGACCTCTGTGTTCCTACCCTGTGTTTCCATTTTCTCTTTTATTTCAGCTAAGGCCTTCCCGTGTTCCATGAGCAACTTCCTGTTTTCTTCGAGCTTCAGCATCAGGCTTTCGTCATTTTTTGTCACCTTATCTGTGTCTGTTTTCCTTAATTCGTTTCTTTTCTTTGTTTCAGGCGCAGTATCCGCCTCTCCCGCGGCCTCCTTCACCAGTTGGTAGAGCTTTTCCACCGCCAGGGTGATCCCGGTCTTCAGGTCGGCTCTCAGATTGCGGGAGTCACCTATGTGGCTCTTCGCCTTCAGGAGCCAGTTCCGGGCCTGGGTCACCCTGTCGGCGGTCTTTGCTCCGCTCGTGCTGGGTCCAGGGGACACCGCAGTGGCCTCCGTGGACGATCTCCGTACAGCTCCTCTGACCTCGTCAGGGAGCGCCGTCCTCGGTTTCGGCCTTTGCGGTGCCGCTGCCGCCGGCGCCGTCTTTGTAGGTAAATGCGCGTGCACCGCTGATGTGCACTGCTGTGCCCCCTCCCACTCCCCAATGCTGCGCCTCACTCGGGAGGTCTGCGTCGGTGAGGTCCGAGAAGAGCCTGCCTTCTCGCAGTCGGTCTCCTGCGCCGGGGATTTGGGGGGGGTTGTCGGCGCTGCTTTCTTGGCGGGGGTGCGCGCTGTGTACATTTTCGTCAATTCTATTTGTCCGGTGTTAAAATAAAATAAAGATTTTGGTTAATAAACCAAGTTCTTAAACTAGGTGAGCCGGTCAATAAACTCGGCGGTCACCCGCTACGATTTTCGGAATTCGGTTCCGAATGTCCAAATATACGACCACACAGGTCGCTTAAAAAGGACGTGCGAGTGTCAATAAACACCGGGGCACGTCTATGAACTTTATAGGATTTAGCCGGCACGATTTAAGAAATTTTTATTTTCGCCAATATTCCAATTTGTCCACCTAGTAAATGAAATATGGGTGGGTGGGCGGGCGGGCAAATTTTTGATCTTTGAGTTGCCGTAGGGGTGCAAACGGGGTGTCCGCGGGTAGGTCTCGTCGAGCCGCACAAAACAAGCGGACCAGGTCACAGGGTGTTCCTACAAAAAATTTTCAGCACGGCTGAAAAACCGTTATTTTTGAGCTTTTACTATGTATAAAAAATGAACGCAACGTCGGATCACGCTAAAACCAACGGCGATATGCTCTAATAACTTAATACAGCCGATCTAGGCGAAAAAATTTTGAAAATCGACCGACTGAAAAACACTTAGGAAAATTTCGATACTAATTTGTATGGGGAATCTATAAATTTGGAAAAATCGTTAAAAATCCAAAATGTATGTATTTATTGCGGTGATTTCACTAAAGACAGTTGTAAACTACTAGATACAAAATTATAACACCGCAACAATAACCAAATACTATGTTTCAGGTGCTGAAAATCGTGATTTAGTGATATTTGACTACCTGCCTTTACACCTCGGTACGGACTATAATTGCACTGAAAAATGCAAATTTACGATCTTTGAGTTGCCGTAGGGGTGCAAACGGGGTGTCCGCGGGTAGGTCTCGTCGAGCCGCACAAAACAAGCGGACCAGGTCACAGGGTGTTCCTACAAAAAATTTTCAGCACGGCTGAAAAACCGTTATTTTTGAGCTTTTACTATGTATAAAAAATGAACGCAACGTCGGATCACGCTAAAACCAACGGCGATATGCTCTAATAACTTAATACAGCCGATCTAGGCGAAAAAATTTTGAAAATCGACCGACTGAAAAACACTTAGGAAAATTTCGATACTAATTTGTATGGGGAATCTATAAATTTGGAAAAATCGTTAAAAATCCAAAATGTATGTATTTATTGCGGTGATTTCACTAAAGACAGTTGTAAACTACTAGATACAAAATTATAACACCGCAACAATAACCAAATACTATGTTTCAGGTGCTGAAAATCGTGGTTAGGTTAGGTTAGGTTAGGTTAGGTTAGGTTAGGTTAGGTTAGGTTAGGTTAGGTTAGGTTAGGTTAGGTTAGGTTAGGTTAGGTTAGGTTAGGTTAGGTTAGGTTAGGTTAGGTTAGGTTAGGTTAGGTTAGGTTAGGTTAGGTTAGGTTAGGTTAGGTTAGGTTAGGTTAGGTTAGGTTAGGTTAGGTTAGGTTAGGTTAGGTTAGGTTAGGTTAGGTTAGGTTAGGTTAGGTTAGGTTAGGTTAGGTTAGGTTAGGTTAGGTTAGGTTAGGTTAGGTTAGGTTAGGTTAGGTTAGGTTAGGTTAGGTTAGGTTAGGTTAGGTTAGGTTAGGTTAGGTTAGGTTAGGTTAGGTTAGGTTAGGTTAGGTTAGGTTAGGTTAGGTTAGGTTAGGTTAGGTTAGGTTAGGTTAGGTTAGGTTAGGTTAGGTTAGGTTAGGTTAGGTTAGGTTAGGTTAGGTTAGGTTAGGTTAGGTTAGGTTAGGTTAGGTTAGGTTAGGTTAGGTTAGGTTAGGTTAGGTTAGGTTAGGTTAGGTTAGGTTAGGTTAGGTTAGGTTAGGTTAGGTTAGGTTAGGTTAGGTTAGGTTAGGTTAGGTTAGGTTAGGTTAGGTTAGGTTAGGTTAGGTTAGGTTAGGTTAGGTTAGGTTAGGTTAGGTTAGGTTAGGTTAGGTTAGGTTAGGTTAGGTTAGGTTAGGTTAGGTTAGGTTAGGTTAGGTTAGGTTAGGTTAGGTTAGGTTAGGTTAGGTTAGGTTAGGTTAGGTTAGGTTAGGTTAGGTTAGGTTAGGTTAGGTTAGGTTAGGTTAGGTTAGGTTAGGTTAGGTTAGGTTAGGTTAGGTTAGGTTAGGTTAGGTTAGGTTAGGTTAGGTTAGGTTAGGTTAGGTTAGGTTAGGTTAGGTTAGGTTAGGTTAGGTTAGGTTAGGTTAGGTTAGGTTAGGTTAGGTTAGGTTAGGTTAGGTTAGGTTAGGTTAGGTTAGGTTAGGTTAGGTTAGGTTAGGTTAGGTTAGGTTAGGTTAGGTTAGGTTAGGTTAGGTTAGGTTAGGTTAGGTTAGGTTAGGTTAGGTTAGGTTAGGTTAGGTTAGGTTAGGTTAGGTTAGGTTAGGTTAGGTTAGGTTAGGTTAGGTTAGGTTAGGTTAGGTTAGGTTAGGTTAGGTTAGGTTAGGTTAGGTTAGGTTAGGTTAGGTTAGGTTAGGTTAGGTTAGGTTAGGTTAGGTTAGGTTAGGTTAGGTTAGGTTAGGTTAGGTTAGGTTAGGTTAGGTTAGGTTAGGTTAGGTTAGGTTAGGTTAGGTTAGGTTAGGTTAGGTTAGGTTAGGTTAGGTTAGGTTAGGTTAGGTTAGGTTAGGTTAGGTTAGGTTAGGTTAGGTTAGGTTAGGTTAGGTTAGGTTAGGTTAGGTTAGGTTAGGTTAGGTTAGGTTAGGTTAGGTTAGGTTAGGTTAGGTTAGGTTAGGTTAGGTTAGGTTAGGTTAGGTTAGGTTAGGTTAGGTTAGGTTAGGTTAGGTTAGGTTAGGTTAGGTTAGGTTAGGTTAGGTTAGGTTAGGTTAGGTTAGGTTAGGTTAGGTTAGGTTAGGTTAGGTTAGGTTAGGTTAGGTTAGGTTAGGTTAGGTTAGGTTAGGTTAGGTTAGGTTAGGTTAGGTTAGGTTAGGTTAGGTTAGGTTAGGTTAGGTTAGGTTAGGTTAGGTTAGGTTAGGTTAGGTTAGGTTAGGTTAGGTTAGGTTAGGTTAGGTTAGGTTAGGTTAGGTTAGGTTAGGTTAGGTTAGGTTAGGTTAGGTTAGGTTAGGTTAGGTTAGGTTAGGTTAGGTTAGGTTAGGTTAGGTTAGGTTAGGTTAGGTTAGGTTAGGTTAGGTTAGGTTAGGTTAGGTTAGGTTAGGTTAGGTTAGGTTAGGTTAGGTTAGGTTAGGTTAGGTTAGGTTAGGTTAGGTTAGGTTAGGTTAGGTTAGGTTAGGTTAGGTTAGGTTAGGTTAGGTTAGGTTAGGTTAGGTTAGGTTAGGTTAGGTTAGGTTAGGTTAGGTTAGGTTAGGTTAGGTTAGGTTAGGTTAGGTTAGGTTAGGTTAGGTTAGGTTAGGTTAGGTTAGGTTAGGTTAGGTTAGGTTAGGTTAGGTTAGGTTAGGTTAGGTTAGGTTAGGTTAGGTTAGGTTAGGTTAGGTTAGGTTAGGTTAGGTTAGGTTAGGTTAGGTTAGGTTAGGTTAGGTTAGGTTAGGTTAGGTTAGGTTAGGTTAGGTTAGGTTAGGTTAGGTTAGGTTAGGTTAGGTTAGGTTAGGTTAGGTTAGGTTAGGTTAGGTTAGGTTAGGTTAGGTTAGGTTAGGTTAGGTTAGGTTAGGTTAGGTTAGGTTAGGTTAGGTTAGGTTAGGTTAGGTTAGGTTAGGTTAGGTTAGGTTAGGTTAGGTTAGGTTAGGTTAGGTTAGGTTAGGTTAGGTTAGGTTAGGTTAGGTTAGGTTAGGTTAGGTTAGGTTAGGTTAGGTTAGGTTAGGTTAGGTTAGGTTAGGTTAGGTTAGGTTAGGTTAGGTTAGGTTAGGTTAGGTTAGGTTAGGTTAGGTTAGGTTAGGTTAGGTTAGGTTAGGTTAGGTTAGGTTAGGTTAGGTTAGGTTAGGTTAGGTTAGGTTAGGTTAGGTTAGGTTAGGTTAGGTTAGGTTAGGTTAGGTTAGGTTAGGATAGGTTAGGTTAGGTTAGGTTAGGTTAGGTTAGGTTAGGTTAGGTTAGGTTAGGTTAGGTTAGGTTAGGTTAGGTTAGGTTAGGTTAGGTTAGGTTAGGTTAGGTTAGGTTAGGTTAGGTTAGGTTAGGTTAGGTTAGGTTAGGTTAGGTTAGGTTAGGTTAGGTTAGGTTAGGTTAGGTTAGGTTAGGTTAGGTTAGGTTAGGTTAGGTTAGGTTAGGTTAGGTTAGGTTAGGTTAGGTTAGGTTAGGTTAGGTTAGGTTAGGTTAGGTTAGGTTAGGTTAGGTTAGGTTAGGTTAGGTTAGGTTAGGTTAGGTTAGGTTAGGTTAGGTTAGGTTAGGTTAGGTTAGGTTAGGTTAGGTTAGGTTAGGTTAGGTTAGGTTAGGTTAGGTTAGGTTAGGTTAGGTTAGGTTAGGTTAGGTTAGGTTAGGTTAGGTTAGGTTAGGTTAGGTTAGGTTAGGTTAGGTTAGGTTAGGTTAGGTTAGGTTAGGTTAGGTTAGGTTAGGTTAGGTTAGGTTAGGTTAGGTTAGGTTAGGTTAGGTTAGGTTAGGTTAGGTTAGGTTAGGTTAGGTTAGGTTAGGTTAGGTTAGGTTAGGTTAGGTTAGGTTAGGTTAGGTTAGGTTAGGTTAGGTTAGGTTAGGTTAGGTTAGGTTAGGTTAGGTTAGGTTAGGTTAGGTTAGGTTAGGTTAGGTTAGGTTAGGTTAGGTTAGGTTAGGTTAGGTTAGGTTAGGTTAGGTTAGGTTAGGTTAGGTTAGGTTAGGTTAGGTTAGGTTAGGTTAGGTTAGGTTAGGTTAGGTTAGGTTAGGTTAGGTTAGGTTAGGTTAGGTTAGGTTAGGTTAGGTTAGGTTAGGTTAGGTTAGGTTAGGTTAGGTTAGGTTAGGTTAGGTTAGGTTAGGTTAGGTTAGGTTAGGTTAGGTTAGGTTAGGTTAGGTTAGGTTAGGTTAGGTTAGGTTAGGTTAGGTTAGGTTAGGTTAGGTTAGGTTAGGTTAGGTTAGGTTAGGTTAGGTTAGGTTAGGTTAGGTTAGGTTAGGTTAGGTTAGGTTAGGTTAGGTTAGGTTAGGTTAGGTTAGGTTAGGTTAGGTTAGGTTAGGTTAGGTTAGGTTAGGTTAGGTTAGGTTAGGTTAGGTTAGGTTAGGTTAGGTTAGGTTAGGTTAGGTTAGGTTAGGTTAGGTTAGGTTAGGTTAGGTTAGGTTAGGTTAGGTTAGGTTAGGTTAGGTTAGGTTAGGTTAGGTTAGGTTAGGTTAGGTTAGGTTAGGTTAGGTTAGGTTAGGTTAGGTTAGGTTAGGTTAGGTTAGGTTAGGTTAGGTTAGGTTAGGTTAGGTTAGGTTAGGTTAGGTTAGGTTAGGTTAGGTTAGGTTAGGTTAGGTTAGGTTAGGTTAGGTTAGGTTAGGTTAGGTTAGGTTAGGTTAGGTTAGGTTAGGTTAGGTTAGGTTAGGTTAGGTTAGGTTAGGTTAGGTTAGGTTAGGTTAGGTTAGGTTAGGTTAGGTTAGGTTAGGTTAGGTTAGGTTAGGTTAGGTTAGGTTAGGTTAGGTTAGGTTAGGTTAGGTTAGGTTAGGTTAGGTTAGGTTAGGTTAGGTTAGGTTAGGTTAGGTTAGGTTAGGTTAGGTTAGGTTAGGTTAGGTTAGGTTAGGTTAGGTTAGGTTAGGTTAGGTTAGGTTAGGTTAGGTTAGGTTAGGTTAGGTTAGGTTAGGTTAGGTTAGGTTAGGTTAGGTTAGGTTAGGTTAGGTTAGGTTAGGTTAGGTTAGGTTAGGTTAGGTTAGGTTAGGTTAGGTTAGGTTAGGTTAGGTTAGGTTAGGTTAGGTTAGGTTAGGTTAGGTTAGGTTAGGTTAGGTTAGGTTAGGTTAGGTTAGGTTAGGTTAGGTTAGGTTAGGTTAGGTTAGGTTAGGTTAGGTTAGGTTAGGTTAGGTTAGGTTAGGTTAGGTTAGGTTAGGTTAGGTTAGGTTAGGTTAGGTTAGGTTAGGTTAGGTTAGGTTAGGTTAGGTTAGGTTAGGTTAGGTTAGGTTAGGTTAGGTTAGGTTAGGTTAGGTTAGGTTAGGTTAGGTTAGGTTAGGTTAGGTTAGGTTAGGTTAGGTTAGGTTAGGTTAGGTTAGGTTAGGTTAGGTTAGGTTAGGTTAGGTTAGGTTAGGTTAGGTTAGGTTAGGTTAGGTTAGGTTAGGTTAGGTTAGGTTAGGTTAGGTTAGGTTAGGTTAGGTTAGGTTAGGTTAGGTTAGGTTAGGTTAGGTTAGGTTAGGTTAGGTTAGGTTAGGTTAGGTTAGGTTAGGTTAGGTTAGGTTAGGTTAGGTTAGGTTAGGTTAGGTTAGGTTAGGTTAGGTTAGGTTAGGTTAGGTTAGGTTAGGTTAGGTTAGGTTAGGTTAGGTTAGGTTAGGTTAGGTTAGGTTAGGTTAGGTTAGGTTAGGTTAGGTTAGGTTAGGTTAGGTTAGGTTAGGTTAGGTTAGGTTAGGTTAGGTTAGGTTAGGTTAGGTTAGGTTAGGTTAGGTTAGGTTAGGTTAGGTTAGGTTAGGTTAGGTTAGGTTAGGTTAGGTTAGGTTAGGTTAGGTTAGGTTAGGTTAGGTTAGGTTAGGTTAGGTTAGGTTAGGTTAGGTTAGGTTAGGTTAGGTTAGGTTAGGTTAGGTTAGGTTAGGTTAGGTTAGGTTAGGTTAGGTTAGGTTAGGTTAGGTTAGGTTAGGTTAGGTTAGGTTAGGTTAGGTTAGGTTAGGTTAGGTTAGGTTAGGTTAGGTTAGGTTAGGTTAGGTTAGGTTAGGTTAGGTTAGGTTAGGTTAGGTTAGGTTAGGTTAGGTTAGGTTAGGTTAGGTTAGGTTAGGTTAGGTTAGGTTAGGTTAGGTTAGGTTAGGTTAGGTTAGGTTAGGTTAGGTTAGGTTAGGTTAGGTTAGGTTAGGTTAGGTTAGGTTAGGTTAGGTTAGGTTAGGTTAGGTTAGGTTAGGTTAGGTTAGGTTAGGTTAGGTTAGGTTAGGTTAGGTTAGGTTAGGTTAGGTTAGGTTAGGTTAGGTTAGGTTAGGTTAGGTTAGGTTAGGTTAGGTTAGGTTAGGTTAGGTTAGGTTAGGTTAGGTTAGGTTAGGTTAGGTTAGGTTAGGTTAGGTTAGGTTAGGTTAGGTTAGGTTAGGTTAGGTTAGGTTAGGTTAGGTTAGGTTAGGTTAGGTTAGGTTAGGTTAGGTTAGGTTAGGTTAGGTTAGGTTAGGTTAGGTTAGGTTAGGTTAGGTTAGGTTAGGTTAGGTTAGGTTAGGTTAGGTTAGGTTAGGTTAGGTTAGGTTAGGTTAGGTTAGGTTAGGTTAGGTTAGGTTAGGTTAGGTTAGGTTAGGTTAGGTTAGGTTAGGTTAGGTTAGGTTAGGTTAGGTTAGGTTAGGTTAGGTTAGGTTAGGTTAGGTTAGGTTAGGTTAGGTTAGGTTAGGTTAGGTTAGGTTAGGTTAGGTTAGGTTAGGTTAGGTTAGGTTAGGTTAGGTTAGGTTAGGTTAGGTTAGGTTAGGTTAGGTTAGGTTAGGTTAGGTTAGGTTAGGTTAGGTTAGGTTAGGTTAGGTTAGGTTAGGTTAGGTTAGGTTAGGTTAGGTTAGGTTAGGTTAGGTTAGGTTAGGTTAGGTTAGGTTAGGTTAGGTTAGGTTAGGTTAGGTTAGGTTAGGTTAGGTTAGGTTAGGTTAGGTTAGGTTAGGTTAGGTTAGGTTAGGTTAGGTTAGGTTAGGTTAGGTTAGGTTAGGTTAGGTTAGGTTAGGTTAGGTTAGGTTAGGTTAGGTTAGGTTAGGTTAGGTTAGGTTAGGTTAGGTTAGGTTAGGTTAGGTTAGGTTAGGTTAGGTTAGGTTAGGTTAGGTTAGGTTAGGTTAGGTTAGGTTAGGTTAGGTTAGGTTAGGTTAGGTTAGGTTAGGTTAGGTTAGGTTAGGTTAGGTTAGGTTAGGTTAGGTTAGGTTAGGTTAGGTTAGGTTAGGTTAGGTTAGGTTAGGTTAGGTTAGGTTAGGTTAGGTTAGGTTAGGTTAGGTTAGGTTAGGTTAGGTTAGGTTAGGTTAGGTTAGGTTAGGTTAGGTTAGGTTAGGTTAGGTTAGGTTAGGTTAGGTTAGGTTAGGTTAGGTTAGGTTAGGTTAGGTTAGGTTAGGTTAGGTTAGGTTAGGTTAGGTTAGGTTAGGTTAGGTTAGGTTAGGTTAGGTTAGGTTAGGTTAGGTTAGGTTAGGTTAGGTTAGGTTAGGTTAGGTTAGGTTAGGTTAGGTTAGGTTAGGTTAGGTTAGGTTAGGTTAGGTTAGGTTAGGTTAGGTTAGGTTAGGTTAGGTTAGGTTAGGTTAGGTTAGGTTAGGTTAGGTTAGGTTAGGTTAGGTTAGGTTAGGTTAGGTTAGGTTAGGTTAGGTTAGGTTAGGTTAGGTTAGGTTAGGTTAGGTTAGGTTAGGTTAGGTTAGGTTAGGTTAGGTTAGGTTAGGTTAGGTTAGGTTAGGTTAGGTTAGGTTAGGTTAGGTTAGGTTAGGTTAGGTTAGGTTAGGTTAGGTTAGGTTAGGTTAGGTTAGGTTAGGTTAGGTTAGGTTAGGTTAGGTTAGGTTAGGTTAGGTTAGGTTAGGTTAGGTTAGGTTAGGTTAGGTTAGGTTAGGTTAGGTTAGGTTAGGTTAGGTTAGGTTAGGTTAGGTTAGGTTAGGTTAGGTTAGGTTAGGTTAGGTTAGGTTAGGTTAGGTTAGGTTAGGTTAGGTTAGGTTAGGTTAGGTTAGGTTAGGTTAGGTTAGGTTAGGTTAGGTTAGGTTAGGTTAGGTTAGGTTAGGTTAGGTTAGGTTAGGTTAGGTTAGGTAGGTTAGGTTAGGGTAGGGTAGGTTAGGTTAGGTTAGGTTAGGTAGGTTAGGGTAGGAAGGTAGGTTAGGTTAGGGTAGGTTTATGGGGTGGGTGGGGTGGGTGGGGAGGTGGGAGGGGTGGGGTGGTGTGGGTAGGTAGGTTGGGGGTGGTGTAGGTGAGGTGTGGGTAGGGTGGGGTTGGTTA
>OY992873.1:9534044-9545810 GCA_963921415.1 Pyrausta despicata | reverse complement strand
CTAACCTAACCTAACCTAACCTAACCTAACCTAACCTAACCTAACCTAACCTAACCTAACCTAACCTAACCTAACCTAACCTAACCTAACCTAACCTAACCTAACCTAACCTAACCTAACCTAACCTAACCTAACCTAACCTAACCTAACCTAACCTAACCTAACCTAACCTAACCTAACCTAACCTAACCTAACCTAACCTAACCTAACCTAACCTAACCTAACCTAACCTAACCTAACCTAACCTAACCTAACCTAACCTAACCGAACCTAACCTAACCTAACCTAACCTAACCTAACCTAACCTAACCTAACCTAACCTAACCTAACCTAACCTAACCTAACCTAACCTAACCTAACCTAACCTAACCTAACCTAACCTAACCTAACCTAACCTAACCTAACCTAACCTAACCTAACCTAACCTAACCTAACCTAACCTAACCTAACCTAACCTAACCTAACCTAACCTAACCTAACCTAACCTAACCTAACCTAACCTAACCTAACCTAACCTAACCTAACCTAACCTAACCTAACCTAACCTAACCTAACCTAACCTAACCTAACCTAACCTAACCTAACCTAACCTAACCTAACCTAACCTAACCTAACCTAACCTAACCTAACCTAACCTAACCTAACCTAACCTAACCTAACCTAACCTAACCTAACCTAACCTAACCTAACCTAACCTAACCTAACCTAACCTAACCTAACCTAACCTAACCTAACCTAACCTAACCTAACCTAACCTAACCTAACCTAACCTAACCTAACCTAACCTAACCTAACCTAACCTAACCTAACCTAACCTAACCTAACCTAACCTAACCTAACCTAACCTAACCTAACCTAACCTAACCTAACCTAACCTAACCTAACCTAACCTAACCTAACCTAACCTAACCTAACCTAACCTAACCTAACCTAACCTAACCTAACCTAACCTAACCTAACCTAACCTAACCTAACCTAACCTAACCTAACCTAACCTAACCTAACCTAACCTAACCTAACCTAACCTAACCTAACCTAACCTAACCTAACCTAACCTAACCTAACCTAACCTAACCTAACCTAACCTAACCTAACCTAACCTAACCTAACCTAACCTAACCTAACCTAACCTAACCTAACCTAACCTAACCTAACCTAACCTAACCTAACCTAACCTAACCTAACCTAACCTAACCTAACCTAACCTAACCTAACCTAACCTAACCTAACCTAACCTAACCTAACCTAACCTAACCTAACCTAACCTAACCTAACCTAACCTAACCTAACCTAACCTAACCTAACCTAACCTAACCTAACCTAACCTAACCTAACCTAACCTAACCTAACCTAACCTAACCTAACCTAACCTAACCTAACCTAACCTAACCTAACCTAACCTAACCTAACCTAACCTAACCTAACCTAACCTAACCTAACCTAACCTAACCTAACCTAACCTAACCTAACCTAACCTAACCTAACCTAACCTAACCTAACCTAACCTAACCTAACCTAACCTAACCTAACCTAACCTAACCTAACCTAACCTAACCTAACCTAACCTAACCTAACCTAACCTAACCTAACCTAACCTAACCTAACCTAACCTAACCTAACCTAACCTAACCTAACCTAACCTAACCTAACCTAACCTAACCTAACCTAACCTAACCTAACCTAACCTAACCTAACCTAACCTAACCTAACCTAACCTAACCTAACCTAACCTAACCTAACCTAACCTAACCTAACCTAACCTAACCTAACCTAACCTAACCTAACCTAACCTAACCTAACCTAACCTAACCTAACCTAACCTAACCTAACCTAACCTAACCTAACCTAACCTAACCTAACCTAACCTAACCTAACCTAACCTAACCTAACCTAACCTAACCTAACCTAACCTAACCTAACCTAACCTAACCTAACCTAACCTAACCTAACCTAACCTAACCTAACCTAACCTAACCTAACCTAACCTAACCTAACCTAACCTAACCTAACCTAACCTAACCTAACCTAACCTAACCTAACCTAACCTAACCTAACCTAACCTAACCTAACCTAACCTAACCTAACCTAACCTAACCTAACCTAACCTAACCTAACCTAACCTAACCTAACCTAACCTAACCTAACCTAACCTAACCTAACCTAACCTAACCTAACCTAACCTAACCTAACCTAACCTAACCTAACCTAACCTAACCTAACCTAACCTAACCTAACCTAACCTAACCTAACCTAACCTAACCTAACCTAACCTAACCTAACCTAACCTAACCTAACCTAACCTAACCTAACCTAACCTAACCTAACCTAACCTAACCTAACCTAACCTAACCTAACCTAACCTAACCTAACCTAACCTAACCTAACCTAACCTAACCTAACCTAACCTAACCTAACCTAACCTAACCTAACCTAACCTAACCTAACCTAACCTAACCTAACCTAACCTAACCTAACCTAACCTAACCTAACCTAACCTAACCTAACCTAACCTAACCTAACCTAACCTAACCTAACCTAACCTAACCTAACCTAACCTAACCTAACCTAACCTAACCTAACCTAACCTAACCTAACCTAACCTAACCTAACCTAACCTAACCTAACCTAACCTAACCTAACCTAACCTAACCTAACCTAACCTAACCTAACCTAACCTAACCTAACCTAACCTAACCTAACCTAACCTAACCTAACCTAACCTAACCTAACCTAACCTAACCTAACCTAACCTAACCTAACCTAACCTAACCTAACCTAACCTAACCTAACCTAACCTAACCTAACCTAACCTAACCTAACCTAACCTAACCTAACCTAACCTAACCTAACCTAACCTAACCTAACCTAACCTAACCTAACCTAACCTAACCTAACCTAACCTAACCTAACCTAACCTAACCTAACCTAACCTAACCTAACCTAACCTAACCTAACCTAACCTAACCTAACCTAACCTAACCTAACCTAACCTAACCTAACCTAACCTAACCTAACCTAACCTAACCTAACCTAACCTAACCTAACCTAACCTAACCTAACCTAACCTAACCTAACCTAACCTAACCTAACCTAACCTAACCTAACCTAACCTAACCTAACCTAACCTAACCTAACCTAACCTAACCTAACCTAACCTAACCTAACCTAACCTAACCTAACCTAACCTAACCTAACCTAACCTAACCTAACCTAACCTAACCTAACCTAACCTAACCTAACCTAACCTAACCTAACCTAACCTAACCTAACCTAACCTAACCTAACCTAACCTAACCTAACCTAACCTAACCTAACCTAACCTAACCTAACCTAACCTAACCTAACCTAACCTAACCTAACCTAACCTAACCTAACCTAACCTAACCTAACCTAACCTAACCTAACCTAACCTAACCTAACCTAACCTAACCTAACCTAACCTAACCTAACCTAACCTAACCTAACCTAACCTAACCTAACCTAACCTAACCTAACCTAACCTAACCTAACCTAACCTAACCTAACCTAACCTAACCTAACCTAACCTAACCTAACCTAACCTAACCTAACCTAACCTAACCTAACCTAACCTAACCTAACCTAACCTAACCTAACCTAACCTAACCTAACCTAACCTAACCTAACCTAACCTAACCTAACCTAACCTAACCTAACCTAACCTAACCTAACCTAACCTAACCTAACCTAACCTAACCTAACCTAACCTAACCTAACCTAACCTAACCTAACCTAACCTAACCTAACCTAACCTAACCTAACCTAACCTAACCTAACCTAACCTAACCTAACCTAACCTAACCTAACCTAACCTAACCTAACCTAACCTAACCTAACCTAACCTAACCTAACCTAACCTAACCTAACCTAACCTAACCTAACCTAACCTAACCTAACCTAACCTAACCTAACCTAACCTAACCTAACCTAACCTAACCTAACCTAACCTAACCTAACCTAACCTAACCTAACCTAACCTAACCTAACCTAACCTAACCTAACCTAACCTAACCTAACCTAACCTAACCTAACCTAACCTAACCTAACCTAACCTAACCTAACCTAACCTAACCTAACCTAACCTAACCTAACCTAACCTAACCTAACCTAACCTAACCTAACCTAACCTAACCTAACCTAACCTAACCTAACCTAACCTAACCTAACCTAACCTAACCTAACCTAACCTAACCTAACCTAACCTAACCTAACCTAACCTAACCTAACCTAACCTAACCTAACCTAACCTAACCTAACCTAACCTAACCTAACCTAACCTAACCTAACCTAACCTAACCTAACCTAACCTAACCTAACCTAACCTAACCTAACCTAACCTAACCTAACCTAACCTAACCTAACCTAACCTAACCTAACCTAACCTAACCTAACCTAACCTAACCTAACCTAACCTAACCTAACCTAACCTAACCTAACCTAACCTAACCTAACCTAACCTAACCTAACCTAACCTAACCTAACCTAACCTAACCTAACCTAACCTAACCTAACCTAACCTAACCTAACCTAACCTAACCTAACCTAACCTAACCTAACCTAACCTAACCTAACCTAACCTAACCTAACCTAACCTAACCTAACCTAACCTAACCTAACCTAACCTAACCTAACCTAACCTAACCTAACCTAACCTAACCTAACCTAACCTAACCTAACCTAACCTAACCTAACCTAACCTAACCTAACCTAACCTAACCTAACCTAACCTAACCTAACCTAACCTAACCTAACCTAACCTAACCTAACCTAACCTAACCTAACCTAACCTAACCTAACCTAACCTAACCTAACCTAACCTAACCTAACCTAACCTAACCTAACCTAACCTAACCTAACCTAACCTAACCTAACCTAACCTAACCTAACCTAACCTAACCTAACCTAACCTAACCTAACCTAACCTAACCTAACCTAACCTAACCTAACCTAACCTAACCTAACCTAACCTAACCTAACCTAACCTAACCTAACCTAACCTAACCTAACCTAACCTAACCTAACCTAACCTAACCTAACCTAACCTAACCTAACCTAACCTAACCTAACCTAACCTAACCTAACCTAACCTAACCTAACCTAACCTAACCTAACCTAACCTAACCTAACCTAACCTAACCTAACCTAACCTAACCTAACCTAACCTAACCTAACCTAACCTAACCTAACCTAACCTAACCTAACCTAACCTAACCTAACCTAACCTAACCTAACCTAACCTAACCTAACCTAACCTAACCTAACCTAACCTAACCTAACCTAACCTAACCTAACCTAACCTAACCTAACCTAACCTAACCTAACCTAACCTAACCTAACCTAACCTAACCTAACCTAACCTAACCTAACCTAACCTAACCTAACCTAACCTAACCTAACCTAACCTAACCTAACCTAACCTAACCTAACCTAACCTAACCTAACCTAACCTAACCTAACCTAACCTAACCTAACCTAACCTAACCTAACCTAACCTAACCTAACCTAACCTAACCTAACCTAACCTAACCTAACCTAACCTAACCTAACCTAACCTAACCTAACCTAACCTAACCTAACCTAACCTAACCTAACCTAACCTAACCTAACCTAACCTAACCTAACCTAACCTAACCTAACCTAACCTAACCTAACCTAACCTAACCTAACCTAACCTAACCTAACCTAACCTAACCTAACCTAACCTAACCTAACCTAACCTAACCTAACCTAACCTAACCTAACCTAACCTAACCTAACCTAACCTAACCTAACCTAACCTAACCTAACCTAACCTAACCCAGTCGCAAGTCGCTCCCCGCCGCGACCGCCACGAAAATAAGCCGCTCCGCGGTCGAAATTTATACTTTTTTCTTTTATTTATTTATACTTTTTTCTTTTTCGTTTTGTTTTAAATATAAGTTATTTAGTTTAATCGATAAACATAAAATTCGACATTTTTTAGGCATAATTAGGTATTTTTTAGGCGTTGTTTTGAGTAAATTTCATCAAAATTTAATAAATTGACTTCAAAATTGCATAAAACCCCCTAAATATTAAGAAATTATAGTTTTAAAACCACATTATCGTAGGCTAGTTCACTCTCTCTTAAAGTATATTTTAATTGGAATTTTTGTAATTACAGTGGGGATTTTATTTACAATTAATCACGGGCGGGAAACTGAGATTAATTAGAAAAATTAGAAAATCGTAAGGGTTGAAACTCGGTAGATACTAAAATTTTTTCAGTTTTTCCTTCAGTAAAGTTGTTTTTTCGGGAGTTTTTACAAATCGGGCGAAAAAATTTTTTCAAAATTCAAAATTTCGAGGGTGTCATTTTCGGTTTGAAATTACGTAAACGAAAATTTTAGAAAATTAATTAAATTCAATAACTCGGCTATTTACCGTCCGATTTTGACGGGGAAAAAACAACTATACGTATCTCGCGGAGACGCACAAGTCTCTCCTAGGGACCGAAGCTCTACATAGAGCCGTTTAGCTTTTGGTCGTGTAGAGTCAATTTATTTTTTTATTTAGGTTTTAGTAGGAAGTAAATTAGGTTAATACATAGGTTGGTATATAAATCGGTGACTCTACATAGGTAAATTTTTCCAATAGATTTAAAGCTCTACATATTTAAGTTAAGGATAGAGCCGCATAGCCCTCGCCGAGACAAACTCAGGGATACCAATCTCGAGTCCCTACGACCGGCGGTTGCGGAGATACAGAGGTCCAAAGTTTTGGCGGCCATCTTGGACCGCCATCTTGTTTTTGGAAAAACCAACGTATCTCCACTCCTGGTGGTCCTAGCGACGCGCGGTTTTCACTGCTGAGTTGAGGCTGAGGAGCCGCATCTTTTTGTCGAGTTTCATCAAAATCGGTGTAGTAAAAATTTTTTCAAAATTTCAAAATTTTTCAAAAATATCTTGTAGAGGTTTTTAGTATATAGAGTAGGTCTCTATTGGCAACCCCGGGGGACTTTTTTCCCCGCGAATTTGGACCACGGGAAGCGGAGAAAAACGGACTCAAAGTTTTGGCAGCCATCTTGGCCGCCATCTTGGAAAATTTTATACAGCCGTAACTTCGCTCCCAGAAGTCCCAGAGACACCGGGTTTTCACTGTTGTTATTGCCAGTTAGAGCTCCATAGGTCTGAGGCATTGTGAGCCCCGTAGCTCTACATAGAGTTTTACGAAATTTTTTGTTGACAAATAAAAGCCGTTTTTCGGCCGGAAAAAAGAGGAAAGGCAGCAAACAACGACCGGGAGTCTCATTCTGGGACTCTACATAGCACCTTTTTGCACTTACCTGCTATTGGCGCCTCCTATTGTGACATCCCTGCTGGCTTGACGACTGCGACGATCTGTAAATAGGAATAGGTATTAGAATAGTTAGATCTTGACTTTAGTGTGCACTAAGAGTGTCTTTAAATTATTGTAAAATTTATTTTATTTCATTTTCTTCGTGTTTTGTCTTTTATTGACTACTGAGTCTTTTGACCAGTACTCTTAGGTTAAGTTTTACACGGTTCCTTTGAACCCAAATATTTCTTTTATTTCATCTTGCGACAAGGCTCTGTCCACAAAAATGATAACGGCCCGTACCCCGGCCAAAAAGGCCACCGACAAAACTCCCCCTCAGGACAATATAGACGGCGAGAAGGCAGGACCTTCACGCACACCGCAAGAGCAGACCTCCAAGGTAAGGAGGAGTATCGAAGGGTGGGAGAGCACGTTGGCAGACCCCAAACCGTGCACCTCAACATCGCACGCTCACACAGAATACTCACCGAAGAAGACGGTGCCAGCACTAGGGGCACCACAGAAACAACGGGTCAAGCCAGCCCCCCCCGGAGAACCAAAGATAAGCAGGAGAGCTTCGGTAGAGTCGGCAGCTGTGTCCCCAACACCGAAACTGGAAGCAGTCAAAACCGCCGACAGAGTGACCCAGGCCAGGAACTGGCTGCAAAAGGCAAAAACTCACATAGGTGAGTCACGCAATTTGCGAGCCGACCTTAAGACCGGGATCACTCTGGCGGTGGAGAAGCTGTACCAGTTGGTGAAGGAGGCGACGGCAGACACGAAGAACACCAGCGCAGCACCTGCAAAAGAAGGAAGAACAGAAATTAGTAGAGTGATAGAGTCTGAGAAGGAAGGGGAAATACGGGAAAACGATAAAGGAGTACCAGGAATTGATGGAAAGGAGTTACTGGAACTGGTAAAGGAGCAGAGTAAGAAGATTGACAGGACAAATGAAGAGCTGACAAGGCTCAAACAGACAATCTGCTCTTACCAGGAGACGGTAGAAAGGCAAACCACCTACGCCACGGTAGCGGCTACCTCAACTCGACAGCCAACGACAGAAAGGAAGAGCGCACTACACTCCATCGTCATAGAGTCTAAGGACGAAGCGGCGACAGGAGATGACGTCATGCAGCAAGTGCGAGAGGCTGTAAATGCGAAAGACGGCTGGGTAACAATTGAAAGGGTCCGTAAAGTCAAGGACAAAAAAGTTATCCTGGGATGCCGCACCATAGAAGAAAGAGACAGGGTTAAAGACCGACTGAAAGGTGCCTCCGACCGACTTAGCGTCGAGGACATGAGAAACCACGACCCAATGGTCATCCTCCGAGATGTCATGAAACACCACACGGATAATGACATCATAACGGCATTAAGGAACCAGAATGGGGTGGTTTTCCGTGGCCTCGACGAAAAGGATGATAGGCTGGAGGTAAAATTCAGGAGAAAGGCACGAAACTCGCTGATGAACCACGTCGTGCTCCGAGTGTCGCCAATCATTTACAACCGTATGCTGGAGAAGGGCTCAGTGCATATCGATATGCAGAGGGTTAGGGTCGCAGACCAGTCCCCACTTGTACAGTGTTCGATGTGCCTGGCCTACGGACATGGTCGAAGATTTTGTAAGGCAGCGGTTACAAAATGCACTCACTGCGGAGGACCGCATACCAGGAACGAATGTGCAGATTTTCTGGCAGCGGAGCCGCCGAAATGTTGTAACTGCGTGGCCGCAAAGATAGACAACGACGAGCATAACGTCTATAGCAATGACTGCCCAGTAAGAAGAAGATGGGAGGCACTCGCGCGAGCTAAAGTGCAGTATTGCTGAGGTTGTCCCGGCGCAAACTGGGGCAAGTGACCCCACCAGATTATACGCAGTAGCTCAGACCAACCTCCAGCGCAAGGAGCTCGCGACGGCGGAACTCATGGTGGAGGCCAGCAGACGCAAATTGGCGTTTGCGCTGGTCCAAGAACCGTATGTGGGAGGCATAAGGAGGATGAAGGACTACCGTGGAGCGAGAGTCTACCAGAACGCTACAGTAGGAGATGGGACTGTTAAGGCGGCAATAGTCGTCTTTAACGACGATCTTGACGTCATACAGTGCCCGAAACTCACCTGCGACAATATAGTCGCAGTGAGGATCCGAACTAGCGCCTGGGAAATCGCCGCGGTGTCCTTCTACTTTGAGCCGGATAAACCCATAGGGCCATACTTGGACCGGCTGAGGAAAGTCGTGGAGGTGTTGGGCCCTAGAAAGCTGATAATAGGCGGAGACAGCAACGCCAAGAGTACCTGGTGGGGCAGCACCTTCGAGGACCACAGGGGGGCAGACATGTCCGGAACCCTGGAAGAGTCCGGTCTTCAGGTGCTGAATAGAGGCAGTGTTCCGACGTTCGAAACAGTGCGAGGAAACAGGACTGTCACAAGCTTGGTCGATATTACAGCGTGTTCCGAAGACCTACTTAGCCTAGTCGACAGCTGGAAAGTGGATCGTGGCATGATCACGTCAGACCACAACAGCATCACCTTCAAGATAAACCTCCAAAGTGCCAAGGGCTTGAAGGTGGTCAGGACCACAAGAAGGTATAACACCAAGAAGGCGGACTGGGAGCTCTTCGACAACACTTTGACCGGCGCCAAAACATCAGGGGGTCTCAATGCGTCCACTATTAGCCAGATAGAGAGCACTCATCAGCTCGAAGATGCGGTTATCAGCTACACTGATGCAATAACCGAGGCTTGCAGGGCCAGTATGCCGGCTAAAAGGAGTACAGAGGTACTCAAGATCCCCTGGTGGAACGAACAGCTCGACAGGCTTAAAAGGACCATGGTGACGTACAGGCGTAAAATTAGAAATGCAGCGCCACACCATAGGGAAGCGGCAGTATCCGAGTACCTGAAAAAGAAGACGGATTATGAGGAACAAGCCAAACTTGCCCAGATTGCAAGTTGGAAAGAATTCTGCAGCAAACAGGATCGAGAGAGCGTATGGGACGGAATTTACCGAGTCATAAAGAGAACCACCAACAGAACACAAGACCTTAACCTGGAAAAAGATGGAAGAGTACTTGACACACTAGAATCGGCAACCCTACTAGCCGAAACCTTCTATCCGCAAGACCAAGAGGAGGGAGAATCCAGTTACCATCGCGAAGTCAGAGCGAGAGCACACACAGTGAATGAGTACAACACTGAAGACACACTTGACCCACCATTCACAGTGAAGGAGCTCAAGACAGCGATTGGTAGCTTTAACCCCAAGAAGGCCCCAGGCGAAGATGGCTTTACTGCAGATATATGTTCCAGGGCTATACTCCAGGACCCGGACGCGTTCCTTGCCCTGTTCAACAGATGTCTCCTCATGGGTTACTTCCCTAAAACCTGGAAGCAAGCCACAGTCGTGGTCCTGAGGAAACCGGGCAAGGACGACTACAAGAGCCCCAAGGCGTACAGACCTATAGGTCTCCTGCCGGTATTGGGGAAGGTCCTGGAGAAGATGCTGATAGCGAGAGTGAAATGGCACCTGATACCGCGGATTAGTACTCGCCAGTACGGATTCATGCCCCAGAAGAGCACCGAGGACGCCCTCTATACTCTAGTACACCGAATTAAGGGTAAGATGGAGCTGAAGAAGCTGGTAACCCTAGTGTCACTGGATATAGAGGGGGCCTTCGACAGCGCATGGTGGCCAGCCATTAGAGTCCGACTGGCTGAGGAAAAGTGCCCGGTCAACCTCAGGCGAGTGCTGGACAGCTACCTGGAACATAGAGGGGTAAAGGTCAGGTACGCAGGTGAGGAAGTACCTAGGAGCACCAACAAAGGGTGCGTACAGGGATCCATAGGTGGCCCCATACTCTGGAACTTGCTACTCGATCCATTGCTGCAGGAACTAGAGAGGAGAGGACACTATGTCCAGGCATTCGCGGACGACGTCGTCATGATGTTCGATGGCAATACAGCACTCGACATCGAGAGGGAGGCCAACACTGCCCTCAGATACATAGAGGAATGGGGAGCTAAAAATAAATTACGTTTCGCGCCACACAAAACTTGCGCCATGATCATGACGCGCAAACTAAAATTCGACAATCCCCGACTCACAATGGGCGGTGTGGACATAGCCTTGTCAAAAGAAATTAAACTATTAGGCCTTCATATAGACAGTAAATTAACCTTTAACACACACGTCGGAAAGCAAACCGCAAAAGCGCTGGATATTTTCAAACAAGTGTCTAGGGCCGCTAAGATTAATTGGGGACTTCATCCCGAGATAATTAGGCTCATTTACATTGCCGCGGTCGAGCCAATTATCCTTTACGCAGCATCGGCGTGGGCCCCAGCAGCGGATAAAATAGGCGTGCAAAAACTGCTCAACTCAGTGCAGAGAGGATTCGCCCAGAAGCTCTGTAAATCATACCGTACAGTCTCTCTACACTCGGCTTTAACGCTGG
>OY992873.1:9191544-9529044 GCA_963921415.1 Pyrausta despicata | reverse complement strand
ACCTAACCTAACCTAACCTAACCTAACCTAACCTAACCTAACCTAACCTAACCTAACCTAACCTAACCTAACCTAACCTAACCTAACCTAACCTAACCTAACCTAACCTAACCTAACCTAACCTAACCTAACCTAACCTAACCTAACCTAACCTAACCTAACCTAACCTAACCTAACCTAACCTAACCTAACCTAACCTAACCTAACCTAACCTAACCTAACCTAACCTAACCTAACCTAACCTAACCTAACCTAACCTAACCTAACCTAACCTAACCTAACCTAACCTAACCTAACCTAACCTAACCTAACCTAACCTAACCTAACCTAACCTAACCTAACCTAACCTAACCTAACCTAACCTAACCTAACCTAACCTAACCTAACCTAACCTAACCTAACCTAACCTAACCTAACCTAACCTAACCTAACCTAACCTAACCTAACCTAACCTAACCTAACCTAACCTAACCTAACCTAACCTAACCTAACCTAACCTAACCTAACCTAACCTAACCTAACCTAACCTAACCTAACCTAACCTAACCTAACCTAACCTAACCTAACCTAACCTAACCTAACCTAACCTAACCTAACCTAACCTAACCTAACCTAACCTAACCTAACCTAACCTAACCTAACCTAACCTAACCTAACCTAACCTAACCTAACCTAACCTAACCTAACCTAACCTAACCTAACCTAACCTAACCTAACCTAACCTAACCTAACCTAACCTAACCTAACCTAACCTAACCTAACCTAACCTAACCTAACCTAACCTAACCTAACCTAACCTAACCTAACCTAACCTAACCTAACCTAACCTAACCTAACCTAACCTAACCTAACCTAACCTAACCTAACCTAACCTAACCTAACCTAACCTAACCTAACCTAACCTAACCTAACCTAACCTAACCTAACCTAACCTAACCTAACCTAACCTAACCTAACCTAACCTAACCTAACCTAACCTAACCTAACCTAACCTAACCTAACCTAACCTAACCTAACCTAACCTAACCTAACCTAACCTAACCTAACCTAACCTAACCTAACCTAACCTAACCTAACCTAACCTAACCTAACCTAACCTAACCTAACCTAACCTAACCTAACCTAACCTAACCTAACCTAACCTAACCTAACCTAACCTAACCTAACCTAACCTAACCTAACCTAACCTAACCTAACCTAACCTAACCTAACCTAACCTAACCTAACCTAACCTAACCTAACCTAACCTAACCTAACCTAACCTAACCTAACCTAACCTAACCTAACCTAACCTAACCTAACCTAACCTAACCTAACCTAACCTAACCTAACCTAACCTAACCTAACCTAACCTAACCTAACCTAACCTAACCTAACCTAACCTAACCTAACCTAACCTAACCTAACCTAACCTAACCTAACCTAACCTAACCTAACCTAACCTAACCTAACCTAACCTAACCTAACCTAACCTAACCTAACCTAACCTAACCTAACCTAACCTAACCTAACCTAACCTAACCTAACCTAACCTAACCTAACCTAACCTAACCTAACCTAACCTAACCTAACCTAACCTAACCTAACCTAACCTAACCTAACCTAACCTAACCTAACCTAACCTAACCTAACCTAACCTAACCTAACCTAACCTAACCTAACCTAACCTAACCTAACCTAACCTAACCTAACCTAACCTAACCTAACCTAACCTAACCTAACCTAACCTAACCTAACCTAACCTAACCTAACCTAACCTAACCTAACCTAACCTAACCTAACCTAACCTAACCTAACCTAACCTAACCTAACCTAACCTAACCTAACCTAACCTAACCTAACCTAACCTAACCTAACCTAACCTAACCTAACCTAACCTAACCTAACCTAACCTAACCTAACCTAACCTAACCTAACCTAACCTAACCTAACCTAACCTAACCTAACCTAACCTAACCTAACCTAACCTAACCTAACCTAACCTAACCTAACCTAACCTAACCTAACCTAACCTAACCTAACCTAACCTAACCTAACCTAACCTAACCTAACCTAACCTAACCTAACCTAACCTAACCTAACCTAACCTAACCTAACCTAACCTAACCTAACCTAACCTAACCTAACCTAACCTAACCTAACCTAACCTAACCTAACCTAACCTAACCTAACCTAACCTAACCTAACCTAACCTAACCTAACCTAACCTAACCTAACCTAACCTAACCTAACCTAACCTAACCTAACCTAACCTAACCTAACCTAACCTAACCTAACCTAACCTAACCTAACCTAACCTAACCTAACCTAACCTAACCTAACCTAACCTAACCTAACCTAACCTAACCTAACCTAACCTAACCTAACCTAACCTAACCTAACCTAACCTAACCTAACCTAACCTAACCTAACCTAACCTAACCTAACCTAACCTAACCTAACCTAACCTAACCTAACCTAACCTAACCTAACCTAACCTAACCTAACCTAACCTAACCTAACCTAACCTAACCTAACCTAACCTAACCTAACCTAACCTAACCTAACCTAACCTAACCTAACCTAACCTAACCTAACCTAACCTAACCTAACCTAACCTAACCTAACCTAACCTAACCTAACCTAACCTAACCTAACCTAACCTAACCTAACCTAACCTAACCTAACCTAACCTAACCTAACCTAACCTAACCTAACCTAACCTAACCTAACCTAACCTAACCTAACCTAACCTAACCTAACCTAACCTAACCTAACCTAACCTAACCTAACCTAACCTAACCTAACCTAACCTAACCTAACCTAACCTAACCTAACCTAACCTAACCTAACCTAACCTAACCTAACCTAACCTAACCTAACCTAACCTAACCTAACCTAACCTAACCTAACCTAACCTAACCTAACCTAACCTAACCTAACCTAACCTAACCTAACCTAACCTAACCTAACCTAACCTAACCTAACCTAACCTAACCTAACCTAACCTAACCTAACCTAACCTAACCTAACCTAACCTAACCTAACCTAACCTAACCTAACCTAACCTAACCTAACCTAACCTAACCTAACCTAACCTAACCTAACCTAACCTAACCTAACCTAACCTAACCTAACCTAACCTAACCTAACCTAACCTAACCTAACCTAACCTAACCTAACCTAACCTAACCTAACCTAACCTAACCTAACCTAACCTAACCTAACCTAACCTAACCTAACCTAACCTAACCTAACCTAACCTAACCTAACCTAACCTAACCTAACCTAACCTAACCTAACCTAACCTAACCTAACCTAACCTAACCTAACCTAACCTAACCTAACCTAACCTAACCTAACCTAACCTAACCTAACCTAACCTAACCTAACCTAACCTAACCTAACCTAACCTAACCTAACCTAACCTAACCTAACCTAACCTAACCTAACCTAACCTAACCTAACCTAACCTAACCTAACCTAACCTAACCTAACCTAACCTAACCTAACCTAACCTAACCTAACCTAACCTAACCTAACCTAACCTAACCTAACCTAACCTAACCTAACCTAACCTAACCTAACCTAACCTAACCTAACCTAACCTAACCTAACCTAACCTAACCTAACCTAACCTAACCTAACCTAACCTAACCTAACCTAACCTAACCTAACCTAACCTAACCTAACCTAACCTAACCTAACCTAACCTAACCTAACCTAACCTAACCTAACCTAACCTAACCTAACCTAACCTAACCTAACCTAACCTAACCTAACCTAACCTAACCTAACCTAACCTAACCTAACCTAACCTAACCTAACCTAACCTAACCTAACCTAACCTAACCTAACCTAACCTAACCTAACCTAACCTAACCTAACCTAACCTAACCTAACCTAACCTAACCTAACCTAACCTAACCTAACCTAACCTAACCTAACCTAACCTAACCTAACCTAACCTAACCTAACCTAACCTAACCTAACCTAACCTAACCTAACCTAACCTAACCTAACCTAACCTAACCTAACCTAACCTAACCTAACCTAACCTAACCTAACCTAACCTAACCTAACCTAACCTAACCTAACCTAACCTAACCTAACCTAACCTAACCTAACCTAACCTAACCTAACCTAACCTAACCTAACCTAACCTAACCTAACCTAACCTAACCTAACCTAACCTAACCTAACCTAACCTAACCTAACCTAACCTAACCTAACCTAACCTAACCTAACCTAACCTAACCTAACCTAACCTAACCTAACCTAACCTAACCTAACCTAACCTAACCTAACCTAACCTAACCTAACCTAACCTAACCTAACCTAACCTAACCTAACCTAACCTAACCTAACCTAACCTAACCTAACCTAACCTAACCTAACCTAACCTAACCTAACCTAACCTAACCTAACCTAACCTAACCTAACCTAACCTAACCTAACCTAACCTAACCTAACCTAACCTAACCTAACCTAACCTAACCTAACCTAACCTAACCTAACCTAACCTAACCTAACCTAACCTAACCTAACCTAACCTAACCTAACCTAACCTAACCTAACCTAACCTAACCTAACCTAACCTAACCTAACCTAACCTAACCTAACCTAACCTAACCTAACCTAACCTAACCTAACCTTTTTTTTTTTTTTTTTTTTTTTTTTTTTTTTTGTCGCAGGAAAACCCTTTTAAGAGCCATAGCCGAGGCCGGGGGGCCTCAGCCGTGTGTGGGACTCCCAGCGTCCTGAAAAGGACACGGCTCCGCTCCGGGGAAAATCCGGAGCGGGGACTACCCACCAAAAACCTGCGGTATCCCTTCCCTGTCTAGGAGGTGACATGGGTGCTGGCTAATCCTTTACGTCCATGACCACCTCCGACAGCGTGCCCACCTACACGGTGGGCCCAGCGCACCCCCCTTGCGGGGGGACAGGGGGAATAGCCGGGGATACGGCACTATTCCCTCCCGACGGCGGTGACGTGTGCAATGCAGGCCGGGGCACCCCCGTGCCACCAACCTGCACGCCACCTTGAGGGGCAAGAGGGGGCACCCCCGTGCCACCAACCTGCACGCCACCTTGAGGGGCAAGAGAGCGGTCATACAACCGCCGCGTCCTGCCCCTCCTCCGTCTGCGGAGCGGGGGCGCCGAGGGATTGTCCTCCCTCTCCCGCTCCGCCGCCTCCTTCTGGGACATCACTGTCTCGCAGAAGGAGGCCATCGCCTTCCAGTTCCTCTCATTATCTAGCATTGCGTTAACAATACTAGGCAATGAGAGGTCCTGGCCGACCGCCGCCACCAGGTCACGGCGCTGCTCATCCCATCGCGGACAGTCCGCGAGGGTGTGCTGCGCCGTGTCCTCCGCCGCGCCACACTCGTGGCACGACGGGGATTCCTCCCTTCCGATCCGGTGCAGGTACTTACCGAAACAACCATGCTCGGTTAGCACCTGCACCAGACGGTAAGTGAGGAACCCGTGGGGCCTCTCTAACCACCGGTCCAGATGCGGACCGATGGCGTCCAGGGTGCGGCGCCCGAATTGCGCACTCGCCAAGTCCTCTCTCCACAGACGGACCAAGGCTTCATGCGCTTCGCGCCGCACCGCACCGCGCTCTTCCGGAGCCGGTCGCTCGTCTCGGGTCCTCTTCTCTGCCGTCCAATGGTAGACGGCGGCGAGGACCTGAGCGTCCAGCTCCCACGGCGGTATGCCCGCGAGGGCACAAGCTGCGGCGCCCCCTACTGTGCGGTACGCCCTCGCTACTCGCAGTGCTATGGCCCGTTGGGGCCTGCGGAGGAGGGCGGCGTTCTCCCCCCTGCGGAGGGAGTCTACCCACACGGGAACCTAACCTAACCTAACCTAACCTAACCTAACCTAACCTAACCTAACCTAACCTAACCTAACCTAACCTAACCTAACCTAACCTAACCTAACCTAACCTAACCTAACCTAACCTAACCTAACCTAACCTAACCTAACCTAACCTAACCTAACCTAACCTAACCTAACCTAACCTAACCTAACCTAACCTAACCTAACCTAACCTAACCTAACCTAACCTAACCTAACCTAACCTAACCTAACCTAACCTAACCTAACCTAACCTAACCTAACCTAACCTAACCTAACCTAACCTAACCTAACCTAACCTAACCTAACCTAACCTAACCTAACCTAACCTAACCTAACCTAACCTAACCTAACCTAACCTAACCTAACCTAACCTAACCTAACCTAACCTAACCTAACCTAACCTAACCTAACCTAACCTAACCTAACCTAACCTAACCTAACCTAACCTAACCTAACCTAACCTAACCTAACCTAACCTAACCTAACCTAACCTAACCTAACCTAACCTAACCTAACCTAACCTAACCTAACCTAACCTAACCTAACCTAACCTAACCTAACCTAACCTAACCTAACCTAACCTAACCTAACCTAACCTAACCTAACCTAACCTAACCTAACCTAACCTAACCTAACCTAACCTAACCTAACCTAACCTAACCTAACCTAACCTAACCTAACCTAACCTAACCTAACCTAACCTAACCTAACCTAACCTAACCTAACCTAACCTAACCTAACCTAACCTAACCTAACCTAACCTAACCTAACCTAACCTAACCTAACCTAACCTAACCTAACCTAACCTAACCTAACCTAACCTAACCTAACCTAACCTAACCTAACCTAACCTAACCTAACCTAACCTAACCTAACCTAACCTAACCTAACCTAACCTAACCTAACCTAACCTAACCTAACCTAACCTAACCTAACCTAACCTAACCTAACCTAACCTAACCTAACCTAACCTAACCTAACCTAACCTAACCTAACCTAACCTAACCTAACCTAACCTAACCTAACCTAACCTAACCTAACCTAACCTAACCTAACCTAACCTAACCTAACCTAACCTAACCTAACCTAACCTAACCTAACCTAACCTAACCTAACCTAACCTAACCTAACCTAACCTAACCTAACCTAACCTAACCTAACCTAACCTAACCTAACCTAACCTAACCTAACCTAACCTAACCTAACCTAACCTAACCTTTTCTTTTTTTTCCCGGTGGTAAAAAATGCATTGAACTGCATACCCGCCGCCGTGGTCGAACGACGGGTTATGTGGGGCTCTCCCCGCCAGAAGGGCGAAGCCTACCCACTAAAAAATCCACCATGAGCCACCTCCGACACGTTCCAGGGAAAGTTGACGGTATAGCCAGGCCTTACCCGTCTTTCCCGGTTCGCGTTTTGTCCGCTTGCGCAGACCCACCTTGCGACCACTCCGGCTCGGTAAAGAGACTGCCAAAAGAGCAAGCCTCCTTACATGGGAAATTCATTTACAAGTATACGTATAAATCATAAAAGTATAAAATATAAATATACAAAGCCTGTGCACAATAGGTGCACAGGTGTAAACGAAATAATCTCAGTGTATAAATAATAATTAAAACTATATATACACAGCACGCCAGATGAGGGTGTAAGGAGCCCAACACCTGGCGCATTAACCTAACCTAAGACTAGAAAACACTAGCTACGAATTTGACGAGCAAAAACCCGTCGCCTCCGCCCGGCTCTTCTTCGGCGTTGAGGATCAGCGAGAGGATCGTCTTCACGCTCCCTTTCCGCCTCTTCCTTTTTGTTCAGCACCTCTTCGCAGAAAGTGCTGAATGCCTCCCAATGCGTATCTTTTGCCAAAACAGCCTTTACAACAACAGGCAACGAGAGATCTTGACCAATTTCAACCACTAACGCTGCTCTTTCCCTCGCCCATTCCGGGCACTCTTGCAGAGTATGCTCAGCCGTGTCCACGGCATGCCCGCACTGATGGCAAACAGGGGTTCTCTCCCTACCGATCCTGTGCAGATACTTCCCGAAGCAGCCATGCCCGGTCAGCATCTGCACCATCCTGTAGGAGAGAGAACCCGTGCGCCTCTCTACCCAGTCTCTGAGCACTGGCTGGATAGCCGCTATCGTACGGTGGCCCGCTCCCGGCTCCTCCAAGCGGTTTGACCACAAGTCGATGGCCGCATTGCGAGATTCCTCCCGCCAGCGCTCGACCTCCTCTTTCGAAGGCGGTGTGCCTTCCAGTTTTGCTGCCGCGGACTTTGAGTATACCTTCGCGAGCACCTGTGCTTCCAAATCCCACGGTAGGGTTCCAGCGATCGCGCAAGCCGCTTCCCCTGACACCGTGCAGAAGGCCCGCACGATGCGGTTGGTGACTGCGCGCTGGGGTCGCCGAAGCACGGCGAGGTTCTCCCTCTTGAGGGCATCGACCCATATTGGGGCGCCGTATAGTGCCACGGATTTTATCACGGTGGCGAATAAACGCCGACATCCCGTGTGCGGGCCGCCTAAGTTCGGCATAAGGCGACTGAGAGCCGCAGCCGTCCTAACGAGCTTCGGGGCCAAGTAACCGAAATGAGCCTTAAAGTTCCAACGGCTGTCGAGGACCAATCCAAGGTACTTCATGGTACTCCCGACACCGATGGAGACGCCACCCACTACGATCTCGGCTCCCGCTGGTGGTGCATTCCGAGGCCCGTGAAAGCACAGGGCTTCCGATTTGTGCAACGCTACAGTCAGCCCTAGTCGCCTTATCCTGTCGACCACTTGCGCTACACTGGCCGTCGCCAGGATGGCGGCTTCTCGATACGTCGCGCCCTTCGCGGTGACCAGCGTATCATCCGCGTAACAAATCACGCTGGCTCCCCTCAATGTGGCACCTCGTATTGCCCAGTCGTAACCGATGTTCCACAGGAGCGGCCCTAAAACTGACCCCTGTGGAACACCGCACGACACCCTTCTGCTGGCCCACCCCTCACTGGTCGGGAACATTATTTCCCTGTCAGCGAGATAGTTGGCCACTATCCGCTGCAGGTACCTCGGCACATTGTGGTGCTTCAGCGCTTCCGTGATGCAGCCGTGGGGGAGGGAGTTGAATGCATTGGCGATGTCTAAAGACACCGCCACGACGACTCCGCCTTTTTCGACCTCGTCCTTGGCTATCTTCTTTACCCGGGCGATAGCGTCTATCGTGGACCTTCCCCGCCGAAATCCGAACTGGTTGTCGGCTAGGTCAGGCCCTGTCACCTCCAGGTGGCGCACCAGTCGGTTGGCCAACACTCTCTCGAAGAGCTTCGCCGCTTCGTCCAATAGGACAATGGGCCTGTAAGCTGATGGTGAGTCAGCAGGCCGGCCGTCTTTCTTGAGGAGCACTAGTTTTCCCCTCTTCCACGCGAGCGGAAAATGACCCTCCCGCAAACAGGTCGAGAGGAGGGCGCGAAACCTAGGCTCAAGGCCATCCTTCATGGCCAGGACCCATGCCTTTCCGGGAACGCCGTCCAGACCGGGGGCGGTGTTTTTGGCCTGAAGGCGTTGGACTGCGGCTCCCAGCTCCCCCTCCGTTATTTCGGGGGCCTCGTCATCGTTGTCCTCGTCCTCTGACTGGAATCTAATCGGCGGCGTGAATTCGGAGGCCTCGGGGAAAAGGGCCTCCACTACGTTTCGCAGCAGTCCAGTATCCAGTGTGGTGGTAAGTGGGGGGGCCCACGGACGCAGTTTGCTCATTACGAGACGATATGGTCTCCCCCACGGATCTTCGTTCAGGGTGGAGAGGAGCTCCTCCCAAGCGGCGTTTTTGGCCGCACCAATCGCACCCCGAAGTGCCTTTTTGGCCTGCTGGTACTCGGCATACAGCGAGGAGTCCAGAGCCTCGTCTCTGACTCGCCTACGTCGGTGCCGGGAGTAGCGCCTTCTGGCCTCTACGCACAGTTCCCTCAGTCGAGCGAGTTCCGGAGACCACCAGTACACGGCCGTGCGTGGCGGCAACGCTCTCACACGGGGCATCGCCGCGTCGCACACGTGCGACATGGCCTCGCGGAACCACTCTACTTCCCTGCTCGGATCTACGCGCTCCGGCCAGGACGACCAACTCTCAACCAGAGCTGCCACCTCAAAGGTGTCCCGGTCCAGGCGCTTTAGGGCCCATCTAGGGCCGAGGTCCGCCGTGGGACGGCTTGAACTGCTCGGGGAAAGCTGGAGGGGGGAGATGTCCCAACGCACATACCTGTGGTCTGACAGCGTCTCGACCTCCACCAGCACCTCCCAGTTCTGGACACGGCGCGCCAGGGCAGGGCTCGCGAACGTGATGTCCACGACAGATCCGCCCTGCATCCGTACGCACGTGTCTACCGTCCCTTGGTTGACCACGACGAGACCGTGGTTCGTGAGCCAGTCTTCGACAAGCTCACCCCTGTCGTCTGTGTGACGAGAGCCCCAGCTCACCGACTTGGCGTTTAGGTCCCCGGCCACAACTACATGATCCGATCGACCCCATCCCAACAAAAGTACATCGAGTTCGGCCAGAAACCGCTCGAACTCTGCAATCGAGCGGTTGGGGGAGAAATACACCCCAACCACCAACATGTCGCCTAGCTGTGCCACCACACACCCATTTCCCTTGCGTGTCCGTGAAAAGGGAGGCGAGTTTGCCCCTATGTTAGTGGTTATCGCCACCGTCTCGTTTGTATCTGCCACCCAATTGTCACGGTCTGTGACATAATACGGCTCCGTGACGACACATATGTGTGTCGACCACTGTGCCATGCTCTGATGTAGAAGGTCCTGAGCCCTGGCACAGTGGTTGACATTCGCCATGAGAAATTTTAGTGCCATTCTTTTTAGTCTCCTGCCATTTCGTCCTCCTCTGGCCCTTGCGTCGGGCGGGAAGGTTCTGGCTGGCTACGAGCACTTGCCGTTCCCTTCTTGGCCTTCTTCCTAGTAGGAGGTTTGCAGGCACCGCTTCCCAATCGGTGCCCTGCTTCCTTACCCGCCTGCGAGCACAGTGGGCAGTGCGGGTCGTTACTACACAGGCTGGATATGTGCCCCAGCCGGCCGCACCTGTAGCATTGGCGACTCCTATCCACCTCCGCATTGCACTGGGCACGCACGTGGCCAGGCTCCAAGCACCGGAAGCACCGAAGGCTTCTGCGGGGTAGAATCTTTACCTTGGCGACAACCCAGCCAATGAGCAACCGGCCCTCTACCACCTTTTTCGCTGCCACAATGGGGCACCGCACCCAGACGGCATACAATCCCGTGTGGTCGCGCAAGGGAGAGCCCACCTTGATTTGATCTGCAGGGCAACCTCCGAGTTTGGAGACTCCCTGCTGGATTTCCTCCATTGTGACAGAGTCGTCCAGCCCGGAGACCCTGATCTCCACGGTTCTAGTTGGTCTGGACACCCGTATATCCTGCTCATTGTATATCTCCCTGAGCTTTTCTGCCAGGGAGTCCGCCTTGTCCCCACTAGTGGCGCCGGGCACCTCTATAATGGTCGCCCCCGTCATCGCTCTGCGGAAGCGCACACCGTCAATACCGAGCTCCGCTATATCAATGCGCTGCTTGGCCTCTGCTACTGCTGTGGCATATGTGACGCCGCGTTCTGCTGCGCCCTCTTGAACGGTGATGACCACCGCCGCGGACTTAGGAGGGCGCGCCCTGATCTTGGCTGCCTGTGCCGCTTTTGCCTGCGGCTTGGTGGCCATCTTCTTGTCATTAGTCTTCCCCCTCTTGACCACTGTCGTCCACCCTTCGTCGGTGGAGACCGGTGCAGGGGGAAGTGGTCGCTGGGGCTGTGATGCCGCTGGTGCAGGTGCAGGAGTGACTTTGCCTTTTCGCGACCGCTTCCTTCTTCTCTTGGTGGATGCGCTTGTTGGCTCCACCAAAGGCCCTTGAGCGCTAGTCGCCTTGATCACCCTGGGGGCACAAGGAGGCGCCTGCTTTTTGGCGTTTACTGGCGAGGGCTTCGTCACTGCAGGCGCCGTGACCTCCACGGGTGGTACGCTGCTCCGTCTTTCAAATGCCAACGGCGGACGGAGCCGCGGCTCCGGATTCAGCCGCGATTCTAGGCCCTCCACCGTGGCATTGATGCGGGCCGTTGTTAGGCTCATAATTTTAGCCGCCCATTCGTCCATGTTGACGGAGGACGGCTTCCCGCCAGTAGAGGTCGTCGCCTCTTTGGTTTGGAGACTGGCCTTGAGCTCGGCCAGTTCCCTTTTCAGCTCACCCAGTTCTGCAGCCAAGCGGCCGTTCTGGGCCCTCAGGGTTCGCACCTCCTCGGAGACGGTTCTGGCGGCGAGCACTTCGGACGCCTCCCGAATCATCTCAGTCGCCGTATTTAAGGCCGCCTGCATGGTCCCCTTCAGTTTGCCCGACTTGGTTTTGACCTCCTGGATCATAGTCAGGCCCTTCGCTATTTGCGATTTCAGCGACATTGATGTCGCTTCCTGGTCCAAGTGTCCGATGTTGGACAGCATCCTCCTAGTCTTTTCCCGCATTGTGCGGGCGTCGACGGTGACGTCGAGCATTTCCTTTTCTGCCTGAAGCTCCAGCTCACGTTGCTGGAGCTTCAGGAACTCGCGTTTCTTTTCCGCGAGGCCGACATACTCCCCTGTAGTGGGGGGTCGGCCACGTCCTCTCCGCGATGTCGTCGTGATAGTTGCCGGTTGTTTAGGGGATCGGAAGAGGTCCGTTTCTGAATCCGATCCGCTGCTCTGCTGGGAGAACGGCCGCTTGTGACCCCTCCAAAACTTTTCGCTCGATCCGGCAGACACCATGGTGCCCGCCGAAGAGTCCGACCTGCAGTCCACATCCGTGTCGATTCGGGCGAGGGACACCCGCAGTTCGCGAGATCCCGACCCGGGTAGCGCTTTGGCTCTGTCCACTTTCCTGTTTGGGCGGGGCGACGGAAATCCACCGCGCCGCACACTCCTCTCTCTTCCATCACCTTCTTCACCTTCCACTTCACCTTCTCCTACTACAACGTTTTGTTTACTCTGCTCAGGCAGAGAGACAGATGGTGCCCCCCCCGTATACGTGGGACAACCCGCCCTGAAAAGGGCGGTAAGGGATTCCCCAGCTGAGCTGGGACCCTCCCGGGGAATATTTTCGTTTTCCAGTCTGTCTGTCATATTTACTCCGCTGCTTCCGGGCACAGCCGCCCCCCCTTCCACCTCATGACAGGGTAGGGACCGACGTATCCCCGTCGGCCATACAGTGCCTCAGCCCCCGCCAAACCTTGCACTTTGGGGATTTTAGAGACTTGTCTGTCGTGGCCCCGACTTCCATAGCCGGGGCCCCCGGCCCCCTCCGTTGGGGGTTACGGGTGCGCCCAGGAGGGCCGCCACTCGGTTGCCGAGTATAGGCGACCACATCCCGCGCGCCTGTCACGTTAGCCGGCTGGCGGATGGATCACCAGCCGTTGCCCAGGGTACACCACGAGGAGGTCTGACAGATGGTACCCCAACCTAACCTAACCTAACCTAACCTAACCTAACCTAACCTAACCTAACCTAACCTAACCTAACCTAACCTAACCTAACCTAACCTAACCTAACCTAACCTTTTTTTTTTTTTTTTTTTTTTACGATGGAAAAAATGCCTTACGCACGCCCCGCACCCTGGGGGGGTAGCGGGGGAGTGTCGGGCTCTCCGGAGATGACTACGCTGAACTACTGCTCAGCGTAACCATGACCGGCATACCGACTAAAACGACCATCGATGCTCCCTCTATCACCTGGGCACGAACACATAGACGCCCGCCGGATCGTCCTCATCAGAGGAGAACGATTCGTCGGACGAATATGTGTCGGTTCCTGACGAAGCCATGGGATCCCCGTAGGACACTACCACAGCCTCGTCGGTGATTGTTCGCCTAGGGCGAACCCCTCCGGCGCCCCCCAACAGGGGGGGCTGTCGACTCCCCGGAGCATCTGGGGAGTCGACTCTGGTCGGAGACACGTGCAATGCACGATCCGAGTCCCCCAGACTCAGACCGCGCTGGCCTCCGACGGGAGGGAGACTTCGGGCAAACTGCCGTCGTCTCCTTCCCACTCGTCTGCGGCGGCAGGCATCAGCGTGGGGATCCTCCTCCCGCGCGCGCTCCGCCACCTCCTTTTGCGTCACTACCTCGACGCAGAAGGTATTCACTGCCTGCCATGACTCCTCGCTATCCACCATGGCCTTGACCACAGTGGGGAGGGAGAGGTCGACCCCTATCACGGCCACCATTGCGGCGCGCTGCGCAGAGAAGGCGGGGCACACCTCTAGCGTGTGTTGCGCCGTGTCCTCCGCCTCGTCGCAGTGATGGCACTGCGGGGTCGCTTCACGGCCGATCCGGTGCAGATATTTTCCGAACGAGCCATGCCCGCTCAGAACCTGCACCAGGTGGTATGTCAGCGACCCGTGCTGCCTCTCAGCCCAGGGCCTTAAAATTGGGCGCATGGCCTCAAGGGTGCGCGACTGTGTACCCGAGGCAGGTTGGCCTAGGCTCTCCGCCCAGAGACTGAACATCGTCTCGCGAGCTTCCTCTAAGGCCGCAGCCCTCTCACGCGGCGCCCGTCGGTTGCCGCTCTCCCTTTCGTCGCAGCGGAGCCTATAGGCGGCCGCCAAAACCTCCGCGACTAACTCCCAGGGTGGCGTGCCCGCGAGAGCACATGCTGCCGCCCGGGAGATTGTCCGGTAGCCCCGGATCATCCGCAGCGCCATTGCGCGCTGCGCTCTTTGCAGCGACGCAGTGGCACGCGGGCTCAGCGCATCCGCCCAGACCGGAGCACCGTACAACGCCATGCTCCGGACGATTGTGCCGTATAGGCGGCGTACACTGGCGCTCGGCCCCTTCACGTTTGGGAGGAGACGACCCAGCGCATCCGCCGCACCCAGAAGGCGGGGCTCGAGGCGCTTGAAGTGCTCCTCGAAGCCCCATCGACCGTCAATCACTAGCCCCAGATATTTGAAGGTGGGTTGCAGTGGTACCCTCACTTCGTCCACGACAACCACTGTTCCCGCGGGGGCTCCTCTGCGGGGGCCGTGAAACAACAGGGCCTCCGTCTTGTGGAGGGCCACCTTAAGGCCCAGGGACCGTATTCGTCGCACGACGTGACTCACAAATACGCCCGCCAATCGCAGTATCCCTGCGATATTTTTCCCCCGGATGGTGACTAGAGTGTCGTCTGCATAACAGAACAGTCCAACCATCCGGGGAAGCCCGCACCTCAGAACATAGTCGTACCCGATTATCCATAGTAAGGGGCCCAGTACTGACCCCTGTGGGACTCCACGAGCCACAGTGTAGCGTCGGGTACGACCATCCCGCCCTTGACAAACCACGACTCGGCCCTCCAAATAATCCGCCACAAGGTGTCGCAGATACGGAGGCACCCCATGGTATCGGAGTGCCTCCATGATGACCCCGAACGGCAGGCTATTGAAGGCGTTGGCAATGTCCAAAGAGACAGCCAACGCCATTTCCCCGCTCTCGGTGGCCTCGGTTACGAGGCGCCGCAAGTCCGTCAGGGCATCGATTGTCGAACGCCCTGCACGGAACCCGTACTGGACGGGCGAGAAATTCGGCCCCACCTCCGAGATGTGCTGGACGAGCCGAGCCGCAACTACCCGCTCAAACAACTTCCCGGTCTCGTCCAGCAGGACGATCGGCCTGTATGCCGACGGGTCATCGGGCGGGCGGCCCTCCTTACGAAGGAGGCATAAAGCACCCTCCTTCCATGGCTTCGGGAACTTTCCGGTGCGAAAACATGCATCGAACAGTTCCCGAAGCCTGTCCCCGAGATGTTCGAGGGACAAGCACACAACCCTGCCCGGGACTCCGTCGGGACCAGGGGCCGTCTTTTTGCCCTTAAGGCGATCGACGGCAGCCTTAAATTCTCCGTCCGTTATAAGGGGAGGTGGAGCCTCCTCGCCCGGTCCCGCCTCCTCGGCAGATGGTGGAGCCATCCGAGGGGGGACGAAACTAGCCTCGTTAGGGGGGAACAACTCTCCGACGACCCTCGACAGCAGTGACGGATCCATAGTTTCCGTCAGGGGGGCACCGCGCGCTTTGAGCTTGTTGCGCGCGGTTTTATAAGGCCTCCCCCACGGATCCCGGTCGAGGCCCTGCAGCAACTCCTCGCGAGAAGATTCCTTCGCGGAGGCTATCGCAGTTTGCAGGGCCTTTTTGGCTCGCGTGTACTCCCCGTACAGGCGCTCCTCCTCTTCTGGCACCGTGATGCGACGTCGGCGATAGCGGGTGTACGCTCGGCGCTTAACATTGCAGTCCCTGCGCTGGGCTGCAATGTCAGTCGACCACCAATACACCGCTGTTCGGTCGCGTGGAGGGTGTGCTCTCGGCATGGAAGCCTCACACACCTCCGTCAGGGCGCCACGAAATCGTGCTGCCGACTCGTCTGTGTCTTCGCCATCCATGGGCCGGGAAAACCATCGCTCAAAGATGGCGGTCTCCTCTACCAAAGCCTTGTCCAGCCGACTGAGGGCCCAGCGGGGTCGATCCCGGTTTTCCGGCCGCGTCACGGGCTGATGGACGGAGGTCTCAAATCGGATGTAGCGGTGATCCGAGAGAGTCTCCGTCCGTAACACCCGCCATCCGTGTACTCTTCGCGCCAGGGCCGGGGTGGCAAAGGATAGGTCCACCACTGATCCACCCTGTCGGCGCACGCAGGTGTGTACCGTCCCTACGTTGAGTAGGGAGAGACCAATAGCGGCTGCCCACAACTCGAGGTCCCGCCCACGTGCGTCAGTGGACGGGTTGCCCCACAGTGTGGACTTGGCATTCAGGTCCCCCATTAGTAGAACCTGGTGCGAGACCATCACCCTCCTCACTACGGCACCGACGGCCTCGAGGAACGACTCGAACTCGGCGAGGGGCCTGTTCGGGGAGAAGTACACCCCGACAAAGGCAATGCCACCCCAGACCGCCACGACGAATCCCTCTCCCTTCTCCACCGCGGTGGGGGGAATGAAACCCGGCGCTGCGCGCACGATAACCGCGACGGTGCCGCCACGGTCCCCGACCCAGTTGGGCTGGTCGGGAACAAAATATGGCTCCGCCACGACCGCCACATCAATTGACCACTCCGCCATGGCTTGCAGCAACAAATCTTGGGCCCTGGCGGAGTGGTTTATATTCCCTTGCAGGAGGTTACATGGACGGACCCTATCCATTATTCGTCCATGGGAACCTCCTGCTGTTGCTGCTCGGGACTGAGCGCCGGCTGTGGAGCAGGAGCCTTATTTGCCGGTCGGGCTGTTGGCTTTCCCCGCGCTTGGGGCGGCTTACAATTGCGCCCACCCATTACGTGCTCGGAAGGCCTCCGAGCAGCGGCACAAACTGCACAGTGGGGCTTAACGTTGCAGTTTGCCCCTTTGTGACCGGCCTTCCCGCACCTGTAGCACAGGGCGCTTCTGTCCTCCGCCGAAGGACAATTCTGCCTGACGTGACCCGGCTGCATGCATCTGAAGCAACGCACGGTCCGGGACTCCAGCGGCTTTACCTGGACGCAGCTAAAGCCAATTGGCAAACGGCCTGCGTCCACTATTTTCTTGGCCGCAGCCACCGGGCAAGACACAATTGTTGTACCCATCCCGCCGGGGCCTGTGCGAATGGGACGCACCTTGACGAGGTCCCGACTGCAGCCCCCTTTTGCTGCTATTGTTACCGCAAGCTTTTCTTCGCTAACGGAGTCGTCCAGCCCAATGACGCGCATATCAATGCACTTCGTGGGCCGGACGACTGTAGCCACTTCGGCCAAGACCTCCTGCAGCTTATTTGCTAGCAGGTCGGCCTTCTCCCCGGCGCCTGCGCCAGAAATCTCTATTATCTTCGCGCCGGCCATCGTGTTCCGGCACCTCCTCTTTGGAATGTCCATGCTGTCGACGTTTATAGCGTCGGCAGCACGGGACAGCGCCTCCCCGTACGTGACCCCTTTCTCCACAGCGGCCGGTGTTAGTGTGAGCACCACCGCAGCCGACTTGGGAGGGGTCAACTTTTGTTTCCGCGCAGCTGTGCGCGGAGCCGGCTTGAGGGCTGGAACCTCGGGGCGCCTTTTTGGCATTGCTCCAGTGCTGGCCACAGACGCATATGTCCGTCCGACTGGGTTCGAGGACCGAGCGGAAGGTGCGGGAGGGGCAGCCGCAGCTTTCCCTTTCTTCTTCCTGCGCTTCTTCCTCCCCTCCTGTGTCACCCAGCCACCGTCATTTTCCTCGACCGTGGGTGCAATCTGCGCCTCAAGCACAGCGGGACCCCGGGACGCAGATGGGACTGGAATTGGGTGAGACGTGGCATTTGAATGACGGCTGGCAGCGGTAACTCGTTTGCCTCCTGCCTGTTTCGTTCTGGCCGCTTTGGGCGGCGCCGGTTCCGCTTGCTGAATTAAGGCAGCATTCGACTTTGCCACGGAGGGCTTAGTTTGGGGCGCCGCGTCAACTTGAGGGTGAGGTGATGAGTCCTCATCCATCTCTATGTCCTGTATCCGCCTGTCGGCTGCGAGAGGAGGCCTCAGTCGCGGCTCAGGGGGCAAACGGGCTTCGAGACCGGCAATCCTAGAGTTTATTTGGTTGCCGATTGAGACCCTCATCTCAGAAAACAATTTCTCCACATACGTAGGTAGCACCTCCCCCGTCGGCGCCGGAACAGACTTCGGCGCAGCTGCGGCTCCTTTTTTGGAGCGCATCTCCTTTTTTAACTCCTCAAGCTCCTTACGAAGTTCAGAGACCTCCTCCTGAAGCTTTCTGTTAGCCTTTTGTAGCTTCAGGGTCTCGCTATTGGAGGTGCACTCCAAAAGTGACTTAGCCGATGCGGATATCGTCGCCACAGCCTGATTCAGGGCCTTCTGAAAGGTACCCTTAAGCTGCGACGACTTCGCCGACACGTGGCGCACCGTTTTAAGCTCCGCCTCTATGGCGTCTAAGAGCTGGTAAGCAGCAGGCTCGCCCTCGTCCATGTCCATATTATTCAGAGAGGAGATCGACCCCGTCTCTGAGCGGAGCCTACGCCTCTCTGCGATCTCCTCCATTAGCTCTTCTTGAGCACGAATTTTTATCTCCTCTTGTTTGGCGAGGAGCAGCTCTCTCTTCGCTGCAGCCAAACCCACGTACTCCCCTGTGGTGGGAGGACGGCCCCTGCCGCGACCTCTTCCTTTGCCATCTGCCGAGATCTTTGGAGCAGTGACGGTTCGGTCACTCGCCGTATCGGAGTCGCTGCTCCCATCCTCGCCCGCCTTTTTGGTAGGAGGGCGTTTGCGCTTTACAGCCCCTGTTTGGGACCCAATCGTCTGCGTGCTGCAGCAAGAGACAGCATCAGAGTCGTCGCCTTCGTTTCCGGTTATTGACACTGCAATATCTTGCAGCACAACTCTCGGATTTGCTCCACTCATAGAACTCGAACGTGAGTGAGGCGCCGAACTGGATCGACTCGCCGAGTCTATAGCACCCGCTGGTCTTCTTCCGGCACTAGCACAAACGGCCGGCTTATTGAACGTCAGGCAGAATGACCGCCTTGATGTCCCGCTGTTTTTCGCGCCCACTGCGCCTACCTCCGCGCCCACTGCGCCTTCCTCTCCTCCTTCGGGTTTAGGGTTTTGGATAATTTTCTTCATAATTGATCCCACGAGTATGGGGGAAGTAAGGGTCCTTGCCGGGCGGTGCCCCCTGCACCCGGCAAAGCCTTGGGGTTGATAACCCAACGGGAGGTCGGCAGGTATCCCGCTGGAGTAAGCTCTAGCGACTGATCACCCATCAGCCACGCATCACCTCGCGGAGCTACCACGCTTGTGATTGGGGTAATTTTTTATAGAGGTTTTCTTCCTCGCGGTCCGGGCGGTTAAGCCAAGACCCTCGTTCCGCACAGAGCCGCGAGACGTGATCCACGACACTCCGTTGATGCGGGTTACGAGACAACCACGCCAAGTCTGGAAAGACCCAGCCGCTCGCCCTGAAAAGGGCGCTCGTGCCGAGGCCACTACTATGGCCCCACCCACGCCAGGTCCGCTTGGACCCGGCCACTCGTCCCCGAAGGGACGCCCGCACGACTCAGGCCCGAGCAGATGCCCCGCCGACCCGAGTTTGGTTTTAAAGACTTTTCCTTGTCTTGGCCCCGACTTCAATAGCCGAGACCCCCGGCCCCCCCGCGAGGGAAGGTTACGGGTTGCCCGACAGGCCCGCCGAGTTGACGAACCTGCCGCGCCGACGCCACCCAGACCCGGGCAGATGCCCCGACGGTCCGAGTTAATTGCAGGGGGGTATGTGGGACTCAGCGGCTGGTGTGCAAGGCCGTAATACCCACTAAAACCACAGCGCTTTCCACCACTCCGCCATTGTGGGGGTGCCATGGGGTCGCGTGAGCATTCACCACGGCACCCCGGCGGATAGCCCGAGGGCCACAAACTCCTTGGCGGCGGAGCAAGGTGTTGGGCTCCGCCACCAAAACTAACTCCCACACGGCCGCAGAGAACAGGGAGGACGGCAACGACACACCGCATCTCCTCTTCCTCTGCGGCCCCACCGCAGCGCCATCCAACGGTGCGCCCCCGTTTGGTCGCGGGAGATAGGCCGCACGGCAACGACACACCGAGACGACTCTCCTCCCGCGACCGCACCCGACCGCGAGGGACAGCCAAAACCGTCCCCCACACCCGCAGCCCCGGACGCATCCTGCGCAGGCCCACCCAAGCCCACGTGGAGCGTCCCCTCCCGGGATCCCTCTTAGCTTCACCGTGGGTGGCGAAGCCACGGTTACTGAGCCCCCCCACCACGACAAGGTGGAGATCCGACAGGGGGGGAACCTTTTTTTTTTTTTTTTTTTTTTTTTTTTTTTTTTTTTTTTAACGATGGAAAAAATGCCTTACGCACGCCCCGCACCCTGGGGGGGTAGCGGGGGAGTGTCGGGCTCTCCGGAGATGATTACGCTGAACTACTGCTCAGCGTAACCATGACCGGCATACCGACTAAAACGACCATCGATGCTCCCTCTATCACCTGGGCGCGAACACATAGACGCCCGCCGGATCGTCCTCGTCAGAGGAGAACGATTCGTCGGACGAATATGTTTCGTTTCCTGACGAAGCCATGGGATCCCCGTAGGACACTACCACAGCCTCGTCGGTGATTGTTCGCCTAGGGCGAACCCCTCCGGCGCCCCCCAGTAGGGGGGGCTGTCGACTCCCCGGAGCATCAGGAGAGTCGACTCTGGTCGGAGACACGTGCAATGCACGATCCGAGTCCCCCAGACTCGGACCGCGCTGGCCTCCGACGGGAGGGAGACTTCGGGCAAACTGCCGTCGTCTCCTTCCCACACGTCTGCGGCGGCAGGCATCTGCGTGGGGATCCTCCTCCCGCGCGCGCTCCGCCGCCTCCTTTTGCGTCACCACCTCGACGCAGAAGGTGTTTACGGCGTCCCAGGACCCCTCGTTCTCCACCATGGCCCTTACCACAGTGGGGAGGGAGAGGTCACTACCAATAATTGCCGTCATTGCGGCGCGCTCCGTGGAGAAGGCAGGACACACCTCTAGCGTGTGTTGCGCCGTGTCCTCCGCCTCGTCGCAGTGATGGCACTGCGGGGTCGCTTCACGTCCAATCCGGTGCAGATATTTTCCGAACGAGCCATGCCCGCTCAGAATCTGCACCAGGTGGTATGTCAGCGACCCGTGCTGCCTCTCAGCCCAGGGCTTAAGAATCGGGCGCATGGCCTCAAGGGTGCGCGACTGTGTACCCGAGGCAGATTGACCCAGGCTCTCGGCCCAGAGACTAAACATCATCTCGCGAGCCTCCTCTAATGCCGCAGCCCTCTCACGCGGCGCCCGTGGGTTGCCGCTCTCTCTTTCTTCGCAGCGGAGCCTATAGGCGGCCGCCAGAACCTCCGCGACTAACTCCCAAGGTGGCGTGCCCGCGAGAGCACATGCTGCCACCCGGGAGATCGTCCGGTAGCCCCGGATCATCCGCAGCGCCATTGCGCGCTGCGCTCTTTGCAGCGAGGCAGTGGCACGCGGGCTCAGTGCATCCGCCCAGACCGGAGCTCCGTATAGAGCCATGCTCCGGACGATTGTGCCGTATAAGCGGCGTACACTGGCGCTCGGCCCCCCCACGTTCGGGAGGAGACGCCCCAGGGCATCCGCCGCACCCAGAAGGCGGGGTTCAAGGCGCTTGAAGTGCTCGTCAAAACCCCACCGTCCGTCAATCACCAGCCCGAGATATTTAATGGAGGGCTGCAGTGGTACCCTTACATCGTCCACGACAACCACTGTTCCCGCGGGGGCTCCTTTGCGGGGGCCGTGAAACAGCAGGGCCTCTGTTTTATGTAGAGCCACCCTCAGGCCCAGGGACTGTATTCGTCGCACGATAAAGCTGACGAATACGCCCGCCAATCGCACTATATCCGCGATGTTCTTTCCCCTGATGGTGACCAACGTGTCATCTGCATAGCAGAATAGTCCAACCATCCAGGGGAGTCCGCACCTCAGTACATAATCGTACCCGACGATCCATAGCAGGGGGCCTAATACGGACCCCTGTGGGACTCCACGTGCCACGGAGTAGCGTCGGGTACGACCATCCCTCCCCTGACAGAGCACAACTCTTTCCTCCAGGTAGTCAGCGACCAGGCGCCGAAGGTACGGAGGCACCCCATGGTATCGGAGTGCCTCCATGATGACCCCGAACGGCAGACTATTGAACGCGTTGGCTATGTCCAGCGACACGGCCAACACCATTTCCCCTCTGTCAGTGGCCTCCGTTACGAGGCGCCGCAAGTCCGTCAGGGCGTCAATTGTCGATCGCCCTGCGCGGAACCCGTACTGGACCGGCGAAAAATTCGGCCCCACCTCCGAGATGTGCTGGACGAGCCGAGCCGCAATTACCCGCTCGAACAGCTTCCCGGTCTCGTCCAGCAGGACGATCGGCCTGTATGCCGACGGGTCATCGGGCGGGCGGCCCTCCTTACGAAGGAGGCAAAGAGCGCCCTCCTTCCATGGCTTCGGGAACTTTCCGGTGCGAAGACATGCATCGAACAGTTCCCGAAGCCTGTCCCCGAGGTGTTCAAGGGACAGATACACAACCCTGCCCGGGACTCCGTCGGGACCAGGGGCCGTCTTTTTGCCCTTAAGGCGATCGACGGCGGCATCAAATTCCCCGTCCGTTACAGTAGGCGGAGGAGCCTCTTCGCTCGGTCCTGCCTCCTCGGCAGATGGTGGAGCCATCCGGGGGGAGACGAAATTGGCTTCATTGGGAGGAAATAACTCTCCAACGACCCTCGAGAGCAACGCCGGATCCATAGTTTCCGTCAGGGGGGCACCGCGCGCTTTGAGCTTGTTGCGCGCGGTTTTGTAAGGCCTCCCCCACGGATCCCTATCGAGGCCCTGCAGCAACTCCTCGCGAGACGTTTCCTTCGCGGAGGCTATCGCAGTTTGCAGGGCCTTTTTGGCTCGCGTGTACTCCCCGCACAGGCGCTCCTCCTCCTCTGGCACCGTGATGCGACGTCGGCGATAGCGGGTGTATGCCCGGCGCTTAACATTGCAGTCTCTGCGCTGGGCTGCAATGTCAGTCGACCACCAGTACACCGCCGTTCGGTCGCGTGGAGGGTGTGCTCTCGGCATGGAAGCCTCACACACCTCCGTCAGGGCGCCACGAAATCGTGCTGCCGACTCGTCTGTGTCTTCGCCATCCATGGGCCGGGAGAACCAGCGCTCAAAGATGGCGGTCTCCTCTACTGAAGCCTTGTCCAGCCGACTGAGAGCCCAGCGGGGTCGCTCCCGGTTTTCAGGTCGCGTCATGGGCTGATGGACGGAGGTCTCAAATCGGATGTAACGGTGATCCGAGAGAGTCTCCGTCCGTAACACCCGCCATCCATGTACTCTTCGCGCCAGGGCCGGGGTGGCAAAGGAAAGGTCCACCACCGATCCACCCTGTCGGCGCACGCAGGTGTGTACCGTCCCTACGTTGAGTAGGGAGAGACCAATAGCGGCTGCCCACATCTCGACGTCCCGCCCACGTGCGTCAGTGGACGGGTTGCCCCACAGAGTGGACTTGGCATTCAGGTCCCCCATCAGGAAGACCTGGTGCGAAGCCACCACTCTCCTCACTACAGCACCGACTGCCTCGAGGAACGACTCGAACTCGGCGAGGGGCCTGTTCGGGGAGAAGTACACCCCGACAAAGGCAATGCCCCCCCAGACAGCCACAACGAACCCGGAACCCCTCTCGACAGTGGAGGGGGGGACGAAGCCTGGCGCTGCGCGCACGACGACTGCGACGGTGCTGTCCCGGTCCCCAACCCAGTTAGGTTGGTCAGGAACAAAGTATGGCTCCGCCACGACCGCCACATCAATTGACCACTCTGCCATGGCTTGCAGCAACATATCTTGGGCTCTGGCAGAGTGGTTTATATTCCCTTGCAGGAGGTTACATGGACGGACCCTATCCATTACTCGTCCATGGGAACCTCCTGCTGTTGCTGCTCAGCACTGAGCGCCGGCTGTGGAGCGGGAGCCTTATTTGCCGGTCGGGCTGTTGGCTTCCCGCGCGCTTGGGGCGGCTTACAATTGCGCCCACCCATTACGTGCTCGGAAGGCCTCCGAGCAGCAGCACAAACTGCACAATGGGGCTTAACGTTGCAGTTTGTCCCTTTGTGGCCGGCCTTCCCGCACCTGTAGCACAGGGCGCTTCTGTCCTCCGCAGAAGGACAATTCTGCCTGACGTGACCCGGCTGCATGCATCTGAAGCAACGCACGGGCCGGGTCTCCAGCGGCTTTACCTGGACGCAGCTAAAGCCTATTGGCAAGCGGCCTGCGTCCACTACTTTCTTGGCCGCAGCCACTGGGCACGATATAATTGTGGTGCCCATCCCACCGGGACCTGTGCGAATTGGGCGCACCTTAACAAGGTCCCGACTGCATCCACCTCTCGTTGCGAAAGCAGCCGCAAGCCTCTCTTCTGTCACCGAGTCGTCCAGCCCAATTACGCGCATGTCAATGCACTTCGTGGGCCGGACGACTGTCGCCACCTCAGCGAGGACCTCCTGCAGCTTATTGGCTAGCAGGTCGGCCTTCTCCCCGGCGCCTGCGCCAGAAATCTCTATAATCTTGGCGCCGGCCATCGTATTTCGGCACCTCCTCTTGGGAATGTCCATGCTGTCGACATTTATAGCGTCGGCAGCACGGGTAAGCGCCTCCCCGTATGTGACCCCTTTCTCCACAGCGGCCGGTGTTAGTGTCAGCAACACCGCAGCCGACTTGGGAGGGGTCAACTTTTGTTTCCGCGCAGCTGAGCGCGGAGCCGGCTTGGGGGCAGAAACCACAGGGCGCCTTCTTGATGCTGTTCCAGTGGTGGCCACAGACGCATATGTGCGTCCGGCTGGGTTTGAGGACCGAGCGGAAGGCGTGGGAGGGGCAGCTACAGCTTTCCTCTTCTTCCTGCGCTTCTTTCTCCCCTCCTGTGTCGCCCAGCCACCGTCATTATCCTCAACCTGCGAAAGAGGCACAGCGGCGCCCCGGGAAGTGGATGGAATCGGTGGTGGGGGAAGTCCCTCATTGTTAGGCTTGTCGGCAGCGGTGCCTCGCTTGCCACCCGCCTTTTTTGTCTTGGCCGCTTTGGGCGGCGCCGGTTCCGCTTGCTGGATCGCAGCAGCCTTCGACTTGGCCACGGAGGGTTTAGTTTGGGGCGCCGCGTAAACTTGCGGGAGAGGTGATAGGTCCTCATCCATCTCCACGTCCTGTATCCGCCTGTCGGCTGCGAGAGGAGGCCTCAGTCGCGGCTCAGGCGGCAAGCGGGTCTCGAGGTCGGCAATCCTTGAGTTGATTTGGTTACCGATCGAGACCCTCAATTCTGTGATAAGCTTCTCCATATACGGAGGAAGCATCTCCTCTGCCGGTGCCTGAACGGGCTTCGGCGCAACTGTGACTCCTTTATTTTTGGAGCGCATCTCCTTTTTCAACTCCTCAAGCTCCTTACGGAGCTCGGAGACCTCCTCCTGAAGTTTTTTGTTGGCTCTCTGCAACTTCAGGGTCTCGCTATTGGAGCTGCACTCCAAGAGTGACTTCGCCGATGCGGATATAATCGCCGCAGCCTGATTCAGGGCCTTCTGAAAGGTACCCTTAAGCTGCGACGACTTCGCAGACACATGGCGAACTGTTTTTAATTCGGCCTCTATGGCGTCTACGAGCTGGAAAGCCGCAGGCTCACCCTCGTCCATATCCATATTATGTAGAGAGGACATCGACCCCGTCTCTGAGCGGAGCCTACGCCTCTCTGCGATCTCCTCCATAAGCTCTTCTTGAGCACGCATCTTAATCTCTTCTTGTTTGGCGAGGAGCAGCTCTCTCTTCGCTGCAGCCAAACCCACGTACTCGCCTGTGGTGGGAGGACGGCCTCTGCCGCGACCTCTCCCTTGGCCATATGCCGAGACCTTTGAGGCAGTAATGGTCCGGTCACTCGCCGTATCGGAGTCGCTGCTCCCATTCTCGTCCGCCTTTGTGGTTGGAGGGCGTTTCCTCTTTGTGGCCCCTGATTGGGACCCAATCGTCTGCGTGCTGCAGCAAGACACAGCATCGGAGTCGTCGCCGTCGTTGTTGGAAAGCGACACCGCTATGTCTTCTAGCACGACCCTCGGGTTTGCTCCACTCCTAGAGCTTGAACGTGAGTGAGGCGCCGAACTAGGACGATTCGTCAAATCTATGCGACCCGCTGATCTTCTCCCGGCACTAGCACAAGCGGCCGGTTTTTCGAACTTCAGGCAGAATGACCGCCTAGATGTTCCGCTGTTTTTCGCGCCCACTGCGCCTACCTCCGCGCCCACTGCGCCTACCTCCGCGCCCACTGCGCCTTCCTCTCCTCCTTCAGGTTTTGGGTTTTTGTTCAATGAATGCATAATTGATCCCACGAGTATGGGGGAAGTAAGGGTCCTTGCCGGGCGGTGCCCAACAGGGGGGGAACCTAACCTAACCTAACCTAACCTTTTTTTTTTTTTTTTTTTTTTTTTTTTTTTTTTTTTTTTTTTTTTTTTTTTTTTTTTTTTTTAGGTGGTCGGAATGCATTTACGCACCGTCTCCAGCTGCCGAGTGGGGCTGCCGGAGGTGTGTGGGACTCGTCCTATAGGCGGACCCTACCCACTAAACCTTTCCACCGGGACCTCTTCGCGCATTTTGCCGGGCCAATGGGAACGAGGATACACACATCCATTGATCACCGATGCGTTAAGCCTGTATGTGGCCACACCTTGGGGGGGGTCATCTCCCTTCATCTTCAAGATGCGCGCGGGTCCTCCGCGCGCGCCATCTTATCCCTTTTGTACAGTGGAGGACACCGCACCCGTGTCCACGCACCTAGGGATTAAAACCGGGAAGGTCGGACTGTTAATCCGACCCCCGTCCTCCTCATCACTTGAGGGGCACTGAATTTCCGCTCCACTCGTTCTCGAGGCTAGCGGGCGACTTCTTTTGGGGGGGGCTGGCGCGCATGTTTTGGCACCAACCCTATGGTCTGCCGGGCGACCGCGAGCTGCGCATAGTGCGCAATGCGGTGGGTCGCTGCACGTAACAGACTTGTGTCCGGGTTTCCCACAGCGGTAACAAAGACTGCTGCGATCAACCGGGGCCCCACATCGCTGCTGAGCATGGCCTAGCTCCAAACAGCGGAAACATCGTCTTGGGCGTGGATCCAGCATGATGACGCGCGCTGAGACCCAGCCGATTAGGAAGCGGCCAATTGCCAGCTTCTTGGCACTCGTCGCGGGCAACTTGGCCCAGCACTGAAGAGTGCCGGAAGGGGTTCGGCGAATGTCCCCCACCGTCACTTGTCCAACTCTACAGCCTCCTTGTTTTGCAAGCTCGGCTGCTACGTCCTCTTTATCAACCGAGTCATCCAGGCCGGTTACGCGGATTTCCGCCAATTTCACCGGCCTAGAGAATCGGACTAGCTCCTCTGGGTACAGTCGCCTAAACTCGGTGACCAAAGCGTCTGCTATCGTCCCATCTTTGTCTCCCTCGATTTCAAGCAGTCTGGCCCCAGTGGCTGCCTCACGAACCCTGAGGGCGTGCGTTCCATGTTGGAAACCTAGAGCCACGAGGTCTACTCTCGTTCTCGACTCCTTGAGAAAGGATCGGTAAGAGAGGGAGTGGTCTGTAGCCTTGGGCGTCAGTGTCACGACCACAGCTGACGAGTTAGGGAGCTTTACGCGCTTTTCAAAGGGCGTTTTCTTCTTGGGGGCCGCATCTCTGGGAACCCGTTGACCTTGGGTTCTGCCCTGTCTTGCTGGGGGCTGAGCAGGCTGTTGCCGTGAGCCTTTCCTTCTCTTGCGACCGCGTCGCCTTTTCTTGCCTCTTACCACATCCGCCCATTCCATGTCCATGGACGCGGGTGCCGGGGGAAGTGGGCAAGGGGCGCGTTGTGCCGGAATGTGGTTCGGCAGCGCGTTTCTCTTAGCTGGCGGTGGCTTCTTGGCTTGTGGCGCGCGGTTTCGCTGCTGCCTTCCTGCCTCACCCATATTCGGGGGCTGGATTTGGGCTGGCTGCTGGACCTGCCGCGCAGTTTGTCGTCGTTGCCTTGGAGGAGGCAACCTTTCCTCAACAGCGGCCTGACGCACATCGACTGAATTTTGGCTCGAAGGTGCAAGCATTTGCTCCTTAAGAGCTTCCATCTCTTGTTTGAGCTCGGCCACCTCTGCACTTAGGCGGACGTTGGCTTGTCGGAGCCCAGCTGTCTCTGTCAGTAGCTTGGCGTACTCCGCCCGAAGCTTCTGATTTTCCGCCGTCGCGTTCGTGTGGAACATATGGTCAGCCGCCTGCATGATGGTCGCGGCTGCCTCGTTCAGCTTTTTAATGTCGGGGCCCTTCAGATTTTTGGCGTTTTGCGTGACGCGAAAGACAGTTGCAAGACTTTCCTTCGCAGCGCGCCTAACTGAGTCTGCGGTCATCCGAACATCAATACTCTCCCGCGCGTTTTTCAGGGCGTTCTTTGCAGAACGTGTAAGGGTGGTCCCTTCCAGTAGCTCCACTTCAATTGAAGGCGGAGTGTTCTGGCTTTGCTCGCGAGATTCTGCCTCCATTGTGGGCATCTCAGCGAGATCAAGGGCTATGCCTGCCCGTACGCGGGCCTCAAAACTTCTCTTCCTTTGCTCAGGTGGTGATGCTGAGCTTCCTGAGTGTGCCGTCTCGGTGCGGGGGCGCTTCTGGCCGCCCCTCGGCAGCGAGCTGGCCTCAGACGACATCTCGGTGTGGCGAGCCGTATCATCATCCGAATCGAGAGCCAACTCGGAACGAGGTCGTTCCGGCACCAGACTCACGGTCGGCGAAACGGATGAGGGGACTTCTTTGTTGGGTTGGTCGTCAGGTGTACTTTGGCGTGTAGCCTCAATGGCCAGTTGCTCTGCCAAAGACTCGTCATAAGTCTTCTTAGCGGCCGTGCGTTCTTTTGCAGCGACGCGCTCGTTGTAGTGTGCGAGGAACGCTGAATCGCTTGACGACCAAGTCATTCCGGTCAAGCTTTCCTCGCTCTCAATCTCCTCGTCGATTTCCCCCCCTTGATTTAAATTCCCCGATGAGCCAGGAGCTCTAACAAATGTCGCCCTCCCCCCAGAATACGATGTTGGAGGAGCGTTGCACGCGGCCGAAGCGGCGTGGGGGATTGGCTGTGGAACAGCTTTACCACCCTGGGGTAATATATTACGCGTTTTCTTGTCCATTTGTTTTAACTCCACCTCTATCCCTCGAGCCACTAGCTGCTCGGACGACTACCCGTCGCCCTCCCTTCCAAAGGAAAGGCCCAAGCCGCCGTGGGCTATAACGGCCCAGTATTTGGGGAGTTTTCGAGTCCTATGGTTTCAGGCTTAAACTAGCACGTATGACACTTTAAACCAAAATCCATATCCCCTGAGAGACCTCTACTCTAAAATGGTTTGGGTCACTCAGGTCCACTCCTCCGAAGAGGAGCGGGGCTGAGTGGCCCCGACCTGACCGAACCTTTGCCGGCAGCCAGCAACTGTCCCTAAAGAGGAGCAGTTGCCGGCCCCCGTTGCCCAGGGTTAACTACGGGGAAGTAGTTCGGCGTGAAACCCCAACCTAACCTTTTTTTTTTTTTTTTTTTTTTTTTTTTTCGCTGGAAAATGCTTTACGCATACCTACCGCCCTCGGGGGAGCGCAGTAGGTTATGTGGGACTCTCCCCGATTGGGGCATACCCACTAAAAACCAGCGGCGTTCTCGGGAGCCATGAGTTCGGGGCCACGGGTCAGCGCCATCAGCACACATCCGCGGCCCTTCACTGACTAGACCGACACACGGTCTCACCCGATCTGGAGAGGGCACAATACCCCTGCCTCCAGCGCCGAAGGAGGGTATCCTCCGGCTTGTTGTCCCGATGATGCGTAGAACGCATTACACACCATCGCGCCTCTTAGTGGGAAGCGGACGCCCCCGCGTCCGCGACCCGAGGCACAGGGAGGGGCATGTGCAGGAGGTGGCGGTTCCTCCTGCGCCCAGTGCGCCTACGGCGCATGAGGAGTGCGTCAGCCGCAGCCTCTCGCTCTCGCTCCGCGCTCTCCTTCTCGGCGAGCACCCGCTCACAAAATGCGGCCATGGCTCGCCAAGCCTCCCTGTCTCCGACCATACGCCGGACTATGGAGCCCAGGCTGAGGTCAGTCCCCACGTGTGCTCGGAGGGCACGGCGGTCGGCGACCCACGCCGGGCACACCTCAAGGGTGTGCTGTGCCGTATCCTCCGGAGCATCGCAGTGCCAGCATCGGGCGGAGGGTTCCCTGCCAATGCGGCAGAGGTATGACCCAAAACACCCGTGGCCTGTAAACACCTGCGACATCCGGTATGTCACTTGGCCGTGTGGACGCTCAACCCATTCTGTGAGAACGGGGAGCACGGCTTCAGTGACCCGGACGCCAAAGTGGCTACTGGCCAGTCTACGGCGCCACTGCTCGTGGGCTAGCTCCAAGAGCTGTCTCCTTTCCGTTTCCACCTCCGTCGGTGCAGGCCTATTGCCCTGAGATCTTTGGTCTCCCCGCCACTGGAATAACGCGGCGAGGACCAGGGAGTCGAGATCCCAGGGGAGGCTGCCGGCCAGGACCAGCGCAGCATCGGTGGAGGTGGTGCGGTAGGCTCGCGCTAAACGCAAGGCCAATACCCTTTGAGCCTTCCGCAAGACTGTCACATTCACGGACGAGAGGGCGTCATGCCAGACCGGGGCACCGTAAAGTGCCATTGAGCGGACCACCCCTAGGTAAAGTCGTCGAGGAGCCGTCGACGGACCACCCAGGTTTGGCAGTAACCGACTCAAAGCACCCGCGGTGGCATTGAGCTTGGTAGCGAGCTGACGGAAATGGGCCTGAAACCGCCACCTTCCGTCAAGCACAAGCCCAAGGTACCGGATGGTGGACGAAACGGGGATCAGAACCCCATCCACCATCAACCCAGAACCCGCAGGCGGCGCACGCCGGTGCCCGTGAAAACACAGGGCCTCGGACTTCTCAAGCGCCACCCGTAGCCCCAAAAGGCCGATTCGGTGAACCATCATCGCGACCCCAGCAGTCGCACGACGTGCAGCCTCGGCAAAGGAATCCCCGCGAGCTGTCAGCAGGGTATCGTCGGCGTAACAAGTTACGCCAACCCCCGCGACGAACTGGCCACGCAGGGCCCAATCGAACCCGATGTTCCACAGGAGTGGCCCTAGAACCGACCCCTGCGGAACGCCGCATCCGGCCAAATGCTGCAAACGACCATCCACCGAATCACACGCAACCTCTCGTCCCTCAAGGTACGATGCGATGGTGTCCTGCAGGTAAACAGGTACTCCATGGAACCGGAGCGCCTGCTTTATCGTGGTCCACGGCAGCGTGTTGAACGCGTTGGCAATGTCAATAGACACGGCCAACAGCACACCGCCGCTCTCCACCGCTTCGCTGGCGAGCGATTTTACCCGCAGGATAGCATCGACCGTAGAGCGCTCTCTCCTGAAGCCATACTGTACATCCGACAAATTCGGCCCATCCGTATCCAGGTGCCGAACAAGGCGGTTTGCAAGGACTCTTTCAAAGAGCTTGCCCACCTCATCCAGCAGCACGATCGGACGGTATGCCGAAGGGGAGTCGGTCGGACGTCCGTCTTTCTTCAGAAGCACGAGCCTCCCTTCCTTCCATAGCGCCGGGAAGCGCCCCTGTTGTAGGCATGCGGTAAGGAGCCTGCGAAGGCGGTCACCCAGTATATCCGATACGAGGACCCAGATTTTACCTGGAATCCCGTCAGGACCCGGGGCCACGTTCTTGGCCTTCAACCGCATAATTGCCGCGCCGAACTCGCCCTCAGAGACGGGCTCAGGGGGCTCTCTGGAGGCCACAGGGTGTGGCAGCATCGAAGGCGGGGTGTGTTCCACTTGAGCTGGGAACAAGGTGGACACGACTCTTCGAAGGAACTCGGGCTCTAGCCTCTCCGTGACCGGGGGTGCCCATGGGCGGAGTTTCCCCCGCACCGTGCGGTACGGGCGTCCCCACGGATCGGCATCGAGCGTGGACAGGAGTTCCTCCCTCGCCTTGAGTTTAGCCTCCATGATGGCGATCTTGAGCGCCTGTTTGGCTTGCCTGTAGGCCTGGTAAAGCGGCTCGTCCAGCGTCGGATCACGACGTCTGCGTCTACGATGTCTGGCTGAGGCGCGACGCGCCGCGACACACGCGCGGCGCAACTCCGCAACCTCCTCCGTCCACCAATAGACGTTCCGCCGGGGAAGGGATGGTCCGGACCGAGGCATGGACGCGTCACACACGTCCGTGACGGCCTCCCGGAACCATTCCGCCTCCGCATCCACTTGGACGGGCTCAGGACCCTCAGGCAGCCAGGCCTTCACGATCGCAGCTTCCCGCGCTGTCTCTTTGTCCAGGCAGTTTAGCCTCCATCGGGGGTATGTCGGGTGGGGTGTGCCGATTGGAGGGGTCACGGAACCGGAGACGGAGACGTCGAACCGGATGTACCGGTGATCCGACAATTCTTCCGCCTCTGTGACCACTCTCCAGCCACTGATCCGGGCTGCGACTGCGGGGGTCGCGAACGTAATGTCCACGACGGACTCCCCCTGCGGCCGCACGCATGTGGCTTCGGTCCCCACGTTGACTATGACAAGTCCGTTGGACACCGCCCAGTCCAGCAGACTCTCCCCTCGGGGGTCAGTGAAACGTGACCCCCAGGCTATGTTTTTGGCGTTAAAGTCGCCGCCAACGATCACCGGCAGGGTGGACAGACGGAGAACCGACCCGAGATGGTCCAGATCGGCCTCGAACTCGCTCCTGGTTCGACTGGGAGGGCAATAGACCCCCACCAGCAGAAACTCCCTGCACTTGGCGGCAACAATACCGCTCTGCCTGGCAACGACGTCGATAGGGTGCGCCCCCGACACCATGATGGCCGACAGGCCGCTCACGTCCCCGACCCAGTTCTCCCGGTCGACCGGTATGAAGTAGGGTTCGGAGACAAGAACCGCGTCTATGGACCACTCCGCCGCGTGCTGCAAGAGGATATCCTGCGCAGCGGCACAGTGGTTCACATTCGCCTGTAATACTCTGAAGGCCATCTCACGTCGCCAGAGTGTCCGCCTCCATGTTTGTGGGCCCTGCGGCCGTGGACGGAGCAGCCGGAGTCCTGGCCACTGTCCTTCCCGCTCGATTGCCACGCTTGGGCGGTTTGCAGCTCTTGCTGCCCACCCGGTGGTTCGCTGGCAATCCCGCGTCAGCGCACAGAGGGCAGTGCGGCGAGGCAGCGCATCCCCTAGCTGCATGCCCCGGCTTACCGCAACGGTAGCACAGGGCACTGCGATCAGCTGTCGAGGAGCAATTCTCGCGGGCGTGTCCCACCTCCAGGCACCGGAAGCACTTAAGTGGCTTCCGGTCCATGAGCCTGGTCTGGGCGGAGACCCAACCCACCAGAACCCTCCCACTGACAACCTTTTGGGCTGCAGCAATTGGCACCTTAACAATGCAGGCCCCCGTGCCCTGGAAAGAGCGGCCAATGGAGCCCACCTGGATGGCTTTGGGGTCACAGCCCCCCGTTTTGGCAACGGCTTCAGCGACTTCGACCTTGGTCACGGAGTCGTCCAGTCCAGATATCCGGACATCGACGGTCCTGACCGGCCTGGTCACCTTTGCAATTGCCTCAGGGATGACCTCCCGCATCTTGGCCGCCAGCGCGTCGGCCTTCATCTCGTTATCGGTGCCGGTGATCTCCAGGACCTTCCCGCCAGTCTTGGCGACCCTGAAGCGGATCCCGGAGATCCCCAACGCACCGATATCTATTGCCTGTTTGGCACGGGCAAGCACCGACTCGTATGAGTGCTCCTTTGACTCCTGCACTCCCGGTTGCATCGCCACCAATATGGCGGCGGTCCTCGGCGGGCGGAGTCTCGGAGTCTGCTGAGTGGATGGAATTGGCCTCTTGGGCTGGACTGGAGGCTGCTGCTTGGGGGCGGCAGCTGAGGCCGGCTTTTTGCCACGCCTGACCACCGTGGTCCACAGCTCAGCTCCTGGGCCGACTGCAGACTGGGTAAGTGGGCGGGAAGACATAGTCTGGGAGGTGGGGGAAGCGGGCGCTGGCTCCTGGCCCTGATTACGGGCCTTCTTCCTCTTGCTCCGCTTCCTTTTCCTCTTCTCTCCGACGGGGACCGCACCGGCAGTCGAGGTCGTGGCCACAGGGGCGGACACCTCGGACGGCGCTTTGCCCGTCTGGGGAGAGACGGCACTCGTGGGCGAGGGCAGCTGCTTCCTCGCCGCCTTGTCTGCGGCGGCAGAGGGGCGCTCAACCTGAGCCTCGCGAGCGTCCGCAGCAAGTGGCGGGCGCAGGCGAGGCTCAGGGAGCAACCGCTCTGAGATGGACGCTAGTTTAGCGTCCATCATGTTTCCGATTTGGCGCATGAGGCGCTGCTCAAACTCCTCCTCTGAGGTGGAGGGTTTTTTGTTTAGTCCGGTTGAGGCTACGGGAAGGACATCCGCTAGCCTTTCAGCTCGGAGCTGTTGGACGGCGCGCTTCAGGTCCGCGACCTCCTGCTCTAAGCGCTTATTCGCAGCTTGTAAGAGCCGCGTCTCCTCGTCCCTGGTCCGCGAGCTAAGGAGCTCGCCCGCCCGCGTAATGGAGGTAGCAGCCTCCTTCAGGGCACGCTGAAAGCTGCCCTTCAGGTTGCCGGACCTTGCCACACAGAACAATACTGTATCTGTGGCTGCCCGGATCTGGCCGCTCAACTCCTCAGCGGTGGCTTCCCGTACGGAGAACTCGCTCCTGTTGCGCCCATGCGCGAGCCGGTCCGCCAGGCGAGAAGCCTCCTCCTCGGCTTCCAAGATGGCCGCACGGCGCGTCTCATCGGAGAGTCGCTCGCGTGCCCCGCCTCTACTCACATACTCACCGCGGCCTCGGCCTCTGCGGGCAGCGGTGCTCAGGTCTGCCAGGACTTTGGCAGGGGATGGAGCTGGAGAAGGCTCATCCGCTCGCCGCTTTCCTGCTCTCGTCGATCTTGTTATGCGAGTTCCAGACGACGATCTGGATCTCATGCCCGAAGACGCAGACTCGTAAGAGTCCGCTATCTCCAGGCTTACATCTGCGCTCAATGCGCGTTGGTCGTATCCGGGAGAGGGGGAAACAACTCGTGACATCCCCTCGTTGTCAGTCTGGGTAAGGGAGCACTCGTCCCCAGACTCGGGGAGATCCCCGGGCCTGAAAAAGCGGCTCCCTGACGACGCCTGTATAGGTGTGCTACACCTCACTAAACGGACGACGGGCGTCTTGAAAAAGACGGTACCGTCACCCTTTTCACCTTCTTCTGCTTCCTCGTTTTGAGCGCCTCGCGCTCGGGGGTTGGTCGAAACTTGCTTATTATTAGGATTTGAACAAGCCATAAGCCAAGAGTCTTCTTCAGTCGGTGGTGACCCCACCCACCTTGGAGCCCCATTTGGGGAGGTGCCACTTGACACCCCAGGGTTTCCCACCGACCATAGCGGGGACGCCACTTCCCTTTCGGGCAGACTAGCATGGGATCTTTGACGAGACGGTTAAGGCAAGGTGAGCACGCGTCGACCAAAACGCGCACCAACACCGAGCCCGCCGCCTGCCCTGCCCCCCATGCCCCCCACGTCACCGTTGGGCGAGGGTTAAGCCGCTCACCCGAAGCCGATTGACCCGCGAACCGGTTACTCCGCGGGCCACCCGAGTGCCCGGAATTCGAGGCCAAAGACGCGTGTTGCCTGGGTGGTCTGCCACAGGCTCAACGTCCAGGATCCTCTCCTCCCAGGATTACGGGACCCAGCGCACGGCAAGAACACGCTGCCCGGATTGTAAAGATGACAGGGTACAACCCGGGAAAAACCCCACGGATCCGGGCAATATGCCCCGACGACCCCAATGCCATTCGACCCGGACACACGGCCCCGCCGGTCTAGGCACCCCTATCTACGCCTCAGGCACTCAAGTCACTCCGGTCCATTCCTTCGAGGAGGAGTAGGCAGAGCGACGAATACCCGAGGTCTTGAGCCATAAGGCCTTCCCCATTGGGCCCGACAGGCCTGCCGACTTGACAGATCCTGCCGCGCTCTGGTTTTGGTTCGCGCCGGACGAAGCCGGTACCCCCCATATCTGGGGGGCGTTCCCCTATCCACCACCTGGGGACGCGCCCGATGCGGGACCAGAAACCCGACACGGGAACCCCAACCTAACCTTTTTTTTTTTTTTTTTTTTTTTTAACGATGGAAAAAATGCCTTACGCACGCCCCGCACCCTGGGGGGGTAGCGGGGGAGTGTCGGGCTCTCCGGAGATGATTATGCTGAGCTACTGCTCAGCGTAACCATGACCGGCATACCGACTAAAACGACCATCGATGCTCCCTCTATCACCTGGGCGCGAACACATAGACGCCCGCCGGATCGTCCTCATCAGAGGAAAACGATTCGTCGGACGAATATGTGTCGGTTCCTGACGAAGCCATGGGATCCCCGTAGGACACTACCACAGCCTCGTCGGTGATTGTTCGCCTAGGGCGAACCCCTCCGGCGCCCCCCAGTGGGGGGGGCTGTCGACTCCCCGGAGCATCAGGGGAGTCGACTCTGGTCGAAGACACGTGCAATGCACGATCCGAGTCCCCCAGACTCGGACCGCGCTGGCCTCCGACGGGCGGGAGACTTCGGGCAAACTGCCGTCGTCTCCTTCCCAAACGTCTGCGGCGGCAGGCATCAGCGTGGGGATCCTCTTCCCGCGCGCGCTCCGCCACCTCCTTTTGCGTCACCACCTCGACGCAGAAGGTGTTCACAGCATCCCAGGACCCCTCGTCCTCCACCATGGCCTTTACCACAGTGGGGAGGGAGAGGTCGCTACCAATGATCGCCGTCATAGCGGCGCGCTGCGCCGAGAAGGCAGGGCACACCTCTAGCGTGTGTTGCGCCGTGTCCTCCGCCTCATCGCAGTGATGGCACTGCGGGGTCGCTTCACGGCCGATTCGGTGCAGATATTTTCCGAACGAGCCATGCCCGCTCAGAATCTGCACCAGGTGGTATGTCAGCGACCCGTGCTGCCTCTCAGCCCAGGGCTTGAGAATCGGGCGCATGGCCTCAAGGGTGCGCGACTGCGTACCCGAGGCAGGTTGGGCCAGACTCTCTTCCCACAACCTGTACATGGTGTCGCGAGTCTCCTCTAAAGCCGCAGCCCTCTCACGCGGCGCCCGACGGATGCCGCTCTCCCTCTCTTCGGTGCGGAGCCTATAGGCGGCCGCCAGCACCTCCGCTACTAACTCCCAGGGTGGCGTGCCCGCGAGAGCACATGCTGCCGCCCGAGAGATCGTCCGGTAGCCCCGGATCATCCGCAGCGCCATTGCGCGCTGCGCTCTCTGCAACGAGGCAGTCGCACGAGGGCTCAGTGCATCCGCCCAGACCGGAGCACCGTATAGAGCCATGCTCCGGACGATCATGCTGTATAGGCGGCGAACACTGGCGCTCGGGCCCCCCACATTCGGGAGGAGACGACCCAGCGCATCCGCCGCACCCAGAAGGCGGGGCTCGAGGCGCTTGAAGTGCTCCTCGAAGCCCCATCGTCCGTCAATTGTCAGCCCGAGATATTTGAAGCAGGGCTTTAACGGCACCCTGACATCATCTACTACAACCACTGTTCCTGCAGGGGCTCCTCTGCGGGGCCCGTGGAAAAGTAGGGCCTCCGTCTTGTGGAGGGCCACCTTAAGGCCCAGGGACCGTATTCGACGCACGACGTGGCTCACGAATACGCCCGCCAGTCGCAGTATCCCTGCAATGTTTTTCCCCCGGATGGTGACTAGAGTGTCGTCTGCATAACAGAACAGTCCAACCATCCGGGGAAGCCCGCACCTCAGTACATAGTCGTACCCGATTATCCACAGTAAGGGGCCCAGTACGGACCCCTGTGGGACTCCACGAGCCACGTTGTAGTGTCGGGTACGACCATCTCGCCCTTGGCAAGCCACGACTCGGCCCTCCAAATAATCTGCCACAAGACGCCGAAGGTACGGCGGCACCCCATGGTATCGGAGTGCCTCCATGATGACCCCGAACGGCAGACTATTGAAGGCGTTGGCTATGTCCAGCGACACGGCCAACACCATTTCCCCTCTGTCAGTGGCCTCGGTTACGAGGCGCCGCAAGTCCGTCAGGGCATCAATTGTCGAACGCCCTGCACGGAACCCGTACTGGACGGGCGAGAAATTAGGCCCCACCTCTGATATGTGCTGGACGAGCCGAGCCGCAACTACCCGCTCAAACAGCTTCCCGGTCTCGTCCAGCAGGACGATCGGCCTGTATGCCGACGGGTCATCGGGCGGGCGGCCCTCCTTTCTTAGGAGGCAAAGAGCGCCCTCCTTCCATGGCTTCGGGAACTTTCCGGTGCGAAAACATGCATCGAACAGTTCCCGAAGCCTGTCCCCGAGTTGTTCAAGGGACAGGTACACAACCCTGCCCGGGACTCCGTCCGGTCCAGGGGCCGTCTTTTTGCCCTTGAGGCGATCGACGGCGGCCTCAAATTCTCCGTCCGTTATAAGGGGAGGTGGAGCCTCATCGCCCGATCCCGCCTCCTCGGCAGATGGTGGAGCCATCCGAGGGGGGACGAAACTAGCCTCGTTGGGGGGGAACAATTCCCCGACGACCCTCGAGAGCAGTGCCGGATCCATAGTTTCCGTCAGGGGGGCACCGCACGCTTTGAGCTTGTTGCGCGCGGTTTTATAAGGCCTCCCCCACGGATCCCGGTCGAGGCCCTGCAGCAACTCCTCGCGCGAAGTTTCTTTCGCAGAGGCGATTGCAGTTTGCAGGGCCTTTTTGGCTCGCGTGTACTCTCCGTACAGCCGTTCCTCTTCCTCGGGCACCGTGATACGACGTCGGCGATAGCGGGTGTACGCTCGGCGCTTAACATTGCAGTCCGTACGCTGGGCTGCAATGTCAGTCGACCACCAGTACACCGCTTTTCGGTCGCGTGGAGGGTGTGCTCTCGGCATGGAAGCCTCACACACCTCCGTCAGGGCGCCACGAAATCGTGCTGCCGACTCGTCGGTGTCACCGCCATCCATGGGCCGGGAAAACCAGCGCTCAAAGATGGCGGCCTCTTCTGCCGCAGCCTTATCTAGACGGCTGAGGGCCCAACGGGGACGGTCCCGATTTTCACGCCGCATTACGGGCTGATGGACGGAGGTCTCAAATCGGATGTAACGGTGATCCGAGAGACTCTCCGTCTGTAAAACCCTCCAGTTGCGTACTGTGCGCGCCAGAGCCGGGGTGGCAAAAGATAAGTCCACCACGGATCCGCCCTGTCGGCGCACGCAGGTATGCACCGTGCCTCTATTTAGTAGGCAGAGACCCGTGGTGGCTGCCCACAACTCTACAACCCGCCCACGTGCGTCAGTGGACGGGTTGCCCCACAGAGTGGACTTAGCATTCAGGTCCCCCATTAGGAGGACCTGATGCGTGGCCGCCCTCCGCACTGCAGCACCGACGACGCCTAGGAACACCTCAAAGTCGGCGAGGTGCCTGTTCGGGGAGAAGTACACCCCGACAAAGGCAATGCCCCCCCAGACCGCCACGACGAATCCCTCTCCCCTCTCAACCACGGTGGGGGGAACGAATCCCGGCGCTGCGCGCACAATAACCGCGACGGTGCCGCCACGGTCCCCGACCCAGTTGGGCTGGTCGGGAACGAAATACGGCTCCGCCACGACCGCCACATCAATTGACCACTCCGCCATTGCTTGCAGCAACATGTCTTGGGCTCGGGCAGAGTGGTTTAAATTCCCTTGCAGGAGGTTACATGGACGGACCCTATCCATTACTCGTCCATGGGAACCTCCTGCTGTAGCTGCTCGGGACTGAGCGCCAGCTGCGACACGGGAGCCTTATTTAACGGACGGGCCGTTGGCTTCCCTCTCGCTTGGGGCGGTTTACAGCTGCGCCCGCCCATCACATGCTCGGAGGGCCTCCGGGCTGCGGCACACACTGCACAATTGGGCTTCTCGTGGCAGGTTGCCCCTTTGTGGCCAGCCTTCCCGCACCTGTAGCACAGGGCGCTTCTGTCCTCCGCCGAAGGACAATTCTGCCTCACGTGTCCCGGCTGCATACATTTAAAGCAGCGCGTGAGACGGGTCTCCAGCGGCTTAACTTGGACGCAGCTGAAGCCGATTGGCAAGCGGCCTGCGTCCACCACTTTTTTGGCCGCAGCCACTGGGCAAGACACTATTGTGGTACCCATACCACCGGAACCGGTGCGAATTGGGCGCACCTTCACTAGGTCCCGACTGCATCCACCTTTAGTTGCGATTGCAGCCGCAAGCCTCTCTTCATTCACCGAGTCGTCCAGCCCAATTACGCGCATGTCAATGCACTTCGTGGGCCGGACGACTGTCGCCACCTCAGCGAGGACCTCCTGCAGCTTATTGGCTAGCAGGTCGGCCTTCTCCCCGGCGCCTGCGCCAGAAATCTCTATGATCTTGGCGCCGGCCATCGTATTTCGGCACCTCCTCTTGGGAATGTCCATGCTGTCGACATTTATAGCGTCGGCAGCACGGGTAAGCGCCTCCCCGTATGTGACCCCTTTCTCCACAGCGGCCGGTGTTAGTGTAAGCAACACCGCAGCCGACTTGGGAGGGGTCAACTTTTGTTTCCGCGCAGCTGAGCGCGGAGCCGGCTTGGGGGCAGAAACCACAGGGCGCCTTCTTGATGCTGTTCCAGTGGTGGCCACAGACGCATATGTGCGTCCGGCTGGGTTTGAGGACCGAGCGGAAGGCGCGGGAGGGGCAGCTGCAGCTTTCCTCTTCTTCCTGCGCTTCTTTCTCCCCTCCTGTGTCGCCCAGCCACCGTCATTATCCTCAACCTGCGATAGAGGCACAGCGGCGCCCCGGGAAGTGGATGGAATCGGTGGTGGGAGAAGTCCCTCATTGTTAGGCTTGTCGGCAGCGGTGCCTCGCTTGCCACCCGCCTTTCTTGTCTTGGCCGCTTTGGGCGGCGCCGGTTCCGCTTGCTGGATCGCAGCAGCCTTCGACTTCGCCACGGAGGGTTTAGTTTGGGGCGCCGCGTAAAATTGCGGGAGAGGTGATAGGTCCTCATCCATCTCCACGTCCTGTATCCGCCTGTCGGCTGCGAGAGAAGGCCTCAGTCGCGGCTCAGGCGGCAAGCGGGTCTCGAGGTCGGCAATCCTTGAGTTGATTTGGTTACCGATCGAGACCCTCAATTCTGTGATAAGCTTCTCCATATACGGAGGAAGCGTCTCCTCTGCCGGTGCCTGAACGGGCTTCGGCGCAACTGTGACTCCTTTATTTTTGGACCGCAACTCCTTTTTCAACTCCTCTAGCTCCTTACGGAGCTCGGAGACCTCTTCCTGTAGCTTTTTGTTAGCCCTTTGAAGCTTAAGGGTCTCACTATTGGAGGTGCACTCCAGTAGTGACCTCGCCGACGCCGATATTGTCGCCGCAGCCTGATTCAGGGCCTTCTGAAAAGTACCCTTAAGCTGCGACGACTTCGCAGACACGTGTCGAACTGTTTGAAGCTCCGCCTCTATAGTGTCTAGGAGCTGGTAAGCCGCAGGCTCGCCCTCGTCCAAATCCATATCGTTACGAGAGGACATCGACCCCGAGTCTGAGCGAAGCCTACGCCTCTCTGCGATCTCCTCCATAAGCTCTTCTTGAGCACGCATCTTAATCTCTTCTTGTTTGGCGAGGAGCAGCTCTCTCTTCGCTGCAGCCAAACCCACGTACTCGCCTGTGGTGGGAGGACGGCCTCTGCCGCGACCTCTCCCTTGGCCATATGCCGAGACCTTTGAGGCAGTAATGGTCCGGTCACTCGCCGTATCGGAGTCGCTGCTCCCATTCTCGTCCGCCTTTGTGGTTGGAGGGCGTTTCCTCTTTGTGGCCCCTGATTGGGACCCAATCGTCTGTGTGCTGCAGCAAGACACAGCATCGGAGTCGTCGCCGTCGTTCTTGGAAAGCGACACCGCTATGTCTTCTAACACGACCCTCGGGTTTGCTCCACTCCTAGAGCTTGAACGTGAGTGAGGCGCCGAACTAGGACGATTCGTCAAATCTATGCGACCCGCTGATCTTCTCCCGGCACTAGCACAAGCGGCCGGTTTTTCGAATTTCAGGCAGAATGACCGCCTAGATGTTCCGCTGTTTTTCGCGCCCACTGCGCCTACCTCCGCGCCCACTGCGCCTACCTCCGCGCCCACTGCGCCTTCCTCTCCTCCTTCAGGTTTTGGGTTTTTGTTCAATGAATGCATAATTGATCCCACGAGTATGGGGGATATAAGCCGTCCATCCAGGCGTTGCCCCCTGCACCTGGATAACCCTATTACTGCACGAGGGCGGGCGGTCCCGTGCAGGTGTCGCGCTAGCGGGTAGGCATTGACCCATCCTACCACCTCGAGACCGAGGCGGCCGACCGTCACGCGACAAACGGCCAACCTTTTGGGGTTTTTTATTGAGGTTGTCTCCTCTGGGCCCGGGCGACCAAGCCAAGGCCCCTACTTCCCTAGGGCTGCGAGACATGTCCACAACACCCTTCGGGAGCAGGTTGCCAGACGGTTGACCGAAGTCACCCACCTAGTCGCGCAATCGCGAGTGGTGGGCCCGTCCAGCCGCAGGTCTTGCAGACCCGCCATCCCACGAGCCGAAGCTCCGCTAGTCCAGTGGACTCCAACACGCAGTATGATAACTGCACGGCGACAGAACGCCACCACCGTCGTCGCATAGAAGCGACCGCAAGCCTTGCAGGCCTGCCATACTACGCCATCAAAAGATGGCCACTGGGCCCCATGAGCCCCTACTCAAGGATCTCGGCCTCCTTCAAGCGAGAAGAAGAGGAGAGAGAGTACACCTCTTCGACAGTTTTGGTCCGCGCCGGGCAAAGCCGGTACCCCCCATATCTGGGAGGCATTCCCCTATCCGCCACCTGGGGACGCGCCCGATGGGAGACTGTCAAACTCCACACGAGACCCCAACCTAACCTAACCTAACCTAACCTAACCTAACCTAACCTAACCTAACCTAACCTAACCTAACCTAACCTTTTTTTTTTTTTTTTTTTTTTTTTTTTTTTTTTTTTTTTTTACGATGGAAAAAATGCCTTACGCACGCCCCGCACCCTGGGGGGGTAGCGGGGGAGTGTCGGGCTCTCCGGAGATGATTACGCTGAACTGCTGCTCAGCGTAGCCATGACCGGCATACCGACTAAAACGACCATCGATGCTCCCTCTATCACCTGGGCGCGAACACATAGACGCCCGCCGGATCGTCCTCGTCAGAGGAGAACGATTCGTCGGACGAATATGTGTCGGTTCCTGACGAAGCCATGGGATCCCCGTAGGACACTACCACAGCCTCGTCGGTGATTGTTCGCCTAGGGCGAACCCCTCCGGCGCCCCCCAATGGGGGGGGCTGTCGACTCCCCGGAGCATCAGGGGAGTCGACTCTGGTCGGAGACACGTGCAATGCACGATCCGAGTCCCCCAGACTCGGACCGCGCTGGCCTCCGACGGGCGGGAGACTTCGGGCAAACTGCCTTCGTCTCCTTCCCAAACGTCTGCGGCGGCAGGCATCAGCGTGGGGATCCTCTTCCCGCGCGCGCTCCGCCACCTCCTTCTGCGTCACCACCTCGACGCAGAAGGTGTTTACGGCATCCCAGGACCCCTCGTCTTCCACCATGGCCTTTACCACTGTGGGGAGGGAGAGGTCGCTACCAATTATCGCCGTCATTTCGGCGCGCTGCGTGGAAAAGGCAGGACACACCTCTAGCGTGTGTTGCGCCGTATCCTCCGCCTCATCACAGTGATGGCACTGCGGGGTCGCTTCACGGCCGATCCGGTGCAGATATTTTCCGAACGAGCCATGCCCGCTCAGAATCTGCACCAGGTGGTATGTCAGCGACCCGTGCTGCCTCTCAGCCCAGGGCCTTAAAATTGGGCGCATGGCCTCAAGGGTGCGCGACTGTGTACCCGAGGCAGGTTGGCCCAGGCTCTCCGCCCAGAGACTGAACATCGTCTCGCGAGCCTCCTCTAAGGCCACAGCCCTCTCACGCGGCGCCCGTCGGTTGCCGCTCTCCCTTTCGTCGCAGCGGAGCCTATAGGCGGCCGCCAAAACCTCCGCGACTAACTCCCAGGGTGGCGTGCCCGCGAGAGCACATGCTGCCGCCCGGGAGATCGTCCGGTAGCCCCGAATCATCCGCAGCGCCATTGCGCGCTGCGCTCTCTGCAGCGAGGTAGTCGCACGCGGGCTCAGCGCATCCGCCCAGACCGGAGCACCGTATAGAGCCATGCTCCGGACGATCGTGCTATATAGGCGGCGTACACTGGCGCTCGGGCCCCCCACATTCGGGAGGAGACGACCCAGCGCATCCGCCGCACCCAGAAGGCGGGGCTCGAGGCGCTTGAAATGCTCCTCGAAACCCCATCGGCCGTCAATCACCAGCCCGAGATATTTGAAGCAGGGCTTTAACGGCACCCTGACATCATCTACCACAACCACTGTTCCTGCAGGGGCTCCTCTGCGGGGCCCGTGGAAAAGAAGGGCCTCCGTCTTGTGGAGGGCCACCTCAAGGCCCAGGGACCGTATTCGTCGAACGATGTGGCTCACGAATACGCCCGCCAGTCGCAATATCCCTGCGATGTTTTTACCCCGGATGGTGACCAACGTATCGTCTGCATAGCAGAACAGGCCAACCATCCAGGGAAGTCCGCACCGCAGTACATAATCGTACCCGACGATCCATAGCAAGGGGCCCAATACGGACCCCTGTGGGACTCCTCGTGCCACGTTGTAGTGTCGGGTACGATCATCCCGCCCTTGGCACACAACGACTCGGCCCTCCAAATAATCCGCCACAAGGCGCCGTAGGTACGGAGGCACCCCATGGTATCGGAGTGCCTCCATGATGACCCCGAATGGAAGACTATTGAAGGCGTTGGCAATGTCTAATGAGACAGCCAACACCATTTCCCCTCTGCCAGTAGCCTCCGTTACGAGGCGCCGCAAGTCCGTCAGGGCGTCGATTGTCGAACGCCCTGCACGGAACCCGTACTGGACGGGCGAGAAATTCGGCCCCACCTCCGAGATGTGCTGGACGAGCCGAGCCGCAACTACCCGCTCAAACAACTTCCCGGTCTCGTCCAGCAGGACGATCGGCCTGTATGCCGACGGGTCATCGGGCGGGCGGCCCTCCTTTCTTAGGAGGCAAAGAGCGCCCTCCTTCCACGGCTTCGGGAACTTTCCGGTGCGAAAGCATGCATCGAACAGTTCCCGAAGCCTGTCCCCGAGATGTTCGAGGGACAAGCACACAACCCTGCCTGGGACTCCGTCGGGACCAGGGGCCGTCTTTTTGCCCTTGAGGCGATCGACGGCGGCCTCAAATTCTCCGTCCGTTATAAGGGGAGGTGGGGCCTCCTCGCCCGGTCCCGCCTCCTCGGCAGATGGTGGCGCCATCCGAGGGGGGACGAAACTAGCCTCGTTAGCGGGGAACAACTCCCCGACGACCCTCGAGAGCAGTGACGGATCCATAGTTTCCGTCAGGGGGGCACCGCGCGCTTTGAGCTTGTTGCGCGCGGTTTTATAAGGCCTCCCCCACGGATCCCTATCGAGGCCCTGCAGCAACTCCTCGCGAGAAGTTTCCTTCGCGGAGGCAATCGCAGTTTGCAGGGCCTTTTTGGCTCGCGTGTACTCCCCGTACAGGCGCTCCTCCTCCTCCGGTACCGTGATGCGACGTCGGCGATATCGGGTGTACGCGCGGCGCCTAACATTGCAGTCCGTGCGCAGGGCTGCAATATCAGCCGACCACCAGTACACCGCTGTTCGGTCGCGCGGAGGGTGTGCTCTTGGCATGGAAGCCTCGCACACCTCCGTCAGGGCACTGCGGAATCGTGCTGCCGCTTCGTCTGTATCACCGCCATCCATGGGCCGAGAAAACCAGCGCTCAAAGATGGCGGTTTCCTCTACCGCAGCCTTATCGAGACGACTGAGGGCCCAACGGGGACGGTCCCGATTCTCACGTCGCATAACGGGCTGGTGGACGGAGGTCTCAAAGCGGATGTAACGGTGATCCGAGAGAGTCTCCGTCCGTAACACCCGCCATCCGTGTATTCTCCGCGCCAGGGCCGGGGTGGCAAAGGATAGGTCCACCACCGATCCGCCCTGTTGGCGCACGCAGGTGTGAATCGTCCCTATGTTGAGTAGGCAGAGACCAGCAGCGGCCGCCCACAACTCAACGTCCTGCCCACGTGCGTCAGTAGACGGGTTGCCCCACACTGTGGACTTGGCATTCAAGTCCCCCATCAAGAGGACCTGGTGCGAAGACATCACTCTCCTCACTACAGCACCGACGGCCTCGAGAAACAACTCAAAATCGGCAAGGGGCCTATTCGGGGAGAAATAAACACCAATAAAGGCAATGCCCCCCCAGAGAGCCACAACGTACCCGGAACCCCTCTCAACAGTGGAGGGGGGAACGAAGCCTGGCGCTGCGCGCACGATTACCGCAACGGTGCCGTCCCGGTCCCCGACCCAGTTGGGCTGGTCGGGAACAAAGTACGGCTCAGCCACAACCGCCACATCGATTGCCCACTCCGCCATTGCTTGCAGCAACATGTCTTGGGCTCGGGCGGAGTGGTTTAGATTCCCTTGCAGGAGGTTACATGGACGGACCCTATCCATTACTCGTCCATGGGAACCTCCTGCTGTAGCTGCTCGGGACTGAGCGCCAGCTGCGATACGGGAGCCGTATTTGACGGACGGGCCGTTAGCTTCCCTCGCACTTGGGGCGGTTTACAGCTGCGCCCGCCCATCACATGCTCGGAGGGCCTCCGGGCTGCGGCACACACTGCACAATGGGGCTTCTCGTTGCAGGTTGCCCCTTTGTGGCCGGCCTTCCCGCACCTGTAGCACAGGGCGCTTCTGTCCTCCGCCGAAGAACAATTCTGCCTGACGTGACCCGGCTGCATGCATCTGAAGCAACGCACGGGCCGGGTCTCCAGCGGCTTCACCTGGACGCAGCTAAAACCGATTGGCAAGCGGCCTGCGTCCACTACTTTCTTGGCCGCAGCCACTGGGCACGACACAATTGTGGTGCCCATTCCACCGAGACCTGTGCGAATTGGGCGCACCTTAACAAGGTCCCGACTGCATCCACCTCTCGTTGCGAAAGCAGCCGCAAGCCTTTCTTCTGTCACTGAGTCGTCCAGCCCGATTACGCGCATGTCAGTGCACTTCGTGGGCCGGACGACTGTCGCCACCTCAGCAAGAACCTCCTGCAGCTTACTTGCTAGCAGGTCGGCCTTCTCTCCAGCGCCCGCACCGGAAATCTCAATTATTTTTGCGCCGGCCATTGTATTCCGGCATCTCCTCTTAGGGATGTCCATGCTGTCAACATTGATGGCGTCGGCAGCACGGGACAATGCCTCCCCGTAGGTGACCCCCTTTTCTACGGCGGCCGGTGTCAGAGTGAGCACCACCGCCGCCGATTTGGGAGGGATCAATTTTGGTTTCCGCGCGGCAGTGCGAGGAGCCGGCATAGAAGCCGGAACGACGGGGCGCCTACTTGGCGCTGCTCCGGAACTGGTCGCAGACGCATATGTCTGTCTGACCGGCCTGGAGGTCCGAGCTGGGGGCGTAGCAGGGTCAGTCGCAGCTTTTGCTTTCTTCCCCCGCTGACGCTTCTTTTTCCTCCCCTCTTGTAACACCCAGCCACCGACATTATCCTGAACCGAGGTTGCAGTCTGCGTATGGGGCGCAGCGGCGTCCCGGGACGTGGACGGAACTGGTGGTGGGGGACGTTCCTCGTTTGAAGACTTGTTGGCAGCCGTGCTTTGCTTGCCGCCAGCCTTTTTAGTCTTGGCCGCTTTGGGCGGCGCCTGTTCCGCTTGCTTGATCGCAGTAGCCTTCGACTTCGCCACGGAGGGCTTAGTCTGAGGCGCTGCGACAACTTGAGGGAGAGGGAATGGATCCTCATCCATCTCCACGTCCTGCGTCCGCCTGTCGGCTGCGAGAGGAGGCCTTAGTCGCGGCTCAGGTGGCAAACGGGCTTCGAGATCGGCAATCCTCGAGTTTATTTGGTTGCCGATTGAAACCCTCATTTCCGAGAATAACTTCTCCACATACGGAGGTAGAGTTTCCTCTGTTGGCGCCGGAACGGGCTTCGGCGCAGCTGCAGCTCCGTTTTTGGAGCGCATCTCCTTCTTTAACTCCTCTAACTCCTTACGGAGCTCGGAGACCTCCTCCTGAAGCTTTCTGTTGGCTTTTTGTAACTTCAGGGTCTCGCTATTGGAGGTGCACTCCAGAAGGGATCTCGCCGACGCAGATATCGTCGCCGCAGCCTGATTCAGGGCCTTTTGAAAGGTACCCTTAAGCTGCGACGACTTCGCCGACACGTGGCGAACTGTTTTTAATTCAGCCTCTATGGCGTCTACGAGCTGGAAAGCCGCAGGCTCATCCTCGTCCATATCCATATTATGTAGAGAGGACATCGACCCCGACTCTGAGCGGAGCCTACGCCTCTCTGCGATCTCCTCCATAAGCTCTTCTTGAGCACGCATCTTAATCTCTTCTTGTTTGGCGAGGAGCAGCTCTCTCTTCGCTGCAGCCAAACCCACGTACTCGCCTGTGGTGGGAGGACGGCCTCTGCCGCGACCTCTCCCTTTGCTATATGCCGAGACCTTTGAGGCAGTAATGGTCCGGTCACTCGCCGTATCGGAGTCGCTGCTCCCATTCTCGCCTGCCTTTGTAGTTGCAGAGCGTTTCCTCTTTGTGGCCCCTGATTGGGACTCAATCGTCTGCGTGCTGCAGCAAGAAGCAGCATCGGAATCGTCACCGTCGTTCTTGGAAAGCGACACCGCTATGTCTTCTAGCACGACCCTCGGGTTTGCTCCACTCCTAGAGCTAGAACGTGAGTGAGGCGCCGAACTAGGACGATTTGTAAAATCTATGCGACCCGCTGATCTTCTCCCGGCATTAGCACAAGCGGCCGGTTTTTCGAACTTCAGGCAGAATGACCGCCTAGATGTTCCGCTGTTTTTCGCGCCCACTGCGCCTACCTCCGCGCCCACTGCGCCTTCCTCCTTCTCTCCTCCTTCAGGTTTAAGGTTTTGGTTAATTTTATTCATAATTAATCCCACGAGTGTGGGGGATATAAACCGTCCATCCAGGCGGTGCCCCCTGCACCTGGATAACCCTATTACTGCACGAGGGCGGGCAGTCCCGTGCAGGTGTCGCGCTAGCGGGTAGGCATTGACCCATCCTACCACCTCGAGACCGAGGCGGCCGACCGTCACGCGACAAACGGCCAACCTTTTGGAGTTTTTTATTGAGGTTGTCTCCTCTCGGCCCGGGCGACCAAGCCAAGGCCCCTACTTCCCTAGGGCTGCGAGACATGTCCACAACACCCTTCGGGAGCAGGTTGCCAGACGGTTGACCGAAGTCACCCACCTAGTCGCGCAATTGCGAGTGGTGGGCCCGTCCAGCCGCAGGTCTTGCAGACCCGCCATCCCACGAGCCGAAGCTCCGCTAGTCCAGTGGACTCCAACACGCAGTATGAAAACTGCACGGCGACAGAACGCCACCACCGTCGTCGCAAAGAAGCGACCGCAAGCCTTGCAGGCCTGCCATACCACGCCAACCAAAAAGATGGCCACTGGGCTCCGTAAGCCCCCGAAGTGATACTCGGCCCCTCTTCTGAAAGAAGAGGGGGGAGAATACACCTCCCCTTACGGTGTTATAGACTTTTCCTTGTCGCGGCCCCGACTTCAATAGCCGAGACCCCCGGCCCCCCCGCAAGGGAAGGTTACGGGTTGCCCGACAGGCCCGCCGAGTTGACGAAACCTGCCGCGCCACCGCACTTCAGACCCGGACAGAAGCCCCAACGGCCCTAAGTGCCTCGCAGGCTGAACCTGCAGAACGCCAAGCGCTCTACCCACTACGGGTCACTCCACGCTATCATCTCTGAGGCGAGAGAAGGGGAGCAAAACCCAACACCGGAGCACAGAAGCCCCGCGGGAGCCCAGCTGGATGTGGACTCAACCGCCGCTGTCAGACCATCAGCCTGACGCCGAAAACCCGAAAACCGTTCGACGCCAGTTGCCCGGGGTGCGCCACGAGGAGGCTGTCTGACCTGGCACCCCAACCTAACCTAACCTAACCTAACCTTTTTTTTTTTTTTTTTTTTTTTTTTTTTTTTTTTTTTTTCGCTGTGGAAATGCTTTTACGCATGCCCCCCACACATCTGCAGGGGGGTATGTGGGACTCAACGGCTGGTGTGCAAGGCCGTAATACCCACTAAAACCACAGCGCATTCCGCCACTCCGCCATTGTGGGGCGCCATGGGGTCGCGCGAGCACTCACCACGGCACCCCGGCGGACAGCCCGAGGGCCACAAACTCCTTGGCGGCGGAGCAAGGTGTTGGGCTCCGCCACCAAAACCAACTCCCACACGGCCGCAGAGGATAGGGAGGACGGCAACAACACACCGCATCTCCTCTTCCTCTGCGGCCCCACCGCAGCGCCATCAAACGGTGCGCCCCCGTTTAGTCGCGGGAGATAGGCCGCACGGCAACGACACACCGAGACGTCTCTCCTCCCGCGACCGCACCCGACTGCGAGGGACAGCCAAAACCGCCCCCCACACCCGCACCCCTGGACGCATCCTGCGCAGGCCTCCCCAAGCCCACGTGGAGCGTCCCCTCCCGGGATCCCGCTTAGCTTCACCGTGGGTGGCAAAGCCACGGTTACTGAGCCCCCCCACCACGACAAGGTGGAGATCCGACAGGGGGGAACCTAACCTAACCTAACCTAACCTAACCTTTTTTTTTTTTTTTTTTTTCGTGAGGAAATGCTTTAACGCACTATCCTCCAGCCGCGGGGGGACGACTGGAGGGGTGTGTGGGACTCCAGGCTCCGAATGAGCCCGACTACCCACTAAAACCTCACGGTGCCCTCCGGTGCCTTTGAGTGAAGCGGACCAAGGGTTACACCAGTGGCTTGCACCTTGGTTCCGCTTCAGGCTGCGGCCCGCCTATTATGGCAGGCCGCCCGGTCTCTGGGGGGAAGACGGAACAATCCCCCCCACTCTACAGCGAACGGCGCGCGGGGTCACACGCTGCGCCGTCGCGGGTCCCGGAGACACCCCCGTGTCTGTAGCCCGGGGCCCATCCGGAAGGGGCAGGTGGAGGAGGTAGTCTCTCCTCCGGCGCCCAGTGCGCTTGCGGCGGATCATCGGGGCGGAGGCGTCGGCCTCACGCTCCCTCTCCGCCGCTTCCTTCTGCGAGATTACGGCCTCACAGAAGGTGAGCACCGCCTGCCACGCTTCCTCGCTCGAGGCCATCCTCGCCACGATCGCTTGCAGCGAGAGGTCACCACCCACCACTGAGACCAGGACACCGCGCTCCCCCGCCCATGCAGAGCATGAGGCAAGGGTATGTTGCGCAGTATCCTCGTCGCAGCAGTGGCAGTGGCGGCACTCCGCTGTTGGCTCGCGCCCAATCTTGGCGAGGTAGGCCCCGAAGCAGCCATGGCCCGACAGCACTTGGGTCATCCTGAACGTCAGGCGACCGTGCTGCCGTTGCACCCACCCGGTGAGTGTCGGGGCGATTGCCCCGGTGGTGCGACGGCCAGCTGTGCCGTCGACCAGGCGCTCCCTCCAGCGTGCGACTGCGTCCTCCTCTAAGCGCAGTCGCTCCGCCTCGATTTCGCGCTGCGCGGGCCTTTGCCCCTGGGACCTTTGGTCTCCCCGCCACTTGTAAAGAGCGGCGAGGACCAGGGCGTCGAGGTCCCAGGGCATGCTCCCAGCCATCGCGAGGGCAGCTTCAGCCGATACCGTCCGGTATCCTCGGATGACCCGGACGGCGAGAAGTCGCTGTGCCCTCCTCAAAACGAGGGCGCTATCCCCCAACAGGGCGTCGTACCAGACCGGGGCCCCATACAGGGCCATGGAACGTACGACGCCCATATACAATTTGCGGCTCGAAGACGACGGGCCGCCGAGATTTGGCATGAGCCGACTAAGGGCTCCGGCCGTCTTAAGGAGCTTCGGAGCCAGCTTCTTGAAATGTGCACCGAAGCTCCATCGCCCGTCTAGTGTGAGGCCAAGGTACTTAAGCGTATCCCCGACCTCAATACGGGTGCCACCCACTATAAGGTGGGACCCTGGGGGTGGTGCTCGTCGGGGCCCATGGAAACATAGAGCCTCCGACTTTTCGAGCGCCACCTTGAGCCCCAGCTCACGGATGCGGCGTACGACCATGGCGACTCCCGCTGTCGCACGCCGCGCCGCCTCCCCGAGGTCCACTCCACGGGCCGTGACAAGGGTGTCGTCAGCGTAGCACGTGACGCTGACACCCCCGATAAGGTGCCCACGGAGGACCCAATCGTATCCGATGTTCCACAGGAGAGGGCCTAGCACCGACCCCTGTGGAACGCCGCACGAAACCTCTCGCCGTAGGAGGCCACTGGGCGTGGCGCACTCCACCGATCTCGCCGCCAGATAATCGGCGACAATCTTCTGCAGGTAGGCAGGCACTCCGTGATGGACGAGTGCCTGCCTGATGCACGCCCAGGGCAGGGTGTTGAAGGCGTTGGCGATGTCAAGAGACACCGCCAATAACACCCCGCCACTGTCCACCGCCTTCTCCGCGAGCTCCCGGACACGCAGGATCGCGTCGACGGTGGACCTTTCAGCCCTAAACCCGAATTGGGTCGGCGACAAATTGGGCCCCACACGCTCCAGATGCTGGACGAGGCGGACAGATATGATACGCTCCAGGAGCTTACCTACCTCGTCCAGCAAAACAATTGGGCGGTACGCTGACGGTGAATCCGCCGGGCGTCCATCTTTCTTCAGCAGGACCAGGCGGCCCCGCTTCCATGTAGCGGGGAACCGACCCTGCTCTAAACACGCGGTGTAGAGGGCCCTCAACCTCTCGCCGAGGGCCTCCTCCGCCACCACCCATGCCTTGCCCGGGATGCCGTCCGGGCCAGGGGCCACATTTTTGGCTTTTAGGCGGAGCATGGCCGCTCCCAGCTCCCCTTCCGAGACCGGATCGGGAGGGTCATTTGAGGCCACGGGGTGGGGCCTCATTGCCGGCGGGCTGTGGTCCTCTTGGGCCGGGAAGAGGGTTGTCACTACGCTATCCAGCAGCGCTGGCTCCAGGGTCTCCGTGATCGGAGGCGCCCACGGCCGAAGCTTGCCTCTGACCGTCTTGTATGGGCGCCCCCACGGATCCTCGGTGAGCGTTGCCAGCAGCTCCTCCCGGGCTTTGGACTTCGCCTCTGCAATGGCCACTCGGAGGGTCTTCTTGGCCGCTTTGTATGCCTCGAGGAGCGGGCCGTCCATATCCGGGTTGCGATTGCGACGCCGGAGGTGGCGAGAGGAGGCCCTGCGCGCAGCGATACATTCTTCGCGCAGTGCCCTAATCTCCTCCGACCACCAATACACCTGTTGTTTAGGAGGCAGCGCTTTGACCCGGGGCATTGACGCATCACAAACCTGTGTCATTGCACCCCGGAACCACTCTGCCTCCTCATCAACCCGGATCGGTTCGCTAGGTCTTGGCAGCCAGGCTTTGACCAAGGCGGCCTCTTTGACCATTTCACGGTCCATCGCCTTGACCCTCCACCGGGGGTATTGCGGCGTCCTGCTGGCGTTAGGTGGTGCGGGTGCTGGGATGTTGGGTGAGGCGGAGATTTCAAACCGAATGTTGCGGTGGTCCGACAATGACTCCGCCTCTGTTAGCACCCGCCAGCCACTTATGCGATTGGCGACCGCGGGGCTGGCGAAAGTCAAATCGACTATCGATTCGCCCTGAGGCCGCACGCACGTCGCCACATTGCCCCGATTAAGCAGCAGCAGCCCGGATGCCGTGGCCCACTCGAGCACGAGCTCGCCTCGGGAGTCCGTCTCCGTCTCTCCCCACGCCGTCGCCTTGGCGTTGAAGTCGCCGGCGACTAGGGCAGGCAGCGGTGATTGCCGCAGAATGGAGGTCAGCCGGTCTAATCCGACCTCCACTGCAGCAATGCTTCTGGTGGGTGGGAGGTATAGCCCAACCACAAGCATGCCTCGGCATTTAGCGACTACGAAACCGGACCATCTGGTCACGACCTCCAGCTGCGCGCCGGACACAATTATCCCCACAAGGCCCTCTGAATCGGCCACCCAGTTGTCCCTATCAGGCGGAACCCAATAGGGTTCGGGGACGATGGCCACGTCAATCGACCACTCTGCCATGTGCTGCAGTAGAATGTCCTGCGCAGCTGTGGCGTGATTGACGTTAACCTGCAAGGCACGGAGGAGGGCCATTATGCAGTGTCCATCGCTGCCGCCGCTTCCCCTGTGCTACGTGGGGGAACAGGCACTGAGGCCTTCCTTTTCTTGGGTGGGGCGCAGTTCTTGCTCCCCATCTTGTGACTCGCTGGCCTCCCCAAGTCCGCACAGATCGGGCAGTGGGGGGCAGCGGCTGTGCAGTCACGCGCCTTGTGTCCGAGACCACCGCAGCGATAGCACATTTCGCTGCGGTCGGTCTCGTTCGGGCACTGCTGCCGGACATGGCCACTCTCCATGCACCGGTAGCAGCGCATGGGCTTGACCTCGAGCACTTGGACTCGGCAAGAGACCCAGCCTACCAAGAGACGGCCTTGAGCGACCTTCTTGGCTGCTGCCACCGGCACCTTTACCACGACCGTGCCGTAGCCTGCCCACGACTCGCGGATTTCGCCCACTTTTACGTTATCGACTGCACAGCCTCCGACTCCGGAAACTGCCGCTGCGACCTCGTCTTTGGTGACTGAGTCGTCCAGGCCCGATAGCCTTATGTCAACTGTTTTCATGGGCCTGGACACCTGAACGAGATCTGCAGGAAGAACCTCCTTTAGTTTGGCGGCAAAGGAGTCGGCTTTGTCGCCGTTGGCGTCCCCAGGAATCTCTAGGAGCCTACCCCCGGTTTTGGCCTTGACACATCGCATGCCACTGATGCCAAGCTCGCCTATCTTAATCTGGGATTTGGCGTCCTTGATGGCCGTCACATACGTCACACCTTTCTCCTGCGCCCCTGGTAGGAGCGTCAGCACTATGGCCGACGAACGGGGCGGACGAAGTTTAAGGGTGGCGGGCTTTTTAGCGACCGGCTTAGGTGGCTGGGCGCTTGGCCGTGCTTGTTGGCCGCTTTTTGGCTTCTTGCCCTTTTTGGCCACAACATTCCAGCCTTCCTCCATAGAGGCTGGTGGAGGTGGTAGTGGGCGGGCCTCCGGAGCGGGCGCAGCAGCTCTTTGCGCGGCTGGGCGCCTTTTGCGGCTTCTGCCCTGACGCCTGGTGGTAGGCGCGTTGACCGTCTGTGTCTCGGCTGGCGAGGCATCGGCCACCGGGGCCTTGGCAGCTGGGACCTTTGCCGCCGAGGCTTTGGTGGTTACCGCCTTGACTGACGAGGTTTGACTCGGCTGGCCTGCCGAGACTTTGGCTGCAGGGGCCTTGGCTGCCGGGGCCTTGGCTGCCGCGGCCTTGGCTTTAGGGGCCTTAGTTGTCGTGGCCTTAGCTGCCGGAGTATTGTCCAGCGGGGCTTTGATCGCCGGAGCCTTAGCGTTAGCCGGCTGGGCCTTGCTTGATCCAGCTTCCTCAGTGAAGGAGGGGCGTTGGGTAGATATCATTGCCTCGTTCCTTTTATCAGCAGCTAATGGGATGCGCCGCTGCTCAGGGAGGAGCCTATCCTCCAGGCCTGCAATGCGTGCGTTCAGCATCGCACTGCAGCGGGCCATGAGGCTGCGCTCCAGCTCGCTGGGCTCCTGGACTGGCGTTACCTCCATAGCCGATACTTGGGTCGATGGCACGATCCCCTCGCTCGGGCGCTGTTCTTTGAGTAAAGCGAGCTCCTTACGGAGTTCGCCGAGCTCCTTTGAGAGCTTTTCGTTGGCCGCGTTGAGGCGGCGGATCTCCTCGTCCGCTGTCCTCTCCGCAAGCGTCTCCACCGCAGCTAGGATGAGGGCAGTGGCATCGTTCAGGTTCCTTTGGAAGACCCCGCTGATGTGCCCGCTCTTCTTCGTGCAGTGCGCAATGGTTTCGGTGCCAGTGCGCACGGCCTTCAGCAGTTCTTGAGCTGTCTGCTCTCTCGCCGTGTAGGTGGCCATATTGAGGGCTTTCCTTAATTTCACCGAGTAGCCTTCAGCCTCCTCTTCTGCCTCGACCGCTCGAGCCCTTCTCTTGTCCTCTCTGAGAAGTTCGCGGGCTTCGGCCTTCTTTGCCCTCGCACCCGTGGTCACGGGCCTGCCTCGCCCATGGCTCTCGCCACTAGCGACCGTGGCCAGCTTTTTTGGTGCCGTTGCCACCTCAGAATCCAGAAGTGAGTCCGCCGACTCGTCTCGAGTCCTCTTTGCCCTCGATCTGGATCTGCCGTCCACGGACGACGCCGAGTCGCTGTCAATGGAGATTCGGTCCACCACAACGTGACAGTCGCGGCAGCCGAAATCCTCCATAGACTCCTCCTCATTATTTCCTGCGCCCGAAGACGCCTTCGCGGAACTCCCGCGGTTGAAGCGACCCGGTGACTGAATCACTCCCGAGGAGCACGACTCCATTGATACTACGGAAGAATCCGATGCGTATCCATCTCCTAAAGGGGGCGCCGGTGTGACGCAAGGACTGCGTTCCAGCACCACCCTCACCTCCTTCATTTTCACCGCCGAATCTCTCGGCACCGACATCTCCACCGCCGAATCTCTCGGCACTAGCACCTTCACCGCCGAATCACTCGGCACTACTACAGACTCCGCCGCGTCGCACGGCACTTTCGTCGAAAGAGAAATATCAGACAAATCCATGTAGTTCCCACGAGTGTGGGGGAAATAAACAGTCCACCCGGGCAGTGCCCCCTGTACCCGGGTAACCCTATTACACCGTAGAGGTCGGGTGGTCTCCACGGGTTGGCCGCTAGCTGGTTGATGCACTCCCCAACCACCTCCTAAGAGGCGTCCCTACGCCGCGCGAAGGCCCCGAAGGGCGCCCCAGCGCAAGGACTTTGAGGCGCATTTTTTATTGAGGTGCGCTACCTCTCAGGTCCGGCCGGTTAAGGCAAGACCCCCTGGTCCTACTTTGCCCCCCGCTAGACATGACAACGGACGGGGCAGTAGGGTAACAGGTTTGCCCGATGGTGGCCAGCATGGCCTATCCGGAGCCGTCGCGAGGCGGACACCAGACCCATCGCGCCGCGGGTACATCCCGCCAACCCACGTGCCGAAACACACCATTCTACAACGGCGACAGAACGCCACGAGCAATAACGCTCCCTTCCTCCTGGCAGCAACCGAACGACGCCACACCACTGTTGTCACTTAAAAGTGACCGCAAGCCTTGTAGGCCTGCCATACTACGCCATCAAAAAGATGGCCACTGGGCCCCATGAGCCCCTACTCAAGAATCTCGGCCCCTCTTCTAAAAGAAGAGGAGAGAGAGTACACCTCTTCGACAGTTTTGGTCCGCGCCGGGCAAAGCCGGTACCCCCCATATCTGGGAGGCATTCCCCTATCCGCCACCTGGGGACGCGCCCGATGGGAGACTGTCAAACTCCACACGGGAACCTAACCTAACCTAACCTAACCTAACCTAACCTAACCTAACCTAACCTAACCTTTTTTTTTTTTTTTTTTTTTTTTTTTACGTCAGGGAAATGCTGTTACGCATACCCACCAGCCGCGGGGGCAGCTGGGGGTTATGTGGGACTCCAGGCCTCAGAGTGAGAACCCGCCTACCCACTAAAAACCTGACGGTGCCCTCCGGTGCCATGTGAGACGGGGACGTGGCGGGTTCACCGTAGGCCAAGAGGCCATAGGCATTCACCGCAGTTCCCCAGACTCGGCCGACTCACTTTGCAGCGAGCCCCTACCGGTTGCGACGAGGGAGAAACTCGACCCCGTCGCAGAAACAACAGACGGCGCGCGGGAACACGCGCAACGCCGTCTCGGGCCCCCTTTAGCGGACGACAGACACCCCCGTGTCTGAAGCCCGGGGCCCAGGAAGGGGCAAGTGGAGAAGGAAATTCCTTCTCCGGTGCCCATGACGCCGGCGGCGGATCATTGGGGCGTCAGCCGAAGCCTCTCGCTCCCTCTCCGCTGCTTCCTTCTGTGAGATGACAGTCTCACAGAAGGTGAGCACCGCCTGCCACGCTTCCTCGCAGGTCGCCATCCTCCGCACGATTGCTGCCAACGACAGGTCATCGCCCACAACGGCGACCTTGGCACTGCGCTCCCTCGCCCAGGCCGGGCATGACGTGAGGGTGTGCTGCGCAGTGTCATTGTCGCAACTAGGGCAATGGTGACACTTTGCCGTTGGCTCGCGACCGATCATGCAGAGGTACCACCCGAAGCAGCCGTGGTCCGAGAGCATCTGGGTCAGCCTGAAGGTCAGGCGACCGTGCTGGCGCTGCACCCACTCCGCGAGGACCGGGGCGATTGCCCCCGGGGTGCTGCGACCGAAGCGGCTCTCAGACAAGCGCTGTCTCCACTGGTGCAGGGCGACCTGCGTCAGTTGCGCCCTCTCGGCCTCCACTTCGCGCGGCGCGGGCCTTTGCCCCTGAGACCTTAGGTCTCCCCGCCACCGAAAAACGGCAGCGAGGACCTGGGCGTCGAGGTCCCATGGCATGCTCCCGGCAAGCGCGAGTGCCGCGTCCGCACTGATTGTGCGGTATCCGCGGACTACCCGTATGGCCAAGTGGCGCTGTGCCCTCTGCAACAGCCTGGCGTTGTCTCCGGACACGGCGTCGTCCCAAACCGGGGCCCCGTAAAGGGCCATGGACCGGACAACGCCCATGTACAAGCGCCGGCACGACGCAGAGGGACCCCCCAAATTGGGCATGAGCCTGCTTAGAGCTCCTGCGGCTCCCAAGAGCTTCGGCGTTAGGCGCTCGAAGTGGGTGCGGAAGGACCACCGCCCATCCAACCACAAACCCAGATAGCGCATCGTTGACGCGACGTTGATGCGGGTTCCGCCAACGAGCAGGTGAGACCCGGCCGGCGGCGCTCGCCGGGGCCCATGAAAACACAGGGCCTCCGACTTTTCGAGCGCCACCTCGAGTCCCAGCTGTCGAATCCGGCTCACCACGCTCGCCACGCCGGCCGTCGCGCGCTGGAGCGCCTCGTGCAAGTCGCTGCCACGGGCTGTCAGCAGGGTGTCATCGGCGTAACAAGTTACACCCACCCCAGCGATTCGCAGCCCGCGTAGAGCCCAGTCGTAGCCAATGTTCCACAAGAGCGGCCCGAGAACCGACCCCTGTGGGACACCGCACGTCACCGCTTGCGACTCAATCGCACCACTTGCCGTAGCCCACTCCACTGTTCTCCGCGCCAGATAGTCGGCGACTACCGCCTGGAGGGAGACAGGCACCCCGTGGTGTACGAGGGCCTGCCGTATGCAGGACCACGGCAGGGTGTTGAAAGCGTTGGCGATATCGAGAGACACCGCCAACAGCACCCCGCCGCTATCCACCGCCCTCTCGGCCAGGTCGCGGACCCGAAGAACAGCGTCCACCGTGGACCGCTCAGCCCTGAACCCGAATTGGAACTCCGACAGGTTCGGCCCCACAGTATCTAGGTGCCGGACGAGGCGCCGGGCAATGATACGCTCAAAGAGCTTGCCCACCTCGTCCAGCAGCACTATGGGACGGTACCCCGACGGAGCGTCGGCAGGTCGGCCGTCCTTCCTCAGCAGTACCAGGCGTCCTCGTTTCCAGAGTTCCGGAAATCGCCCTTGGACCAAGCACTCGCTGAATAAGCGGCGCAACCGGTCTCCAAGGGCGTCCTCGGCGAGGACCCACACTCGGCCTGGTATGCCGTCGGGACCTGGAGCCACCTTCTTTGCTCTGAGGCGCATCATGGCTACTCCGAGCTCTGCCTCTGTGACGGGTTCAGGAGCATCCGATGAGGCCGGGGGGTGTGGCCTCATGGGAGGCGGCCTATGCTCAGGCCGGTCGGGGAACAGGCCGGATACTACACTCTGCAGGAGTGCTGGTTCCATGGTCTCCGTGACCGGGGGTGCCCATGGTCGGAGTTTACCTCTGACCGTGCGATAGGGGCGTCCCCACGGATCCCTGTTAAGGGTCGCCAGCAACTCCTCTCGCGCCTTCACCTTCGCCTTAGCGATGGCGACCTGGAGGGCCTTCTTGGCCACTCGGTAGGCCTCGTGCAGAGGAGCGTCCTGTTCCGGGTCTCTGCGGCGCCTGCGAAGATGACGAGACGAAGCGCGACGTGCCGCGAGGCACTCTCGTCGCAGCTGTGCCACCTCCGAGGTCCACCAATAGACCGATCTCCGGGGCAGTGGGGGTCCAGACCGAGGCATGGATGCGTCGCAGACTTGCGACATCGCCTTTCGGAACCACTCCGCCTCCCCGTCGACGTCGACCGGCTGTCTAGGCCCGGGTAGCCAAGCCTTGACCAGAGCCGCCGCCTTAAGGTTCTCCAGATCCAGGGCACCAAGGCTCCAACGTGGATAGGGAGAGCGCGCAGCTGTTCTAGGCGCTGGTAGAAAGGGGGAGGAGGACACCTCCAACCATATATACCGATGGTCGGAAAGTGACTCCTCACCGTCCAGCACCATCCAGCGCGACACTCTCGCTGCGACCGCGGCGCTAGCGAACGTTAAGTCCACTATAGACTCGCCCTGCGGTCGCACACATGTCGCCACGTTGCCCTGATTCAGGAGAACCATTCCCGCCGCCGTTGCCCACTCGAGGACCAAGCGGCCCCTAGGGTCCGTCACCGGGGAGCTCCAAGCCGAGTGCTTGGCGTTAAAGTCGCCGCACACGAGTGCAGGGAGTGCGGTTCGCCGCAGGACGGCACACAGCCAATCAAGGCCGGCCTCGACTGCAGCGATACTGCTGCTAGGCGGGAGATAAACCCCGACCAGCAGCAAACCCCCACACTTGGCAACTACAATGCCGTCGGCTTTGTCGATGACGGACAACCGTAGGCCTTCCGTCTTTATGTAGACGGCGCTCCGGGAAAGGTCCGCCACCCAGTCCTCTCGATCTGTGTCAGGCACGAAGTAGGGCTCGGCCACCACCGAAACGTTCGCCGACCACTCCGCCAGGTGCTGCGCAAGGATGTCCTGCGCTCTGGAGGAGTGGTTGACGTTCGCCTGGATAACTGCTAGGGCCATCCTTAGCCGGTGTCCATGCGCGCCTGCTCGTGGGCCCCGCTGCTAGTGGGCGCTGGCGTTCGGGCTACTGCCCTGCCCCTCTTTTTCGGTGGGGAGCAGCTTTTGTCTCCCACCCTATGGTTTGCAGCCAAACCAGCGCTCGCACAGACAGGACAGTGCGGCGCGGCAGTGCATCCCCTCGACTTATGGCCCGGCTTGCCGCAGCGATAGCAGACATCGCTGCGATCGACTGAAGCCGAGCAAAGACACCTGACGTGGCCAGGCTCCAGGCACTTATAGCAGCGCAAGGGCCTGGCCTCTAGAAGTTGCACGTGGGCCGAAATCCAGCCGACGCGAAGGCGGCCCTGGGTCAAGGTCCTGGCGACAGCTACAGGGACTTTGATTACCACAGTGCCGGCGCCATTGCGCCCCGGTGTGATCTCCCCCACCCTGACTGCGGTCTCCGCACAGCCTGCCTTTTTGGCAACTGCGGCCGCCACTTCCGCCTGTGTAACGGAGTCCAGGTCCGACAGACGAATGTTCACAGTCTTGGTGGGCCTGGAGATCCTCATTACGTCCTCAGGGATGAGTTCGCGTAATTTGGCGGCCAGGGCGTCAGCTTTGGCCTCACTGCCAGCTCCCGGAATCTCCAGCAGCTTGCCGCCGGTGCGTGCTGAGCGGTATCGCATGTCCGCTATACCGAGGCTGTCGATGTCTAACCGGGTCTTAGCATCCGCGATAAGGGCATCGTATGTGGCACCCCTTTCCTCCGCTCCTGACTGGAGGGTCAGCACCACAGCAGACGACCGCGGTGGGCGGAGCCTTCGCTTCCGGGCAGGTTGGACTGCCCTAGTGGCTGCTTGTGGCTGTTGGGCAGCACCACGCCCGTTCGTTCCACCCCGCCTCACAACCGTGGTCCATCCCTCGTCCATAGACGTAGGTGGTGGTGGGAGGGGGCGGGGCTGTCTCGTCGGGGCGGGTGTCGTACGCCTGCGGCGCTCCCTATTTCGGGCCCGGCGTCGGGCGCTTCGACTCACAGGAGCACCGGGAGCTGGATTGGTAGCGTTGGCTACCCTCACGGTCGCAGTGGGGACTACTGCCTCACTGGTTTGCGCGAGCGTGGGCACAGCTGGGGCAGGAGCTCTTACAGCTGCGCCAGGGGCACGCATTATCGCAGCTGTGGCGGGGGCAGGCTCCCTGGCCGGCACTCGAATCGGCGGTGGGGCAGGCGCCCTGGCAGGCATTCGAGTGGGCGGTTGGGCAGCAGCCACAGGCGCTTTATTGCCTGGCGCACTGAAGCGCGGCCTGGCAGTCGTTCCGGGAGGGGCGACGGATGGGAGAGCCGGGAAATCCTCCCGACGTCTCCTGTCCGCGGCCAATGGAGGCCTGGAGGACCTTTCCGGCAAAAGCCGGTCCTGGAGAACCTCCAGCCTTGCATTCATCATGGAGCCACAGGACTCCATGATGTCGCGCCTCAACTCCTCAACGGAGGGCGTTGCTGCGGCAGTAGACTCGACGCGGCGCTGGCTCATGGCCTCGAAGTCCCGGCGCAACTGCGCCAGCTCCGCGCTGAGTCTCCTGTTTTCAGCGCTAAGGCGCTGCACCTCCTCGTCAGCGGTCCGCCTGGTAAGGGCTTCCACAGTCGCACGGATAAGGGTGGCGGCATCATTCAGGTTTTTCTGAATGGTGCCCTTGATGTTACCGCACTTCCTAACTCCGGACACAATGGAGTCCGTGGCCACCGTCACCTGGCGAACCAACTCATCGGCGCTGAGTTCCGCAGCGCGATACTGTGCCCGTCCGAGCTCTCGGCGGAGCTTGGCCGACCACACTTCGGCCTCCGCTTCCGCCTCCGCAGACCGCTGAGCCCGCCGCTCCTCTTGTCGGGCCTGCTTCGCGGCGGCCCTCTGCGCTCTTGGTCCAGCCGGTATGGTATGAACAGAGCTCGCGGAACTGTCCGAAGCGTCTGGGTCGCATTGGATGCGACTTCGCTTCCGGGACTGGCTTCTGCAGGTATTGGCAGACGATGCGTCCGACAGCTCCGCTACGTCCATCCTCCCCTGGGCAGCTGAACAGCTGAGACTTCCACTCCTGGACCTCAGTTCAGGGGTGGCAGCTCCAGCCGCAGGTGTTGCAGCGCGGGATGAACCCGCACCGCTCGTCCGGTTTTCCAACCCGGTTTGGCCCGTTAGGCCCGTCAAATTCAAGCGGGTGAGCACCACGGCTGGGCTCAAACCCGCAACAGGAGCCACGGTACGAGACCGCAACACCCTACCTCCTGCGATGGCACCTGTGTCGGCGCACACGCCTTCGTCCAGAACGGACGGTGGTGGGACAAGTGATGACACCTGTCCTGAGATTGTATTCGCGGCTTCAGGCAGAGCGAACGAATCGCTTATCGTGCCTTCTTCGCGCTTCGCGGACTTCCCGCGGACGGCGAGATCGCTCTCGCTTCCCCCCCCTGGATTTCCCTTATCATTAAAAACTAAATCCATAATGATCCCACGAGTATGGGGGAAATAAAAAGTCCACCCAGGCGGAGCCCCCTGCACCTGAGTAACCCTAATACTGCACAAGGGCGGGCGGTCTCGTGCAGGTGTCGCGCTAGCGGGTAGGCATTGACCCATCCTACCACCTCGAGACCGAGGCGGCCGACCGTCACACGACAAACGGCCAACCTTTTGGGGTTTTTTATTGAGGTTGTCTCCTCTCGGCCCGGGCGACCAAGCCAAGGCCCCTACTTCCCGAGGGCTGCGAGACATGTCCACAACACCCTTCGGGAGCAGGTTGCCAGACGGTTGACCGAAGTCACCCACCTAGTCGCGTAAACGCGGGTGGTGGGCCCGTCCAGCCGCAGGTCTTGCAGACCCGCCATCCCACGAGCAGAAGCTCCGCTAGTCCATAGGACTCCACACGCAGTATAAAACTGCACGGCGACAGAGCGCCACACCTCAGAAGGGACTCTCGAAACCTCTTCATTATGAAGAGGGGGAGAATACATCTCCACCTGTGGTGTTATAGACTTTTCCTTGTCTCGGTCCCAACTTCAATAGCTGGGACCCCCGGCCCCCGGTGGGGGGTTACGGGTTGCCCGAACAGGCCCGCCGAGTTGACGAACCTGCCGCGCCGACGCCACCCAGACCCGGGCAGATGCCCCGACGGTCCGAGTTTTGGTTTTAAAGACTTTTCCTTGTCGTGGCCCCGACTTCAATAGCCGAGACCCCCGGCCCCCCCGCGAGGGAGGGTTACGGGTTGCCCGACAGGCCCGCCGAGTTGACGAAACCTGCCGCGCCACCGCACTTCAGACCCGGGCAGAAGCCCCGACGGCCCTAGGTGCCTCGCAGGCTGAACCTGCAGAGCGCCAACAAGCGCACCACCCACTACGGGACACTCCACGCAATCCTCACTGAGGCGAGAGAAGGGGAGCAGAACCCCGCGGGAGCCCAGCTAGATGTGGACTCAACCGCCGCTGTCAGACCATCAGCCTGACGCCGAAAACCGTTCGACGCCAGTTGCCCGGGGTGCGCCACGAGGAGGCTGTCTGACCTGGCACCCCAACCTAACCTTTTTTTTTTTTTTTTTTTTTTTTTTTGCGTCAGGAAATGCTGTTACGCATTCCCAAGGCCCCTGGGTTCGGGACACCTGGGATATGTGGGACTCGGAACTCCTGGGAAAACGGAGACCCCTACCCACTAAAACCTGACGGTGGTCATCTTCGGCGCAGTATGGAAGGGAACCGGGATCCCCGACAAGGGACTCTTCACGGGACCCTTCCGTGCGCAAGGCCGCCTCGCAGCCAGCCTCGGGAGGAGCAAAGCTCAACTCCAGTGCACGATAACACAGACCACTGTGTCCGAAGACACGCGTTACCGTCTTCCTCGGGATCGCAAACCGAAGCACAAGCAGGCCCCCCGCGTGCGCCTCGCGACCCCAAGGGCCCTTTTAGTCGCCTCTTACGACAGGCAGGGATACCTCGGCAGTATTCTACTCCCCTAACCGCAGGGAACCTCCGGGGTTAGGCACCGTCACCCCGGCGGCGTCGCCTCCTACGTCGGGCGGGATTGTCCAGCTCGCGCTGGCGCTCGGCGCTCTCCTTCTGCGACACGACGGCGTCGCAGAAGGAGAGCACCGCATCCCACGAGCTCGCGCTCGCCACCATGGAAGAAACCACGGAAGGCAGCGAGAGGTCGCGCCCGATCACGGCGATGAGCGTCTCGCGCTCGTTTGCCCAAGCTGGGCAGACCTCCAGCGTGTGCTGAGCCGTGTCCTCACTGGAATCACAGTGGTGACAGGCATCGCTCGCCTCCCGTCCGATCCGGCACAGATAACTCCCGAAGCAGCCGTGCCCCGTGAGTATCTGCGTCAGACGGTACGTTACGGCGCCGTGACGCCGATTCAGCCACTGCGTGAGGACAGGGCGGATCGCCTGGATCGTGCGATGGCCCGATCCGGGATCCGCGAGCCGCACATCCCAGAGCTCCACAGCAAGCGTGCGGAACTCTTCCAGCCAGGACGGAACCTGGCTTGGGGTAACCCCGTGGACTGTGGACCGACGCGCCTCCTCCCGGTAGTGAAACACCGCCGAGAGGGTCCTCGCATCAAGGTCCCAGGGGAGTGTGCCGGCCAGCACACAGGCCGCCTCGTAAGAGATTGTGCGGTAGCCCCGTATAATCCTGACTGCCATCGCCCGCTGCGGTCTCCGCAGTTCGGCGATACACTGGCTTGTCAGGGTGTCGGCCCACACAGGTGAGCCGTACAGGGCCATGGACCGCACAACTCCCGCGTAAAGCCTCCGGCATGAAGCCTTCGGCCCCGCGATGTTGGGTAGCAGTCTACCCAACGCGGCCGCCGTTCGCACCAGTTTAGGCGCTAGGCGCTTAAAGTGGGCGTGGAAATTCCAGCGACTGTCAAGGACCAATCCCAGGTACTTCATGGTCGACTCGACACGGATCTGGACTCCACCCACCTGGATGCACGAACCGGCTGGAGGTCCTCTCCGAGGCCCGTGAAAACAAGTCGCCTCGGACTTTTCTAGGGCTACTTGTAGCCCTAGGCGTCGGATTCTGCCGACGACATCCGCCACGCCTGCTGTGGCAAGGACGGCTGCATCCCGGAAGTTGTTCCCTCTCGCCGTTACCAGGGTATCGTCGGCGTAACAAGTTACTTCGACGCCCTGGAGGTTGACTGCGCGCAGCACCCAGTCATAACCAATGTTCCACAGGAGCGGCCCAAGAACCGAACCCTGTGGGACACCGCACGACATGGGATGACGCTGCCAGTCATCGCGCCCCGGGAACTCGACATACCTCTCCGCCAGGTAGTCTTCCAAAATGAGCCGTAAATAAAGGGGAACACCGTGGTGCCTTAGTGCCTCCCTTATGCAAGTCCACGGCAGGGTGTTGAAGGCGTTAGATATATCAAGAGATACCGCTAACACCACTTGACCCTGTGACATTGCCTCCTCAGCGATGCCCCTCACGCGGAGGATCGCGTGAACCGTGGACCGACGACGCCTAAAGCCGTACTGGCAATCTGCCAAGTCCGGCCCCACCTCCTCGAGGTGCCCAACCAGGCGGCCAGCGATTATGCGCTCAAGAAGTTTCCCGACCTCGTCGAGCAGCACAATCGGGCGGTAGGCCGAAGGGGAGTCAGATGGTCGACCCTCCTTCCTCAGTAGGACGAGCTTCCCCGTTTTCCACTGGCGCGGGAAACGTCCCCGCGACAGACAGGCCGAAAACAGACTCTGCAGTCTCGGCCCCAGCCACTCGAGAGACAGAACCCAAGCGCGGCCGGGTATGCCGTCTAGACCAGGAGCCGTTCTCTTGGCCCGTAGCCGCGAGACTGCCGCATCAAACTCAGCGTTGGACACGGCAGGGACCTCGTCTACACCTACTGCTACGCCTGTGGGTGGCGCCATCACTGGTGGAGTGTGCTCTCCTCGGGTCGGAAACAGAGCCTGGACGACGTCGTGGAGCAAGTGAGGAGGGAGACTCTGCGTCACCGGGGGTGCCCAGGGGCGGAGTTTACTCAACGCCAACCTGTACGGCCTTCCCCACGGATCCGCATTAAGAGTCTCAAGAAACTCCTTCCTCGCTTCAGACTTGGCTCTGTTGATCGCGACCTTGAGCGCCTTTTTCGCCTCTCTATAGGCGTCGTAAAGGCGGGCCTCTTCGTCCTCAATCCGGGTGCTTCTGCGACGGTACCGGGAATACTGGCGTCTCGCCCTCACGCACGCATAGCGTAAGCTCGCGAGGTCTGCGGACCACCAATATACCTGCCGTTTAGGAGGGATAGGCCCGGCCCGGGGCATGGCCGCGTCGCAAATTTGCGACAGCGCCTCCCGGAACCATTCGGCCTCATCCTCCATCTCAACAGGCCCATCCGGCACAGGCACCCATGCCTGGACGATAGCCGCACACTCCAACTTCTCGCGGTCGAGTCGCTTCAGAGCCCATCTCGGACTGTCTCTATGCCGGGTAGAACGGCTTGGACCGGTATGAATTGCCGGAAGCGTAGAAACGTCGAACCGGATATACCGGTGGTCCGACAACGTCTCCACACCCTCCAGCACTTCCCAGCCCTGGACACGTCGCGCTAACGAAGGAGTCGCGAACGTCAAGTCCACGATGGACCCTCCTCGCATGCGCACACAGGTGTCTACCGAACCCCGATTCAAGACAGTCATGCCAGAAGCGACTGCCCACTCCTCCAGCGCCTCTCCACGCACATCTGTCGCTGGCGATCCCCATACCAAGGACTTGGCATTGAAATCCCCAGCGACCAGCACTTGGAGCGAACGATTGCGGCCGATCACAGCCTCCAACTCGGAGAGAAAACTCTCAAATTGAGCGAGAGGCCGGTTAGGAGAGAAATACACCCCGATGACCAGGGTGTCTCCCAACTCAGCCGCAACCCATCCGTGCCCCTTTTCAATCCTCTGAAAAGGGGGGGCGCCGTTAGCCACTCGGGTGGCAATGGCCGCTGTGCCGTCCACATCCGACACCCAATCAGGCGGGATGTAGTACGGCTCAGCCACTACCGCTATGGCTATCAACCTCTCCGCCATACTTTGGACCCACAGGTCCTGAGCTCTGGCGCAGTGGTTGAGATTCCCCTGCAGGAATCTTATAGCCATACTTAACTAGATGCAGTTGGCATCTCCTCGTCACCGAGTGGCGTGGAGTGGGCCGGCTGCGACCGGGCCGTGGCCTCGGTGGCAGTCCGCCGACCGCGTTTTTTGGGTTTGGGGGCCTTGCAGGCTGGGCCCCCAACCCTGTGACCGGCATTTCTGCCAGCCACTGCGCACACCGTGCAGTGTGGCGCCGCCGTACAGGCACGCGCCAGATGGCCTAGCTGACCGCAACGGTAGCACTGACTGCTACGGTCAACTTCCGAGTCGCACATGCTCCTTTTTTTTTTTTTTTTTTTTTTTTACGTCTGGTAAAAATGCATTGACGCATACCCGTCGGCCGCGGGGGCAGCCGAGGGGTTATGTGGGACTCCCGCCCTGATAAGGGCGTCCTACCCACTAAAAATTCCAGACGACGTCCGCCGGTGCCAGTAGTGGACGAGTGCCGCGGGTGATCGCTTAGGGATAAACCCCAGGCATACTTCCGCTGTCTCGTCCTGGCTGTGGCTCGCTTGACAGCGAGCGCCACCCGGTCGCGTGGGGAGGTTGGTCTCCCCTACGCCCTCCTGCAACGGCGTGTGGGACGCACGCAACACCGCCGCGGGCCTCCTTTAGCGGGCGGCCGACTCCCCCGAGTCGGTCGTCCGAGGCCCATCGAGAAGTGGCATCAGGAGGTTATACTGCCTCCTGCGGCGCCCAGTGAGTCGGCGGCGGATTATCGGGGCGTCAGCCGAGGCCTCTCGCTCCCTCTCCGCTGCTTCCTTCTGCGAGACGACTGCCTCGCTGAAGGTGAGCACCGCCTGCCACTTCCCTTCGTCCTCCACCATCTGGGCTACTACTGCCCGGAGTGAGAGGTCTTGCCCCACTGCCGCAACTAATACACTGCGCTCCCTCGCCCAGGCCGGGCATGTCTCGAGGGTGTGCTGCGCAGTGTCCTCGTCGCAAGAACAGTGGTGGCACGAGGCGGACTCTTCCCGGCCAATGTGGCAGAGGAAAGCGCCAAAACACCCATGGCCCGACAGAAGCTGGGTCGCTCTGAACGTCAGGCGACCATGCTTTCGTCGGGCCCACTCCTTCAACACCGGGCAGATTGCCGTCACGGTGCGTCGCCCTGCTGTGCCATTGCCTAAACGGCTCTGCCAGCCTTCTAGGGCCAGGTCTTCCAACCTGTCCCTCTCCGCCTGAACCTCTCTAGGGGCAGGCCGTAGATCCTGGGACCTTAGGTCTCCTCGCCACTGGTAGACTGCGGCGAGGACCTTGGCGTCGAGGTCCCAAGGTGGTGTCCCCGCGAGAAGGAGGGCGGCATCTGTCGCGATTGTTCGGTACCCCCTCACCGTCCGTATTGCCAGGACGCGCTGGACTCTGTTCAACTGCCTAGTGTTGCCGGCTGACAGGGCGTCAAACCACACAGGGGCCCCGTATAGGGCCATTGAGCGGACGACGCCCATGTAGAGCCGCCGGCATGTGGCAGATGGTCCGCCGAGATTAGGCAGGAGCTTGCTGAGAGCGCCTGCAGTCGCCAAAAGCTTTGGCGCGAGCCGCTTGAAGTGCGCCTCGAACTTCCACCTTCCATCGAGAGTCAGGCCCAGGTACTTCATCGTACCCTCGACCCCGATGCGCACTCCCCCGACCACAAGGTGGGCCCCAACTGGTGGCGCTTGCCGTGCCCTGTGGAAGCACAGGGCCTCCGACTTCTCGAGCGCCACCTCCAGGCCCAGCTCACGGATGCGCTGGACGATGGTTGCTACGCCCGCCGTAGCTCGACGCGCCGCGTCCGGGTAACTGGTTCCCCGGGCCGTCACTAGGGTATCGTCGGCGTAACAGATTACGCCAACCCCTCCAACAAGACGGCTCCGGAGCACCCAGTCAAACCCGATGTTCCACAGGAGTGGACCAAGGACCGACCCCTGTGGAACACCGCAGGTGGGCTCCTGCTGGATGAGGCCTGTAGGCACGGCGCAGAAAACTTCCCGCTGCCTCAGGTAATCGGCGACTGCATGTTGTAGGTAGGCAGGCACGCCATGATGTACAAGTGCCTGCCTGATGCAGGCCCACGGCAAGGTGTTAAAGGCGTTGGCAATGTCCAGGGACACTGCCAATAACACCCCACCGCTAGCCACCGCTCGCTCTGCAAGTCTCTTGAGGCGCAGAATTGCGTCCACCGTAGAACGCTCCCTACGGAAGCCGTATTGCACGTCCGAGAGGTTCGGTCCCGTTCCCTCGAGGTGCTGGACGAGTCTGGAGGCAATGACTCGCTCAAGGAGCTTGCCGATCTCGTCCAGCAGCACTATGGGCCGATACCCAGACGGCGAGTCCGGCGGTCGGCCTTCCTTGCGCAGGAGCACTAGCCTCCCGGACTTCCAAATGCGCGGAAAGCGGCCCTGCTCCAGGCAGGCACTGAATAGGCGTCTGACCCGTTCACCCAGCGCATCCATGGCCAGAACCCATGCTTTCCCCGGGATCCCGTCCGGACCCGGGGCCACGCTCTTGGCTTTCAACCTTAGAACCGCTGCCCCAAGTTCTCCCTCCGTGACCGGCTCGGGAGGCTCGGTCGATGCGACCGGATGCGGCCGCATTGGCGGAGGGGTATGCTCCGCCCTAGATGGAAATAGGGCGGAGACTATGTTGGACAGCAGCGTTGGGTCAAGACTGTCAGTCACGGGCGGTGCCCACGGCCGAAGTTTTCCCCTCACAGTTCGGTAAGGGCGTCCCCACGGATCCCGGTTGAGGGATTGAAGAAGCTCTTCCCTCGCCCGTGCCTTGGCTTGCGCTATGGCGATCTGAAGCGCCTTCTGGGCCGATCTCCATGCCGCATATAGCAGACCATCCTGCTCTGGATCTCGGTGCCGCCTACGGCGATGTCTAGCGGACTCGCGACGTGCTGCGATGCACGCTCGCCGTAGCTGTGCGATGTCCTCCGACCACCAGTAGACGTGTCGCCGTGGAGGCAGGGGCCTGGACCGGGGCATAGCCGCGTCGCAGACGTCAGTCATAGCCCCCCGAAGCCACTCTGCCTCCTGATCTACTTGGACTGGCCCACTCTGGGCCGGCACCCAGGTCTTTACAAGGGCCGCCGCTTTCAGGGAGTCCTGATCTAGGCTTCGGACCTTCCACCTAGGCAGCGTTGGGCAGTTAGTGCGCGCAGGGCTGTGGTTTGCGCCAGTGTCGGCGGAGGCAACATCGAACCTGATGTATCTATGATCCGATCCTGACTCCGCCAACACAAGCACCCTCCAGTCGCGGACGCGACTCGCGACCGCAGGGCTGGCAAACGTTATGTCCACCAGGGATTCCCCCTGCGGTCTCACGCAAGTAGCGACTGTGCCCTCATTGCACACACAAAGGCCCATGGCTGTGGCCCATTCTAAGAGGATCTCCCCGTAGACGTCTGTCAGGCGTGAACCCCATGTGGTGGACTTCGCGTTGAAGTCACCGGCTGCCAACACAGGAAGAGGGGACTGCTGGATGACGACGCCCATACTGTCCAGTGCTACCTCGAATTCGGCTGCTCTTCTGCCGGAGGGAGAGTACACTCCTACAAGCAATATCCCCCTCAGTTTGAGTCGCACATGCTCCTAACGTGTCCCTTCTCGAGACACCGGAAGCAGCGCAACTCTCTGGCCTCCAGCAGTTTGACCCGCGCCGATGTCCAACCGACCAGCAGACGAGCACCGTCCACCAGCTTCTTGGCCACCGCCACGGGGCAACGTGCCCAACAGGCGCCTTGCCCCCTCCTGTCTCGGCGGATCTCGCCCGTCTTCACGGACTCCACCGAGCACGCCCCAGTCTTAGCGACAGCGGCTGCGACTTCCTCTGCGGTGACGGAGTCATCCAACTCAGAAATGCGCAATTCTGCACACTTCACAGGTCGGGAAACTCGAACGTCTTCCACCTTGAGAACCTCTCGTAGCTTCTCAGCTAGAGAGTCTGCCCTGCCGTCTGTCTCCGCAGCGCCCGGTAGCTCCAAAATGGCGCCTCCGGTGGCTGCTCGCCTAAAGCGCACGGACTCAATCTTGAGGCTTGCCAAGCTGATGTTGGCTTTAGCCTCAGAGATGACGCTAGCATACGTCACGCCCCGCTTCTCGGCTTCTGGCAGTAGTGTAATCACTACCGCCGCCGAGCGTGCAGGACGGAGATTCGGCACTTTAGCCTGCTTCGTCTGGGGTTTTGGAGAGGGCTGCACTGCTGCTACAGTGTTCCCGCCATTGCTCTTGCCTTTGCGGCCGGCCACGAGGTTCCACGGTAGCTCCATGGTCGCCGGTGCCGGCGGCAAAGGTCTTGGCTCTTTTGGGGGCGGGGCAGCCTTAGCCGCCTTGCTTTTCTTGGCCTTCCTTCCCTTCTTCCGCTTGGGAGGGTTCCCTCGCGATTCGGGGTTGGTCGGCACTGGAGCCTTGGGCTTCTGCGCAGCTGCAGCCGGTGTGCTGCGAGCAGGGGGCGGCGGAGTCGCCCTCGTGCTCGCGGACGCCTTGTCCGTCGGCGCGGCCGGCTCGGTGGCCGGCGGCGGCGCTTTGGAGCGCTTGTCGGCAGCCAGAGGAGGCCGAAGCCTCTCTGGAGGCAGCCGAGCCTCGATGGACGCGAGCCGAGCGTTGACGTAGGCAATGACATTACTGTCATCAGCCTTGCCAGTCGCCTGGTTCGTTTGCCCGGTGAGGCTCTCTCGGAGGCTGTCCATCTCCTTGCGGAGTTGGGTCAGCTCCTCCCCCTGCCGAGAGACCGCGGAGAGCAGGCGGTGGTTCACCACCCGCAGCTTCTCGGTCTCTTCGGAGACTGTGCGCGCGTACAGCGCTGGAGCTAAAAGCTCCCAGTCTCCGACTGCCGTCTTCAGCGCCTTCTGAAAGGTGCCTTTCAGATGTCCGGAGGTCGCAATGACTTTCCGGACTATGGCCGCTGATAGCTCCAAGCGCTCCTTTAGCGCAGAGGCGGTCAACTCGTCGGCCTCGCCCTGGGATGAGTCCGACAAGCGCGATGTCCTCGCTCGTGTCTGAGCTTGGATTAAAGCGCGATCCATTTCTGCAACCTCTTGCTCGGACCGCAGCTTCGCCTCCATCCTCTCGTCATCGCGCCCTAGGCGTTTGAATTTCTCCCGGGCTTCTGCCATGCAGGCGTTAGCGCCGGGTGCGGGAGTGCCGCCTCTTCCTCGTCGGGCGGAAGGCCTTGCAGAAGCGGAACTTCGTCCACTTCTGGCACTTCCGTCGGAACCCGACCCCCCGATCTTGGAGAACGGCCGCTTCCTTCTGCTCCAGAGTCGGCCGAGTTCCTCCCCGGAGGAAGGATCTACGGTCATCAGGCTAGTGCCCGAATCCGACCCCCGAGCAGACGGAGAGCGCGACCGCTCCGCTGCTGCTCTTGTGCGGCCGCTGCGCAAAACGCACTCGGCCGCCGCCGAAGTTGTTGGCTCCGGCGTCACTGCTTTTAGCTCTGACGAGCTTAACCGGGACAGCCTGACTACAGGCTCCCGCACCACTTCCAAGACAGCTTCACGCTGCTCCACCTCCAAGGGACCAGCGTCCCCATCGACTAAAATTGAAAAGGAATTATTGTTCATTTTAGTCCCACGAGTATGGGGGAAATAAAAAGTCCACCCAGGCGGAGCCCCCTGCACCTGAGTAACCCTAATACTGCACGAGGGCGGGCGGTCTCGTGCAGGTGTCGCGCTAGCGGGTAGGCATTGACCCATCCTACCACCTCGAGACCGAGGCGGCCGACCGTCACGCGACAAACGGCCAACCTTTTGGGGTTTTTTATTGAGGTTGTCTCCTCTCGGCCCGGGCGACCAAGCCAAGGCCCCTACTTCCCGAGGGCTGCGAGACATGTCCACAACACCCTTCGGGAGCAGGTTGCCAGACAGTTGACCGAAGTCACCCACCTAGTCGCGTAAACGCGAGTGGTGGGCCCGTCCAGCCGCAGGTCTTGCAGACCCGCCATCCCACGAGCCGAAGCTCCGCTAGTCCATAGGACTCCACACGCAGTATGAAAACTGCACGGCGACAGAACGCCACCACCGTCGTCGCAAAGAAGCGACCGCAAGCCTTGCAGGCCTGCCATACCACGCCAACCAAAAAGATGGCCACTGGGCTCCGTAAGCCCCCGAAGTGATACTCGGCCCCTCTTCTGAAAGAAGAGGGGGGAGAATACACCTCCCCGTATGGTGGAAGATACGGCGCAACACACGCTAGAGGTGTGCTCTGCCTTTTCCTCGCAGCGGAGCCTATAGGTGGCCGCGAGAACCTCCGCGACTAGCTCCCAGGGTGGCGTGCCCGCGAGGGCACATGCTGCCGCCCGGGAAACAGTCCGATACCCGCGTATCATCCGCAATGTCATTGCGCGCTGCGCTCTTTGCAGCGAGGCAGTGGCACGCGGGCTCAGCGCATCCGCCCAGACCGGAGCACCATACAAAGCCATGCTCCGGACGATCGTGCCGTATAGGCGGCGCACACTGGCGCTCGGCCCCCCCACGTTCGGGAGGAGACGACCCAGCGCATCCGCCGCACCCAGAAGGCGGGGTTCGAGGCGCTTGAAATGCTCCTCGAAACCCCATCGGCCGTCAATCACCAGCCCGAGATATTTAAAGCAGGGCTTCAATGGCACCCTGACTTCGTCCACCACAACCACCGATCCTGCTTGGGCTCCTCTGCGGGGCCCATGGAAAAGTAGGGCCTCCGTCTTGTGGAGGGCCACCTCAAGGCCCAGGGACCGTATTCGTCGAACGATGTGGCTCACGAATACTCCCGCCAGTCGCAATATCCCTGCGATGTTATTACCCCGGATGGTGACCAACGTATCGTCTGCATAGCAGAACAGGCCAACCATCCAGGGAAGTCCGCACCGCAGTACATAATCGTACCCGACGATCCATAGCAAGGGGCCCAATACGGACCCCTGTGGGACTCCTCGTGCCACGTTGTAGTGTCGGGTACGACCATCCCGCCCTTGGCACACAACGACTCGGCCTTCCAAATAATCCGCCACAAGGCGCCGTAGGTACGGAGGCACCCCATGGTATCGGAGTGCCTCCATGATGACCCCGAACGGAAGACTATTGAAGGCGTTGGCAATGTCTAATGAGACAGCCAACACCATTTCCTCTCTGCCAGTAGCCTCCATTATGAGGCGCCGCAAGTCCGTCAGGGCGTCGATTGTCGAACGCCCTGCACGGAACCCGTACTGGACGGGCGAGAAATTCGGCCCCACCTCCGAGATGTGCTGGACGAGCCGAGCCGCAACTACCCGCTCAAACAACTTCCCGGTCTCGTCCAGCAGGACGATCGGCCTGTATGCCGACGGGTCATCGGGCGGGCGGCCCTCCTTTCGAAGGAGGCATAGGGCGCCCTCCTTCCATGGCTTCGGGAACTTTCCGGTGCGAAAACATGCATCGAACAGTTCCCGAAGCCTGTCCCCGAGGTGTTCAAGGGACAAGACCACAACCCTGCCCGGGACTCCGTCGGGACCAGGGGCCGTCTTTTTGCCCTTAAGGCGATCGGCGGCGGCCTCAAATTCCCCGTCTGTAACCAGAGGCGGAGGAGCCTCCTCGCCTGGTTCCGCCTCCTCGGAGGACGGTGGAGCCATCCGGGGGGGGACGAAATTGGCTTGGTTGGGGGGAAACAGTTCCCCAACGACCCTCGACAGTTGAGCGGCATCCATCGTTTCCGTCAGGGGGGCCCCGCGCGCTTTGAGCTTGTTGCGCGCGGTTTTATAAGGCCTCCCCCACGGATCCCGGTCGAGGCCCTGCAGCAACTCCTCACGAGAAGCTTCCTTCGCGGAGGCAATCGAAGTTTGCAGGGCCTTTTTGGCTTGCGTGTACACCTCGTACAGCCGTTCCTCTTCCTCGGGTACCCTGATGCGACGTCGGCGATAGCGGGTGTACGCTCGGCGCTTAACATTGCAATCCGTACGCTGGGCTGCAATGTCAGTCGACCACCAGTACACCGCTTTTCGGTCGCGTGGAGGGTGTGCTCTCGGCATGGAAGCCTCACACACCTCCGTCAGGGCGCCACGAAATCGTGCTGCCGACTCGTCGGTGTCACCGCCATCCATGGGCCGGGAAAACCAGCGCTCAAAGATGGCGGTCTCCTCTACAGCAGCCTTGTCCAGCCGGCTGAGGGCCCAGCGGGGTCGATCCCGGTTTTCGGGCCGCGTCACGGGCTGATGGACGGAGGTCTTAAATCGGATGTAACGGTGATCCGAGAGACTCTCCGTCCGTAAAACCCTCCAGTTGCGTACTGTGCGCGCCAGAGCCGGGGTGGCAAAAGATAAGTCCACCACGGATCCGCCCTGTCGGCGCACGCAGGTATGCATCGTGCCTCTATTTAGTAGGCAGAGACCCGTGGTGGCTGCCCACAACTCGACGTCCCGCCCACGTGCGTCAGTGGACGGGTTGCCCCATAGAGTGGACTTTGCGTTCAAGTCCCCCATCAGGAGGACCTGTTGCGACGCCAGCCTCCTCACTGCAGCACCGACGGCCTCGAGGAACACCTCAAAGTCGACGAGGGGCCTGTTCGGGGAAAAGTACACCCCGACAAATGCAATGCCCCCCCAGACCGCCACGACGAACCCCTTTCCCCTTTCTATCACGGTGGGGGGAACGAAGCCTGGCGCTGCGCGCACGACAACTGCGACGGTGCTGTCCTGATCCCCGACCCAGTTGGGCTGGTCGGGAACAAAATATGGCTCCGCCACGACCGCCACATCAATTAACCACTCCGCCATGGCTTGCAGCAACATATCTTGGGCCCTGGCGGAGTGGTTTATATTCCCTTGCAGGAGGTTACATGGACGGACCCTATCCATTATTCGTCCATGGGAACCTCCTGCTGTTGCTGCTCGGGACTGAGCGCCGGCTGTGGAGCAGGAGCCTTATTTGCCGGTCGGGCTGTTGGCTTTCCCCGCGCTTGGGGCGGCTTACAATTGCGCCCACCCATTACGTGCTCGGAAGGCCTCCGAGCAGCGGCACAAACTGCACAGTGGGGCTTAACGTTGCAGTTTGCCCCTTTGTGACCGGCCTTCCCGCACCTGTAGCACAGGGCGCTTCTGTCCTCCGCCGAAGGACAATTCTGCCTGACATGACCCGGCTGCATGCATCTGAAGCAACGCACGGGCCGGGACTCCAGCGGCTTTACCTGGACGCAGCTAAAGCCAATTGGCAAACGGCCTGCGTCCACTATTTTCTTGGCCGCAGCCACCGGGCAAGACATAATTGTTGTACCCATCCCGCCGGGGCCTGTGCGAATGGGACGCACCTTGACGAGGTCCCGACTGCAGCCCCCTCTTGCTGCTATTGTTACCGCAAGCTTTTCTTCACTAACGGAGTCGTCCAGCCCAATGACGCGCATGTCAATGCACTTCGTGGGCCGGACGACTGTAGCCACTTCGACCAAGACCTCCTGCAGCTTATTTGCTAGCAGGTCGGCCTTCTCCCCAGCGCCTGCGCCGGATATCTCTATGATCTTGGCGCCGGCCATTGTGTTTCGGCACCTCCTCTTAGGAATGTCCATGCTGTCGACGTTTATAGCGTCGGCAGCACGGGACAGCGCCTCCCCGTATGTGACCCCTTTCTCCACAGCGGCCGGTGTTAATGTGAGCAACACCGCAGCCGACTTGGGAGGGATCAGCTTTTGTTTCCGCGCAGCTGTGCGTGGAGCCGTCGTGGGGGCAAGAGCCTCAGGGCGTCTTTTTAGCGCTGCTCCAGTGCTGGCCACAGACGCATATGTCCGTCCGGCTGGGTTCGAGGACCGAGCATAAGGTGCGGGATTAGCAGCCGCAGCTTTCCCCTTCTTCTTCCTGCGCTTCTTTCTCCCCTCCTGTGTCACCCAGCCACCGTCGTTTTTCTCGACAAGGGGTGCAATCTGCGCCTCAGGCACCGCGGCGCCCCGGGACGTGGACGGAACTGGTGGTGGGGGAAGTTCCTCAATTAAAGGCTTATTGGCAGCAATGCTTTGCTTGCCACCAGCCTTTTTAGTCCTGGCCGCTTTGGGCGGCGCCGGTTCCGCTTGCTTGATCGCAGCAGCCTTCGACTTCGCCACGGAGGGCTTAGTCTGGGGCGCCACGACCACTTGGGGGAGAGGGAATGGATCCTCATCCATCTCCACGTCCTGCATCCGCCTGTCGGCTGCGAGAGGAGGCCTCAGTCGCGGCTCAGGGGGCAAACGGGCTTCGAGATCGGCAATCCTCGAGTTTATTTGGTTGCCGATTGAGACCCTCATCTCCGAGAATAACTTCTCCACATACGGAGGTAGTGTCTCCTTTGTCGGCGCCGGAACGGACTTCGGCGCAGCAGCGGCTCCTTTTTTAGAGCACATCTCCTTTTTCAACTCCTCAAGCTCCTTACGAAGCTCGGAGACCTCCTGTTGTAGCTTTTTGTTTGCTCTCTGCAACTTTAGGGTCTCGCTATTGGAGGTGCACTCCAAGAGAGACTTTGCCGATGCGGATATCACCGCCGCAGCCTGATTAAGGGCCTTTTGAAAAGTACCCTTAAGCTGCGACGACTTTGCAGAAACGTGGCGCACCGTTTTCACTTCCGCCTCTATGGCGTCCACGAGCTGGTAAGCCGCAGGATCGCCCTCGTCCATATTCATATCATTTAGAGAGGACATTGACCCCGTTTCTGAGCGGAGCCTACGCCTCTCTGCGATTTCCTCCATAAGCTCTTCTTGAGCACGGATCTTCATCTCCTCTTGTTTGGCGAGGAGCAGCTCTCTCTTCGCTGCAGCCAAGCCCACGTACTCCCCTGTAGTGGGAGGACGGCCTCTGCCGCGACCTCTTCCTTTGCCACATGCCGAGACCTTTGAGGAAGTGATGGTTCGGTCACTCGCCGTATCGGAGTCGCTGCTCCCATCTTCGCCCGCCTTTTTGGTAGGAGGGCGTTTCCGCTTTAAAGCCCCTGATTGGGACCCAATCGTCTGCGTGCTGCAGCAAGAGACAGCATCAGAGTCGTCGCCTTCGTTTCCGGCAATTGACACCGCAATATCTTGCAGCACAACTCTCGGATTTGCTCCACTCATAGAACTCGAGCGTGAGTGAGGCGCCGAACTAGAGCGACTCGCCGAGTCTATAGCACCCGCTGATCTTCTTCCGGCACTAGCACAGACGGCCGGTTTATTGAACGTCAGGCAGAATGACCGCCTAGATGTCCCACTGTTTGTCGCGCCCACTGCGCCTACATCCGCGCCCACTGCGCCTTCCTCCTTCTCTCCTCCTTCAGGTTTAAGGTTTTGGTTAATTTTATTCATAATTAATCCCACGAGTGTGGGGGATATAAACCGTCCATCCAGGCGGTGCCCCCTGCACCTGGATAACCCTATTACTGCACGAGGGCGGGCGGTCCCGTGCAGGTGTCGCGCTAGCGGGTAGGCATTGACCCATCCTACCACCTCGAGACCGAGGCGGCCGACCGTCACGCGACAAACGGCCAACCTTTTGGGGTTTTTTATTGAGGTTGTCTCCTCTCGGCCCGGGCGACCAAGCCAAGGCCCCTACTTCCCTAGGGCTGCGAGACATGTCCACAACACCCTTCGGGAGCAGGTTGCCAGACGGTTGACATAAGTCACCCACCTAGTCGCGCAATCGCGAGTGGTGGGCCCGTCCAGCCGCAGGTCTTGCAGACCCGCCATCCCACGAGCCGAAGCTCCGCTAGTCCAGTGGACTCCAACACGCAGTATGAAAACTGCACGGCGACAGAACGCCACCACCGTCGTCGCAAAGAAGCGACCGCAAGCCTTGCAGGCCTGCCATACCACGCCAACCAAAAAGATGGCCACTGGGCTCCGTAAGCCCCCGAAGTGATACTCGGCCCCTCTTCTGAAAGAAGAGGGGGGAGAATACACCTCCCCTTATGGTGTTATAGACTTTTCCTTGTCGCAGCCCCGACTTCAATAGCTGAGACCCCCGGCCCCCCCGCAAGGGAAGGTTACGGGTTGCCCGACAGGCCCGCCGAGTTGACGAGACCAGTCGCGCCACCGCACTTCGGACCCGGGCAGATGCCCCGTCAGCCCTAGGTGCCTCGCAGGCTGAACCTGCTGAGCGCCAAGCACTCCAACCACTACGGGTCACTCGACGCGATCATCTCTGAGGCGAGAGAAAGGGAGCAGAACCCAACACCAGGGCACAGAAGCCCCGCGGGAGCCCAGCTGGATGTGGACTCAACCGCCGCTGTCAGACCATCAGCCTGACGCCGAAAACCGTTCGACGCCAGTTGCCCGGGGTGCGCCACGAGGAGGCTGTCTGACCTGGCACCCCAACCTAACCTTTTTTTTTTTTTTTTTTTTTTTTACGTCAGAAAAAATGCATGAAATTGCATACCCGCCGTGGGTCGGCGGCGGGTTATGTGGGGCTCTTCCCGCCAGAAGGGCGAGGCCTACCCACTAAAACGACTGACGACCTACCTCCTCGCCATGCTCTGGGACCGCTGGTATCAGCAAACGCCCTACCCAGCAAAAGTCACAGCAGCATGGAATGCCTGCGTTTTGCGCAGGCCCACCTTGTGGACCACAGTCCTTCTCGTTTCGGATGTGGATAGATAAAAACTACCAACCATATCCGACCTACACAAAGCTATACATATTAAAATCATTAAAGTCAAGCAAAAAGGCAAGTTTAAAATGATAGTAAAATGTATATACACCATATGTACAAAATAATTCATTAAAAAGTAAAATAATGTACAACTACTCTAGATAATAAATAACTTCAAATAAAACTCATAACGAGCATCGACGGCAGGTGTAAAAAAGCCCGCGCGTCGGTGACCAAAACCAACTCAATAAATTAAAGCTACAAAACCATATTTACAGACGGCTCGCGAAAGCGCGCCTTCTCCGCCCCGTTCGTCTTCGACGCTGAGAGTCTGCGCGGGGATCGTCTTCACGATCCCGCTCAGCTGACTCCTTCTTTGCCATAACTTCTTTGCAGAACGTCCTAAAGGCATTCTGGGCCGCCTCACTAGCCACAATGGCTTTCACTACAGCAGGAAGTGTGAGGTCCGGCCCAACTTCTGTTACAAGGACCCCCCTCTCTGCATTCCATGCCGAGCACGACTGCAGGGTATGCTCCGCCGTATCCTCTACGAATCCGCAGTGGTGGCATTCGGCAGTCCTCTCTCTCCCGATTTTGTGCAGGTATCTACCGAAGCATCCGTGCCCGGTCAATACCTGCACCATCTGGTAAGTGAGAGGACCCCCGCGCCGTTCCACCCAGTCCTTCAACACCGGCTGCAGAGCAGCCACCGTCCTATGGCCCGCACTGGGCTCCCTGAGACGGGCCGACCACACATTCAGAGCTGCTTCCCCGGCCTCTTTCCGCCAGTGCTCCACGTCCTCCTTAGCTGGTGTGTCCCCACGGTGCTTTACAGCAGCGGTTCGGCGGTACACATCAGCCAGAACTTCGGCGTCGTGCTCCCACGGAAGTGAGCCAGCGAGAGCGCAGGCTGCCTCTCCCGATACGGTGCTGTAGGCACGCGTCATGCGGATGGCGAGGACTCGTTGGTATCTCCTCAAGGCGGCAGCATTCTCTCTCGACAGGGAGTCTACCCATATGGGAGCGCCGTATAGGGCCATTGATCTAACGACCCCCATAAACAGACGGCGGCACCCCATGTGTGGGCCTCCCAGATTCGGCATCAGACGGCTTAGTGCACTGGTCGTCTTCACGAGCTTGGGCGCCAGCTTCTTGAAGTGGGCCTTAAAGTTCCACCGGCTGTCGAGGACCAGACCCAGGTACTTCATGGTCAACCCGACAGCGATGGAGACGCCACCCACGACGACAGCCGCACCCTCTGGAGGTGCCCTCCTAGGCCCGTGGAAGCATATCGCCTCGCATTTCTCCAGAGCAACTCGCAGACCCAGTCGGCTTATTCGGTCCACCATGTGTCCCACTCCAACGGTAGCCAGTCTGGCGGCCTCAGCGAAATTGGCGCCTCTGGCGGTTACCAGGGTGTCGTCCGCATAACAGACGACATCAATGCCATGCATGTTTGCGCCCCGAAGCGCCCAATCATAACCAACGTTCCACAGGAGTGGCCCCAGCACCGACCCCTGCGGAACTCCACATTCTACCGTGTGCCTTCCCCAGCCCTCTTCAGTCGGGAACACAATCTCTCGCTCTCTCAAGTAGGCGGAAATGATGGCCTGGAGATAGAGGGGAACCCCATGATATTTCAGGGCCTCTTCGATGCAGATATGGGGCAGCGAGTTGAAGGCATTGGCAATGTCCAGGGACACCGCCAACACACATCCTCCCTTCTCAACCTCGTCTTCGGCAAGGGCCCTCACCAGCGCAATTGCGCCAATGGTGGACCTGCCCCGCCGAAAACCAAACTGCCTGTCTGCCAGGTTAGGTCCCGTCTCGTCGAGATGACGGGTCAGTCGACTCGCAATAACTCTCTCTAGCAACTTCGCTAGCTCGCTTAGGAGGACGATGGGCCGGTAGGCCGAAGGCGAGTCAACCGGTCGGTCACCCTTCTTTAAGAGGACCAGTTTCCCTCTCTTCCATTCCGCCGGGAAGCATCCTGTCCTTAAGCACGTGGTGAGGAGGTTACGAAAACGGGGTTCCAGTCCCTCCTTTTTCATAGCCATAACTATCGCTTTACTGGGCAATCCGTCCAACCCTGGGGCAATATTTTTAGCCTGGAGGCGTAACAAGGCAGCTCCGAGCTCGCCCTCTGTCACCTCTGGAGCCTCTTCTCTGCTTGCGGCGTCATTTGAGAACCCGACTGGGGGAGTTATATCTGGCCGCGCAGGGAACAAAGCTGTCACCACACTCTGTAGCAAACCAGGATCCATCTGCGACGTGATAGGAGGGGTGTATGGCCTCAGCTGGTTCATGACCAACCGATAGGGTCTCCCCCATGGATCCTGACGCAGTGTTTCCAGGAGTTCCTCCCAGGCAGCAGCTTTCGCGGCGCCAATCGCTCCTCGGAGCTCCTTTTTGGCCTGCTGGTAAACGCTGTATAGGGGCGTGTCCTGGGCCTCATCTCTGTTCCCTTCGGTGCCGGGAGTAGCGGCGTCGGGCAGCGACACATGCAGTCCTTAGCCGGGACAACTCCGGAGACCACCAGTACGTTGCAGTGCGGGGCGGCAGGGCCTTAACACGTGGCATCGCCAAATCACACACACGCGACATGGCCTCACGAAGCCATCCAGCTTCTTCTTCGGGGTTCACCTGGTCGGGGACTGGAGCCCATCCCTCGATCATAGCCGCCAACTCACCAACGTCTCGGTCCATTCGTTTTAGGGCCCATCTAGGACCTACTTCTTGCGGAGGACGGCTCGAGCTGCTCGGGGCAAGCTGGACAGAGGAGACGTCGAAACGCACATATCTGTGGTCCGATAGGGTCTCAACTTCTTCCAACACTTCCCAGCTCAGGACACGCTGCGCCAGGGCAGGGCTTGCGAACGTTATGTCTACGACTGATCCACCCTGCATCCGCACGCACGTGTCTACCGTTCCTCGGTTGACGACTGCCAGCCCATTAGCGAGAAGCCAGTCTTCCACCAGTTCTCCACGCGAGTCTGTAAGTCTCGACCCCCAGCTGGTGGATTTGGCGTTGAGATCGCCGGTCACCACTACGCTATGGGGACGATTCCATCCCGCGAGCAGAGTACTTAATTCCGCCAAGTAACGTTCAGCTTCAGCTATAGGCTTGTTCGGAGACAAGTATACCCCGACAACGAGCACATCCCCTACCAGAGCCGCAACACATCCGTGGCCCTTTCTCACGGACCGAATGGGTGACGAACCATTTGTCACGCTGACGACTATTGCTACTGTATTATCTTTGTCCCCGACCCAGTCCTCCCGCGGATAGACGACATACGGTTCGGAGACAACACACACCTGTATTAACCACTGTGCCATGCTCTGAACGAGGAGATCCTGAGCCCTGGCACAGTGGTTGACGTTCGCCATTAAAAATCTGGTGGCCATCAATAAAATCATAAAATCAATAAAATCAATTTATTTTTGTAATTAGGCTAACAAATTAGCACTTTTACACGTCCCAACATATAAATTGACCCTACCACCGCTTCGGGACAGTTTGGGCCAGTGCTGAGAAGAAGCGGCGCAAGAAACTCAGTCACTATTGTCATTGCCTCTTTTCAAAATTGATTTACAATAATTGTAATTGTTTGCATTTAAACATTTCCATATATCTTTGTCATTTATATAATCATCAATTTTATAATATCCTTTCGACATTAATACATCTTTTACAACTGTTTTAAATTTATCTAAAGGCAATGAAATTAAATTTTCAGGTAATTTATTAAAAAATATTACACATCTACCCATAAATGAGTGACCAACTTTATGAAGCCTAAAATGTGGAACGGCAAGCCTATTTTTTTGTCTTGTGTTGAAGTTATGCAAATCGCTATTTTTAGGAAATAAGTGTAAGTTTTTTCGAACGTAAATTAGGTTTTCGTAAATGTATTGCGAGTAAACTGTAAGTATTTTAACTTCTTTAAACAATTCTCTAAGTGTTTCATTTGATTTAAGTTTATAAATAGCCCGCACGGCTCGTTTCTGCAATACGAAAATTGTCTCTATATCTGCAGCTGAGCCCCATAGTAAGATGCCGTATGACATGATACTGTGAAAATAACTAAAATAAACTAGTCTTGCCGTTTCAACATCAGTCAGAAACCTTATCTTTCTTACAGCGTATGCAGCGGAGCTTAGTCTCTTTGATAAGGTCATGATATGAGGACCCCACTGGAGCTTATCATCTAAAGTAATTCCCAAAAAAGTTGCAGTATTTGAAGTAACTAGTTGTTCATCCTTAACAACAACCCTTGTTGGAACTTGTCGGACATTGGGCATTGTAAACTTAATGCATTTAGTTTTGGTCGCGTTAAGCAATAAATTGTTAACGGTGAACCAATGAAGTACTCGCGAGAGAGTACCATTTACATCGTCAAACAATTCTTTACCCCTTGGAGTTTTAAAAAGTAGTGAAGTATCATCAGCAAATAACACTATCTCACAAGCACCGTCGACAAAGTATGGAAGGTCATTAATATATATTAGAAACAGTAACGGTCCCAATATCGAACCCTGGGGCACACCCATAGTGAGAGGTGCTCCAGGAGACTCTGCTCCATTGATAGAAACCTTTTGTGTTCTCTCAGTGAGATATGAATTAAATAAGTTACATGCATTAGTTGATACACCATAATGGCGTAGTTTTCTCAACAGGGTCTCATGGTCGACACAATCAAACGCTTTAGAGAGGTCACAAAAGATTCCCACAGCATCATGCTTACTATCATAGGCATCAAATATATGTTTCAACAGAGCGACTCCAGCATCAGCAGTACTGCGACCCTTTGTAAAACCAAATTGTTTATTATGCAATAAATTGTTTGATGTGAAGTGAAATAGTAGCTGATTGAATATAATCTTTTCAAAAATTTTACTTAGAACCGGTAAGATTGATATCGGTCGAAAATTTGAGGGGTTATTTTTGTCACCAGATTTAAATAACGGTACTATTTTACTAAATTTCATTAAATTTGGGAATTTTCCTTCATCAATACATTTGTTAAAAATGATCGCTAAAAGAGGTGCTATGATTTCAATAATAGTTTTAATTATACATACGGATATTCCCCAAAGATCCTCGGTTTTTTTCATATTTATTTCATTGAATGCGTTCATAATTACATCGGTGCTTACGTATCTAAAGTATAGTGTTGAATCACACTCATCAATATTGGATTTGAGAATGGATTCAGACAGTTCTGCAGAAGAGTTAAGTTCTTTAGTAGTAGATGGTGCTATATTAGCAAAGTACTTTTCAAAAATATTAGCTACTTCTGCATCAGATTTAACTAGTTTACCTCCATCTTTTAATGAATATGAACGATCTTTTGTTTTATCTTTACCGGTTTCTTTGTTAATGATATTCCAGGTAGCTTTGGCTTTATTTTTTGAACCTGAAACTATCCTACGAAGATGATTCGTCTTTGCTTGGGCACAAACTTTTTTAAAGATTTTTGAATATTTTTTAACATATTCTATAATATGTGGGTCCTGAGAATGTTCTCTAATACTATACAGATCATATAACTTGTTCCTGCTTTTATAAATACCTGGTGTAGCCCATTCATTAAACTTACTTGTAAACCGATTAGACTTAACCTTTTTTTTTGTGAAAATTGATGCAAATTCGCTTTTAATTAAGTTAAAAAGATCTTCATATAAGTTGTCTACGTTACTACTACTGTTTGGTATTAATGTTTTCACACCATCAAAAATCCTATCCTTAAATCTATTTATCCTGTTTGCAGTGACTGGTCTATAAACTATATCTACTACGCTCAAGGCCGGACCAGACGGAAATGTGACCTTTTGTCCTCTATGGTCGGAGCTTAGACATTGTAAAATAGATTTATTTGTTATTTTGACATCACAAAAAATATTATCTATGCAAGTAGCCGTTGTTGGAGTCACTCTGGTAGGTTCTTCAAAAACATTATTTAGGTTATACGATTCAAAGAGATTAAGAAATCTCATAGAAATTTGTGTTTTTTTTAATATGTCTATATTAAAATCACCGCACACTACTAAATTCTTTTTTGATTTTGATGCTTTTGATAAGACTTTATCCATAGTGTCTTCAAAAAGTTGGTAATTAGCGTCTGGCGGGCTATATACGCTTATGACAATATATTGATCTAGTTCAACACATGCAAGTTCAATAGTTCGCTCAATGGAGAGAGATACAATATCTTTTCGTTCTTTACAGTTAAATTGATTTTTCAATAGAATAAGTGACCCACCTCTAGTTGTAGTCTCCCTTGTGAACGAACTACCGACCTTATAATTGTCAATACTTAACATTAATTCATAGTCCCTATACCAGTGCTCAGTCACACACATTACATGGGCGTTTAAATCTTGCAAAACTAATGATAATTCTAATTCTTTGCCAGCTAGGCCTTGTATGTTTTGATGTACAACAATAAAACTAGACCCAGCCTTTGTCTTCCCCCTTAGTTTAAAGTGTCAGAGGTTGTCAAGTTAATAATATCTAAATTAGTACTATTACTAATATGTTGACAACCATGTGATATGGTTGAGTTTAAAATACAATTAATATTATAAGCTAACAAAGTAGCTATTCGTTTTTTAAATTTAATAGGCAAGTGTAAAGAGCTGCCAGTCAAATGAAATGAATTATTAATGAATTTATTTGTGTCAAAAAACACAAATTTGTCACTGTGACGCTGAGATAAATTAAATAACAAAGTATTCAGCATATGAATACTGTTATTTTGTGTTACCGTATAATATTTTGAAAATGGTAGGGAACAGAGAATAATTTTTTTGACATTTAAATTTGTCAAAATGGTCCAATTCTTTATAATATTTTTCTTACTAACGTTTTGACTGTTCCCTAACATTAATACAATAATCGAGTTTGAGTTGAAAGAGCTGTTTCGTATACTATTTACAATTTGATCCAGTGATGTGTCTGGCATACAGTTATTAATAATTTTACAGCTCAATGACCTATTCAATAAGGAACCATAACCAATTCCTAGTTTATCTGAATATACATGAACATTAGCACATTCGTGAGTAGGCTTTTGAGAGACAACATCATAAGTTTTTGAGCAGTTTAAATTTAAACTTTGTTCTAATGGACATAACTGCAAGCTTAAATCACTTGAGTCCAGTACAGTTTTCAAATTAATGTTTGGCAGTGATTTATAAATTTGGTTGGTGGAGTTTATGTTCAAAAGTTTATTTGCAGCTAGGATATGCTCAGAGATTTGTTCCTGAGAAGAGTTATATTTATACGTCATTGACTGCAATGACTCCTGCAACCGAGAGATGTCTACCTGCAACTGCCCTACTGCCTGATCATACTGCAACCTACTTTCAAGTAACTTATTTTGATAAATTTCAAGGCTATCTAACAAATCAATTTTTTCTTTTCTCAATTGTAAATTTTTAGTATAAACTTTCTGCTGCTTTATAACTTTTTTTGTTTTATTTATGAATCTATTAATTTTTATGTATTTCTTTAATCTATTTCTACCTGTCATTTTTGTTTGCCTACTGCAATGTTTACATTGGCTGTTAATATTTGTGTATGAATTGGGAACTGCTACCTGGTTGTTAGGGGTCCCAATGAGCTCCTCGTATAAGTTCATGGTCTGTGAGTAAACATGATCTTGTTTCTCTTCTTCCATATGCAGTATGGTTTTGTTGGCGTCACGCAGCTCACTTTCCAACTCATTGTTCCGGATCAGTGTCTGCTCGAAGACGCTGCTGCACTGGTCAAAGGTGCTGATGGTATGTAGAAGCTCCTCTCTGTGTTCAGTGACCTCGTGGAGACGGGCATGCAGTTCTACCAATTCATTCTTTAATTGCGCGTTAATTTCGAATGTTTTTTTTATTTCTAATTCACATTCATCGCGTTCCCTAAGGAGCTGGTCACAGAAGTCCTTAGATTCTTTTAATTCTTCCAGCGCATTTTTCAGTTTAAGGGCAGTTTCCTGGGCAGTCATCCTTCTGGTCATGGTTCCAGTTTGGGAGGTCATGTTTGATTGTAAGGTTGGAAATCTCGCCTGAAATTTTTATTAAAAAGAGTGTACAACAGTTGCTTTGGTAATATTCTAAGCAATGGGACGCAGAGGATACTTCCGTACCTATTTTTTATATTTTGTAAAATATTAAATTAAATGTTAGTGTTTACTGTTTAATAGGTAGAAAAATTGGTTTCAGAATTTCTTATTTAAACCTATATGTACTTTGTTATTTTAACCTAAAGGATTATTTGATTTCATTTGAATCGAGAGTAAACAATAAACATTAAGGACTACTCAACATAATTTATTAGAATAACAACACAGGACCGAGCAAAAATCTACAGTCACCGCTATGTCTACCGCTGCAAATGTAGGTGTAAGTAGATTCTTAAATTGTGAACAAAGACAGAAGGCGAGTGAATAAGTAGACGAGGTGACTGCTTAGTGTTTGCGTGTTTTTTTTGTCTGCGGCGTTAAGTTGTTATCTTCAACTTTACTTCCACATATACGTCAAGTAAAGAGAGGCACAACAGGACCGAAATGTTGTGAATATTGACGTAGCTCACATTGGTGAGCGTTGTGCAGAGTAGAAGTGTCAGTGTTTTGTATTCCACAGCGATAAACTAACGGCAAAACAGTTATTCACACGGACCCTTGTTGACTTTTCACTTTTTACTATCAAAATAACCTCAAAAAGTATCTTGAGATATTTGTTCTTGCACTGATTTTTGATTAAATTTGTATGAGTAATTAGTCTTAACTAGCGTTGAAGTAAGTCAAAAACAATACTCCCCTGGTTTTAGTTTCCGTTGTCCACACTTTTCAAATCACAACGTAACGGTTAGGTAAAAATTTTTCAATTGAATTTTATGATTCAAATCACTTTGGGTTTGTGTTGTCTTCAATCTTGCATGCTATACACGGATTCTATAATATTAATTAAGCTCTTAATTACAGTTTAGACGCGAAATTATCGTGAAATATAAGCAAAATAAGATAAGATCAGCTGCTTTGCATGACAGCTTTTTTTTTTTTTTCTTCATCCTTAAGCAACGGCCGTAGACATTTCCTCCTCAAGTTCCAACGATGCTGGAGGAGAAGAGGGCACTTGCTGGCGTACTGCACTTGCTACTGCCCTTCTCCCTACTCTTTTTTCAGGGGCTTTACAGGACCCGCTGCTGATCTGGTGGTCTGCCGGTTTGCCGGCTGCAGCACATAAGGTACAGTGGGCTGCATTGCTACAAGCGGCAGCAGTGTGTCCCAGCTGCCCACACCTGTAGCACTGCCGGCTTCGGTCCACATCAGCCTGGCAAGCCGCCTGAACATGGCCAACTTCCAGACACCGGAAGCACCGCATCTTGCGGGTGGGCAAAAGACGCGTCCTGGCGACGACCCAACCGACCAGGAGACGACCCTCCACCACTTTTTTGGCTGCTGCAACTGGGCAGCGCACCCACACCCCATAGAGCCCTGTGCGATCCTGACGAGGGGAGCCGACCTTCACCTGGTCGGCCGAGCACCCCCCAAGACTTGACACTGCCGCAACGACCTCCGCGGTGGTGACGGAGTCATCCAGGCCGGACACTCTTATTTCAGAGCACTTTATTGGCCTGGAGACTCGAACGTCCTCTTCCTTCACTACCTGCCTGATTTTTTCAGCCAGGGCATCCGCTTTCTTTGCGCTATCTGATCCGGGCACCTCTATAATGGTGGCACCCGTCATTGCCATGCGCATCCGCACTCCTTCAAGGCCTACCTCCGAAAGCTGGATCCTTTTCTTCGTCTCAGCAACCACCGATGAATACGTGACCCCCCTCTCGGCCGCCCCGGTCTGCAGGGTCAGAACGATCGCTGTCGAGCGTGGAGGACGAGCCCTGGGCTGCGCCACTGTTTGGCTTTGGACCTTGGGCTGAGATTTAGGACCTTGACTTTTGTTCTTCCCCCTCTTCACCACCGACGTCCAACCCTCGGCCATTGAAGCGGGGGCTGGTGGTAAAGGACGTGGTGTCGGCTGTGGTGCTGTCACATTTTGAGGGGCTTGTTTGCCCCGTTTCCTCCTGTTGGACTTCTTAGTCCTGTTCCCCGACGTGGGCACTGGCTCGGCAGGCATACGGGTGACCCTGGGCTGCTCAGCCGGCTTCTTCGGCCGTTCCTGACTAGAACGCGTTATTTTAGGCGCTGGTCTGGTCGGCGTTGGTGGCGCTGGCGGTGGCATGCTCTCCGCTGCAACCTCTCTGCATGTTTCGTGAGCCAGTGACGGGCGAAGCCTTGGCTCTGGGTTGAGACGGGGCTCGATGCCCTCTACCCTGGCATTCATGCGCGCCGACATTACGGTGATCACATGATCCGCCCATTCCTTCATATTTGATGGCGCCGTCTCGCCAGGAGCCAATTCTTTTGTCTTCTTTTGTAGGCTGACTTTGATGTCGGCCATTTCCTTACGTAGATCAGCCATTTCTGCCTTCAGGCGATCATTTTCCTCCTTGAGGATGCGGATTTCTTCCTCTGTGGTGCGGGAAGCCAGGATATTGGAAGCCTCCCAAATGGTGGCTTTGGCTTTCTTCAGGAGAGCCTTCATTGTCCCCTTCATATTGCCGCTCTTATCTTTGACGACCTCTATAATATTGAGACCCTCCGCTATCTGCTCAAAGAGGGCCGATGTGGTTTTTTCATCATCCACGTTGCGTAGTTGCCCCTTTGAGTATGCGAGCTGTCTTGTATTCGCCCGCACGGCATCAGCCTTTTTGGCGAGATCCAACATCTCCTTCTCCGCCTCCAGCTCCATCTCCTCCCTTTGGAGCTTAAGGAACTCAGCCTTTCTGCTGGCGAGTCCAACGTACTCGCCAGTTGTAGGTGGCCTTCCTCTGCCACGACGCGCCGTACTCATTTTTCGTGCAGGAGAGCGAGATCGGCTCGACCCATCCGAGTCCGATACCCTGCCAACCTCACCTTCCACACTTCGTCCTCCTCTTTTGCGTGGTTGCCAAAACCGACCTTCCGCCGATTTCATGGTGGCTGTTGACGAATCTGACATCCTTTCTAACTCCATTCTTTCAATTTGCACCGTGGCTTGACGTCGACCTACGTCTGCGATTATGTCCGCAGCGCTCTTTCGCCCGTCTGTCTCCACAGATGCGCAGAGATCTACGACCTCATTGCCCTGATTTGTATGGGAGCTCACTCCCGATTCCTCCTCATTATTCCCTGCGCCCGAAGGCGCCTTCGCGGAACTCCCGCGGATGGCGAGATCACTCTCACATTCCCCCCCTGTATTACCCCTAATATTTTTATTATTTTTATTCAATTCCATAATAAAACCCACGAGTGTGGGGGAAATAAACAGTCCATCCGGGTAGTGCCCCCTGTACCCGGGTAACCCTATTACACCGTAGAGGTCGGGTGGTCTCCACGAGTTGGCCGCTAGCTGGTTGATGCACTCCCCAACCACCTCCTAAGAGGCGTCCCTACGCCGCGCGAAGGCCCCGAAGGGCGCCCCAGCGCAAGGACTTTGAGGCGCATTTTTATTGAGGTGCGCTACCTCTCAGGTCCGGCCGGTTAAGGCAAGACCCCCTGGTCCTACTTTGCCCCCCGCTAGACATGACAACGGACGGGGCAGTAAGGTAACAGGATTGCCCGATGGTGGCCAGCATGGCCTATCTGGAGCCGTCGCGAGACGGACACCAGACCCATCGCGCCGCGGGTACATCCCGCCATCCCACGTGCCGAAACACACCATTCTACAACGGCGACAGAACGCCACGAGCAATAACGCTCCCTTCCTCCTGGCAGCATCCGAACGACGCCACACCACTGATGTCACTTAAAAGTGACCACAAGCCTTGCAGGCCTGCCATACTACGCCATCAAAAAGATAGCCACTGGGCCCCATGAGCCCGTACTCAAGGATCTCGGCCCCTCTTCTAAAAGAAGAGGAGAGAGAGTACACCTCTTCGACAGTTTTGGTCCGCGCCGGGCAAAGCCGGTACCCCCCATATCTGGGAGGCATTCCCCTATCCGCCACCTGGGGACGCGCCCGATGGGAGACTGTCGTCAAACTCCACACGGGACCCCAACCTAACCTTTTTTTTTTTTTTTTTTTTTTTTTTTTTACGATGGAAAAAATGCCTTACGCACGCCCCGCACCCTGGGGGGGGGTAGCGGGGGAGTGTCGGGCTCTCCGGAGATGATTACGCTTAACTACTGCTCAGCGTAACCATGACCGGCATACCGACTAAAACGACCATCGATGCTCCCTCAATCACCTGGGCACGAACTCATAGACGCCCGCCGGATCGTCCTCATCAGAGGAGAACGATTCGTCGGACGAATATGTGTCGGTTCCTGACGAAGCCATGGGATCCCCGTAGGACACTACCACAGCCTCGTCGGTGATTGTTCGCCTCGGGCGAACCCCTCCAGCGCCCCCCAACAGGGGGGGCTGTCGACTCCCCGGAGCATCAGGGGAGTCGACCATGGTCGGAGACACGTGCAATGCACGATCCGAGTCCCCCAGACTCGGACCGCGCTGGCCTCCGACGGGAGGGAGACTTCGGGCAAACTGCCGTCGTCTCCTTCCCAACCGTCTGCGGCGGCAGGCATCAGCGTGGGGATCCTCCTCCCGCGCGCGCTCAGCCACCTCCTTCTGCGTCACCACCTCGACGCAGAAGGTATTTACTGCCTCCCATGACTCCTCGCTATCCACCATGGCCTTGACCACAGTGGGGAGGGAGAGGTCGACCCCTATTACGGCCACCATTGCGGCGCGCTGCGTAGAGAAGGAGGGGCACACCTCTAAAGTGTGCTGCGCCGTGTCTTCCACCTCGTCACAGTGGTGACACTGCGGGGTCGCTTCACGTCCAATCCGGTGCAGATATTTTCCGAACGAGCCATGCCCGCTCAGAATCTGCACCAAGTGGTATGTTAGCGACCCGTGCTGCCTCTCAGCCCAGGGCTTTAAAATCGGGCGCATGGCCTCAAGGGTGCGCGACTGCGTACCCGTGGCAGGTTGGGCCAGACTCTCTTCCCACAACCTGTAAATTATGTCGCGGGTCTCCTCCAAGGCCGCAGCCCTCTCACGCGGCGCCCGTCGGTTGCCGCTCTCCCTTTCCTCGCAGCGGAGCCTATAGGCGGCCGCCAGAACCTCCGCGACAAGTTCCCAGGGAGGCGTGCCCGCGAGAGCACATGCTGCCGCCCGGGAGATCGTCCGGTAGCCCCGGATCATCCGCAACGCCATTGCGCGCTGCGCTCTCTGCAACGAGGCAGTCGCACGAGGGCTTAGTGCATTCGCCCAGACCGGAGCACCGTACAACGCCATGCTCCGGACGATCGTGCCATATAGGCGGCGTACACTGGCGCTCGGCCCCCCCACATTCGGGAGGAGACGACCCAGCGCATCCGCCGCACCCAGAAGGCGGGGTTCGAGGCGCTTGAAATGCTCCTCGAAACCCCATCGACCGTTTATGACTAGCCCCAAATATTTGAGGGAGGGCTGCAGTGGTACCCTCACATCATCCACAACAACCACCGATCCTGCTGGGGCTCCTCTACGGGGCCCGTGGAATAGTAGAGCCTCCGTCTTGTGGAGGGCCACCTTAAGGCCCAGGGACCGTATTCGACGCACGACGTGGCTCACGAATACGCCCGCCAGTCGCAGTATCCCTGCAATGTTTTTCCCCCGGATGGTGACTAGAGTGTCGTCTGCATAACAGAACAGTCCAACCATCCGGGGAAGCCCGCACCTCAGTACATAGTCGTACCCGACTATCCATAGTAAGGGGCCCAGTACGGACCCCTGTGGGACTCCACGAGTCACGGTGTAGCGTCGGGTACGACCATCCCGCCCTTGGCAAACCACGACTCGGCCCTCCAAATAATCCGCCACGAGGCGTCGCAGGTACGGAGGCACCCTGTGGTATTGGAGTGCCTCCATGATGACAGCGAACGGCAGACTGTTGAAGGCGTTGGCAATGTCTAATGAGACAGCCAACACCATTTCCCCGCTCTCGGTAGCTTCTGTTACGAGGCGCCGCAAGTCCGTCAGAGCGTCGATTGTCGAACGCCCTGCACGGAACCCATACTGGACGGGCGAGAAATTAGGCCCCACCTCTGATATGTGCTGGACGAGCCGAGCCGCAACTACCCGCTCAAACAACTTCCCGGTCTCGTCCAGCAGGACGATCGGCCTGTATGCCGACGGGTCATCGAGCGGGCGGCCCTCCTTTCGAAGGAGGCATAGAGCGCCCTCCTTCCATGGCTTCGGGAACTTTCCGGTGCGAAGACATGCATCGAACAGTTCCCGAAGCCTGTCCCCGAGGTGTTCAAGGGACAGGTACACAACCCTGCCCGGGACTCCGTCGGGACCAGGGGCCGTCTTTTTTCCCTTAAGGCGATCGACGGCGGCCTCAAATTCCCCGTCCGTTACAGTAAGCGGTGGAGCCTCCTCGCTCGGTCCTGCCTCCTCGGCAGATGGTGGAGCCATCCGGGGGAGATGAAATTGGCTTCGTTGGGAGGAAATAACACTCCAACGACCCTCGAGAGCAACGCCGGATCCATAGTTTCCGTCAGGGGGGCACCGCGCGCTTTAAGCTTGTTGCGCGCGGTTTTGTAAGGCCTCCCCCACGGATCCCTATCGAGGCCCTGCAGCAACTCCTCGCGAGAAGTTTCCTTCGCGGAGGCTATCGCAGTTTGCAGGGCCTTTTTGGCTCGCGTGTACTCCCCGTACAGGCGCTCCTCCTCCTCGGGCACCCTGATGCGACGTCGGCGATAGCGAGCGTACGCCCGGCGCTTAACATTGCAGTCCCTGCGCTGGGCTGCAATGTCAGTCGACCACCAGTACACCGCTGTTCGGTCGCGTGGAGGGTGTGCTCTCGGCATGGAAGCCTCACACACCTCCGTCATTGCGCCACGAAATCGTGCTGCCGACTCGTCGGTGTCACCGCCATCCATGGGCCGGGAAAACCAGCGCTCAAAAATGGCGGTCTCTTCTGCCGCAGCCTTATCGAGACGGCTGAGGGCCCAACGGGGACGGTCCCGATTTTCACGCCGCATTACGGGCTGATGGACGGAGGTCTCAAATCGGATGTAACGGTGATCCGAGAGACTCTCCGTCCGTAAAACCCTCCAGTTGCGTACTGTGCGCGCCAGAGCCGGGGTGGCAAAAGATAAGTCCACCACGGATCCGCCCTGTCGGCGCACGCAGGTATGCACCGTGCCTCTATTTAGTAGGCAGAGACCCGTGGTGGCTGCCCACAACTCTACATCCCGCCCACGTGCGTCAGTGGACGGGTTGCCCCACAGAGTGGACTTGGCATTCAGGTCCCCCATTAGGAGGACCTGATGCGCGGTCGCCCTCCGCACTGCAGCGCCGACGACGCCTAGGAACACCTCAAAGTCGGCGAGGGGCCTGTTCGGGGAGAAGTACACCCCGACAAAGGCAATGCCCCCCCAGACCGCCACGACGAATCCCTCTCCCCTCTCGACCACGGTGGGGGGAACGAATCCCGGCGCTGCGCGCACAATAACCGCGACGGTGCCGCCACGGTCCCCGACCCAGTTGGGCTGGTCGGGAACAAAATACGGCTCCGCCACGACCGCCACATCAATTGACCACTCCGCCATTGCTTGCAGCAACATGTCTTGGGCTCGGGCAGAGTGGTTTAAATTCCCTTGCAGGAGGTTACATGGACGGACCCTATCCATTACTCGTCCATGGGAACCTCCTGCTGTAGCTGCTCGGGACTGAGCGCCGGCTGCGAGACGGGAGCCTTATTTGACGGACGGGCCGTTGGCTTCCCTCTCGCTTGGGGCGGTTTACAGCTGCGCCCGCCCATCACATGCTCGGAGGGCCTCCGGGCTGCGGCACACACTGCACAATGGGGCTTCTCGTTGCAGGTTGCCCCTTTGTGGCCGGCCTTCCCGCACCTGTAGCACAGAGCGCTTCTGTCCTCCGCTGAAGGACAATTTTGCCTTACGTGTCCCGGCTGCATACATTTAAAGCAGCGCGTGAGACGGGTCTCCAGCGGCTTAACTTGGACGCAGCTGAAGCCGATTGGCAAGCGGCCTGCGTCCACCACTTTTTTGGCCGCAGCCACTGGGCAAGACACGATTGTGGTGCCCATACCACCCGGACCTGTGCGAATTGGGCGCACCTTCACTAGGTCCCGACTGCATCCACCTCTAGTTGCGATTGCAGCCGCAAGCCTCTCTTCCGTTACGGAGTCGTCCAGCCCGATTACGCGCATGTCAATGCACTTCGTGGGCCGGACGACTGTCGCCACCTCAGCGAGGACCTCCTGCAGCTTACTTGCTAGCAGGTCGGCCTTCTCTCCAGCGCCTGCGCCGGAAATTTCAATTATTTTTGCGCCGGCCATTGTATTCCGGCATCTCCTCTTAGGGATGTCCATGCTGTCAACATTGATAGCGTCGGCAGCACGGGACAATGCCTCCCCGTAGGTGACCCCCTTTTCTACGGCGGCCGGTGTCAGAGTGAGCACCACCGCTGCCGATTTGGGAGGGGTCAACTTTTGTTTCCGCGCAGCTGTGCGCGGAGCCGGCTTGGGGGCTGGAACCTCGGGGCGCCTTTTTTGCGCTGCTCCAGTGCCGGCCACAGACGCATATGTCCGTCCGGCCGGGTTCGAGGACCGAGCGGAAGGTGCGGGAGGGGCAGACGCAGCTTTCCCCTTCTTCTTCCTGCGCTTTTTTCTCCCCTCCTGTGTCACCCAGCCACCGTCGTTTTCCTCGACCGGGGGTGCATTCTGCGCCTCAGGCACAGCGGGGCCCCGGGACGTGGATGGGACTGGTATTGGGTGAGACTTTTCAATTGAAGGACGGCTGGCAGCAGTACCTCGTTTGCCACCTGCCTGTCTTGTCCTGGCCGCTTTGGGCGGCGCCGGTGCCGCTTGCTGACTCGCAACGGCCTTTGACTTCGCCACAGAGGGCTTGGTCTGGGGCACCACGTCAGCCCGAGGGAGAGGTGCTAGGTCCTCGTCCATTTCGATATCCGGCGCCCGCCTGTCGGCTGCGAGAGGAGGCCTCAGTCGCGGCTCAGGGGGCAAGCGTGTCTCAAGATCGGCAATCCTGGAGTTGATTTGGTTGCCGATCGAGACTCTCAGTTCCGTAATTAGCTTCTCCATATACGGAGGTAGCGTCTCCTCTGCCGGCGCCGGAACGGACTTCGGCGCAGCTGCGACTCCTTTTTTAGAGCGCATCTCCTTCTTTAGCCCCTCTAGCTCCTTACGGAGCTCGGAGACCTCCTCCTGGAGCTTTTTATTAGCCTTTTGGAGCTTCAGGGTCTCGCTATTGGAGGTGCACTCCAGAAGTGACCTCGCCGACGCAGATATCGTCGCCGCAGCCTGATTCAGGGCCTTCTGAAAGGTACCCTTAAGCTGCGACGACTTTGCAGACACGTGACGCACTGTTTTAACCTCTGCTTCTATGGCGTCCACGAGCTGATAGGCTGCAGGCTCGCCCTCGTCCATATTTATATCATTTAGAGAGGACATCGACCCCGTCTCTGAGCGGAGCCTACGCCTCTCTACGATCTCCTCCATAAGCTCTTCTTGAGCTCGAATTTTCATTTCCTCATGTTTTGCGAGGAGCAGCTCTCTCTTCGCTGCAGCCAAACCAACGTACTCCCCTGTGGTGGGAGGACGGCCTCTGCCGCGACCTCGCCCTTTGCCACATGCCGAGACCTTTGAGGAAGTGATGGTTCGGTCACTCGCCGTATCGGATTCGCTGCTCCCATCTTCGCCCGCCTTTTTGGTAGGAGGGCGTTTCCGCTTTAAAGCCCCTGATTGGGACCCAATCGTCTGCGTGCTGCAGCAAGAGACAGCATCAGAGTCGTCGCCTTCGTTTCCGGCAATTGATACCGCAATATCTTGCAGCACAACTCTCGGATTTGCTCCACTTACAGAACTCGAGCGTGAGTGAGGCGCCGAACTGGAGCGACTCGCCGAGTCTATAGCACCCGCTGATCTTCTTCCGGCACTAGCACAAACGGCCGGCTTATTGAACGTCAGGCAGAATGACCGCCTAGATGTTCCGCTGTTTTCCGCGCCCACTGCGCCTACCTCCGCGCCCACTGCGCCTTCCTCTCCTCCTTCGGGAGGATTTCGGGTTTTGGATAATTTTCTTCATAATTGATCCCACGAGTATGGGGGAAGTAAGGGTCCTTGCCGGGCGGTGCCCCCTGCACCCGGCAAAGCCTTGGGGTTGATAACCCAACGGGAGGTCGGCAGGTATCCCGCTGGAGTAAGCTCTAGCGACTGATCACCCATCAGCCACGCATCACCTCGCGGAGCTACCACGCTTGTGATTGGGGTAATTTTTTATAGAGGTTTTCTTCCTCGCGGTCCGGGCGGTTAAGCCAAGACCCTCGTTCCGCACAGAGCCGCGAGACGTGATCCACGACACTCCGTTGATGCGGATTACGAAACAACCACGCCGAGTCTGGAAAGACCCAGCCGCTCGCCCTGAAAAGGGCGCTCGTGCCGAGGCCACTACTGTGGCCCCACCCACGCCAGGTCCGCTTGGACCCGGCCACTCGTCCCCGAAGGGACGCCCGCACGACTCAGGCCCGAGCAGATGCCCCGCCGACCCGAGTTTGGTTTTAAAGACTTTTCCTTGTCTTGGCCCCGACTTCAATAGCCGAGACCCCCGGCCCCCCCGCGAGGGAAGGTTGCGGGTTGCCCGACAGGCCCGCCGAGTTGACGAACCTGCCGCGCCGACGCCACCCAGACCCGGGCAGATGCCCCGACGGTCCGAGTTTTGGTTTTAAAGACTTTTCCTTGTCGTGGCCCCGACTTCAATAGCCGAGACCCCCGGCCCCCCCGCGAGAGAGGGTTACGGGTTGCCCGACAGGCCCGCCGAGTTGACGAAACCTGCCGCGCCACCGCACTTCAGACCCGGACAGAAGCCCCAACGGCCCTTAGTGCCTCGCAGGCTGAACCTGCAGAACGCCAAGCGCTCTATCCACGCAATCATCTCTGAGACGAGAGAAGGGGAGCAAAACCCAACACCGGGCACAGAAGCCCCGCGGGAGCCCAGCTGGATGTGGACTCGACCGCCGCTGTCAGACCATCAGCCTGACGCCGAAAACCCGAAAACCGTTCGACGCCAGTTGCCCGGGGTGCGCCACGAGGAGGCTGTCTGACCTGGCACCCCACCCCAACCTAACCTAACCTTTTTTTTTTTTTTTTTTTTTTTTTTTGCGTCAGGAAATGCTGTTACGCATTCCCAAGGCCCCTGGGTTCGGGACACCTGGGATATGTGGGACTCGGAACTCCTGGGAAAACGGAGACCCCTACCCACTAAAACCTGACGGTGGTCATCTTCGGCGCAGTATGGAAGGGAACCGGGATCCCCGACAAGGGACTCTTCACGGGACCCTTCCGTGCGCAAGGCCGCCTCGCAGCCAGCCTCGGGAGGAGCAAAGCTCAACTCCAGTGCACGATAACACAGACCACTGTGTCCGAAGACACGCGTTACCGTCTTCCTCGGGATCGCAAACCGAAGCACAAGCAGGCCCCCCCGCGTGCGCCTCGCGACCCCAAGGGCCCTTTTAGTCGCCTCTTACGACAGGCAGGGATACCTCGGCAGTATTCTACTCCCCTAACCGCAGGGAACCTCCGGGGTTAGGCACCGTCACCCCGGCGGCGTCGCCTCCTACGTCGGGCGGGATTGTCCAGCTCGCGCTGGCGCTCGGCGCTCTCCTTCTGCGACACGACGGCGTCGCAGAAGGAGAGCACCGCATCCCACGAGCTCGCGCTCGCCACCATGGAAGAAACCACGGAAGGCAGCGAGAGGTCGCGCCCGATCACGGCGATGAGCGTCTCGCGCTCGTTTGCCCAAGCTGGGCAGACCTCCAGCGTGTGCTGAGCCGTGTCCTCACTGGAATCACAGTGGTGACAGGCATTGCTCGCCTCCCGTCCGATCCGGCACAGATAACTCCCGAAGCAGCCATGCCCCGTGAGTATCTGCGTCAGACGGTACGTTACGGCGCCGTGACGCCGATTCAGCCACTGCGTGAGGACAGGGCGGATCGCCTGGATCGTGCGATGGCCCGATCCGGGATCCGCGAGCCGCACATCCCAGAGCTCCACAGCAAGCGTGCGGAACTCTTCCAGCCAGGACGTAACCTGGCTTGGGGTAACCCCGTGGACTGTGGACCGTCGCGCCTCCTCCCGGTAGTGAAACACCGCCGAGAGGGTCCTCGCATCAAGGTCCCAGGGGAGTGTGCCGGCCAGCACACAGGCCGCCTCGTAAGAGATTGTGCGGTAGCCCCGTATAATCCTGACTGCCATCGCCCGCTGCGGTCTCCGCAGTTCGGCGATACACTGGCTTGTCAGGGTGTCGGCCCACACAGGTGAGCCGTACAGGGCCATGGACCGCACAACTCCCGCGTAAAGCCTCCGGCATGAAGCCTTCGGCCCCGCGATGTTGGGCAGCAGTCTACCCAACGCGGCCGCCGTTCGCACCAGTTTAGGCGCTAGGCGCTTAAAGTGGGCGTGGAAATTCCAGCGACTGTCAAGGACCAATCCCAGGTACTTCATGGTCGACTCGACACGGATCTGGACTCCACCCACCTGGATGCACGAACCGGCTGGAGGTCCTCTCCGAGGCCCGTGAAAACAAGTCGCCTCGGACTTTTCTAGGGCTACTTGTAGCCCTAGGCGTCGGATTCTGCCGACGACATCCGCCACGCCTGCTGTGGCAAGGACGGCTGCATCCCGGAAGTTGTTCCCTCTCGCCGTTACCAGGGTATCGTCGGCGTAACAAGTTACTTCGACGCCCTGGAGGTTGACTGCGCGCAGCACCCAGTCATAACCAATGTTCCACAGGAGCGGCCCAAGAACCGAACCCTGTGGGACACCGCACGACATGGGATGACGCTGCCAGTCATCGCGCCCCGGGAACTCGACATACCTCTCCGCCAGGTAGTCTTCCAAAATGAGCCGTAAATAAAGGGGAACACCGTGGTGCCTTAGTGCCTCCCTTATGCAAGTCCACGGCAGGGTGTTGAAGGCGTTAGATATATCAAGAGATACCGCTAACACCACTTGACCCTGTGACATTGCCTCCTCAGCGATGCCCTTCACGCGGAGGATCGCGTGAACCGTGGACCGACGACGCCTAAAGCCGTACTGGCAATCTGCCAAGTCCGGCCCCACCTCCTCGAGGTGCCCAACCAGGCGGCCAGCGATTATGCGCTCAAGAAGTTTCCCGACCTCGTCGAGCAGCACAATCGGGCGGTAGGCCGAAGGGGAGTCAGATGGTCGACCCTCCTTCCTCAGTAGGACGAGCTTCCCCGTTTTCCACTGGCGCGGGAAACGTCCCCGCGACAGACAGGCCGAAAACAGACTCTGCAGTCTCGGCCCCAGCCACTCGAGAGACAGAACCCAAGCGCGGCCGGGTATGCCGTCTAGACCAGGAGCCGTTCTCTTGGCCCGTAGCCGCGAGAATGCCGCATCAAACTCAGCGTTGGACACGGCAGGGACCTCGTCTACACCTACTGCTACGCCTGTGGGTGGCGCCATCACTGGTGGAGTGTGCTCTCCTCGGGTCGGAAACAGAGCCTGGACGACGTCGTGGAGCAAGTGAGGAGGGAGACTCTGCGTCACCGGGGGTGCCCAGGGGCGGAGTTTACTCAACGCCAACCTGTACGGCCTTCCCCACGGATCCGCATTAAGAGTCTCAAGAAACTCCTTCCTCGCTTCAGACTTGGCTCTGTTGATCGCGACCTTGAGCGCCTTTTTCGCCTCTCTATAGGCGTCGTAAAGGCGGGCCTCTTCGTCCTCAATCCGGGTGCTTCTGCGACGGTACCGGGAATACTGGCGTCTCGCCCTCACGCACGCATAGCGTAAGCTCGCGAGGTCTGCGGACCACCAATATACCTGCCGTTTAGGAGGGATAGGCCCGGCCCGGGGCATGGCCGCGTCGCAAATTTGCGACAGCGCCTCCCGGAACCATTCGGCCTCATCCTCCATCTCAACAGGCCCATCCGGCACAGGCACCCATGCCTGGACGATAGCCGCACACTCCAACTTCTCGCGGTCGAGTCGCTTCAGAGCCCATCTCGGACTGTCTCTATGCCGGGTAGAACGGCTTGGACCGGTATGAATTGCCGGAAGCGTAGAAACGTCGAACCGGATATACCGGTGGTCCGACAACGTCTCCACACCCTCCAGCACTTCCCAGCCCTGGACACGTCGCGCTAACGAAGGAGTCGCGAACGTCAAGTCCACGATGGACCCTCCTCGCATGCGCACGCAGGTGTCTACCGAACCCCGATTCAAGACAGTCATGCCAGAAGCGACTGCCCACTCCTCCAGCGCCTCTCCACGCACATCTGTCGCTGGCGATCCCCATACCAAGGACTTGGCATTGAAATCCCCAGCGACCAGCACTTGGAGCGAACGATTGCGGCCGATCACAGCCTCCAACTCGGAGAGAAAACTCTCAAATTGAGCGAGAGGCCGGTTAGGAGAGAAATACACCCCGATGACCAGGGTGTCTCCCAACTCAGCCGCAACCCATCCGTGCCCCTTTTCAATCCTCTGAAAAGGGGGGGCGCCGTTAGCCACTCGGGTGGCAATGGCCGCTGTGCCGTCCACATCCGACACCCAATCAGGCGGGATGTAGTACGGCTCAGCCACTACCGCTATAGCTATCAACCTCTCCGCCATACTTTGGACCCACAGGTCCTGAGCTCTGGCGCAGTGGTTGAGATTCCCCTGCAGGAATCTTATAGCCATACTTAACTAGATGCAGTTGGCATCTCCTCGTCACCGAGTGGCGTGGAGTGGGCCGGCTGCGACCGGGCCGTGGCCTCGGTGGCAGTCCGCCGACCGCGTTTTTTGGGTTTGGGGGCCTTGCAGGCTGGGCCCCCAACCCTGTGACCGGCATTTCTGCCAGCCACTGCGCACACCGTGCAGTGTGGCGCCGCCGTACAGGCACGCGCCAGATGGCCTAGCTGACCGCAACGGTAGCACTGACTGCTACGGTCAACTTCCGAGTCGCACATGCTCCTAACGTGTCCCTTCTCGAGACACCGGAAGCAGCGCAACTCTCTGGCCTCCAGCAGTTTGACCCGCGCCGATGTCCAACCGACCAGCAGACGAGCACCGTCCACCAGCTTCTTGGCCACCGCCACGGGGCAACGTGCCCAGCAGGCGCCTTGCCCCCTCCTGTCTCGGCGGATCTCGCCCGTCTTCACGGACTCCACCGAGCACGCCCCAGTCTTAGCGACAGCGGCTGCGACTTCCTCTGCGGTGACGGAGTCATCCAACTCAGAAATGCGCAATTCTGCACACTTCACAGGTCGGGAAACTCGAACGTCTTCCACCTTGAGGACCTCTCGTAGCTTCTCAGCTAGAGAGTCTGCCCTGCCGTCTGTCTCCGCAGCGCTCGGTAGCTCCAAAATGGCGCCTCCGGTGGCTGCTCGCCTAAAGCGCACGGACTCAATCTTGAGGCTTGCCAAGCTGATGTTGGCTTTAGCCTCAGAGATGACGCTAGCATACGTCACGCCCCGCTTCTCGGCTTCTGGCAGTAGTGTAATCACTACCGCCGCCGAGCGTGCAGGACGGAGATTCGGCACTTTAGCCTGCTTCGTCTGGGGTTTTGGAGGGGGCTGCACTGCTGCTACAGTGTTCCCGCCATTGCTCTTGCCTTTGCGGCCGGCCACGAGGTTCCACGGTAGCTCCATGGTCGCTGGTGCCGGCGGCAAAGGTCTGGGCTCTTTTGGGGGCGGGGCAGCCTTAGCCGCCTTGCCCTTCTTGGCCTTCCTTCCCTTCTTCCGCTTGGGAGGGTTCCCTCGCGATTCGGGGTTGGTCGGCACTGGAGCCTTGGGCTTCTGCGCAGCTGCAGCCGGTGTGCTGCGAGCAGGGGGCGGCGGAGTCGCCCTCGTGCTCGCGGACGCCTTGTCCGTTGGCGCGGCCGGCTCGGTGGCCGGCGGCGGCGCTTTGGAGCGCTTGTCGGCAGCCAGAGGAGGCCGAAGCCTCTCTGGAGGCAGCCGAGCCTCGATGGACGCGAGCCGAGCGTTGACGTAGGCAATGACATTACTGTCATCAGCCTTGCCAGTCGCCTGGTTCGTTTGCCCGGTGAGGCTCTCTCGGAGGCTGTCCATCTCCTTGCGGAGTTGGGTCAGCTCCTCCCCCTGCCGAGAGACCGCGGAGAGCAGGCGGTGGTTCACCACCCGCAGCTTCTCGGTCTCTTCGGAGACTGTGCGCGCGTACAGCGCTGGAGCTAAAAGCTCCCAGTCTCCGACTGCCGTCTTCAGCGCCTTCTGAAAGGTGCCTTTCAGATGTCCGGAGGTCGCAATGACTTTCCGGACTATGGCCGCTGATAACTCCAAGCGCTCCTTTAGCGCAGAGGCGGTCAACTCGTCGGCCTCGCCCTGGGATGAGTCCGACAAGCGCGATGTCCTCGCTCGTGTCTGAGCTTGGAGCAAAGCGCGATCCATTTCTGCAACCTCTTGCTCGGACCGCAGCTTCGCCTCCATCTTCTCGTCATCGCGCCCTAGGCGTTTGAATTTCTCCCGGGCTTCTGCCATGCAGGCGTTAGCGCCGGGTGCGGGAGTGCCGCCTCTTCCTCGTCGGGCGGAAGGCCTTGCAGAAGCGGAACTTCGTCCACTTCTGGCACTTCCGTCGGAACCCGACCCCCCGATCTTGGAGAACGGCCTCTTCCTTCTGCTCCAGAGTCGGCCGAGTTCCTCCCCGGAGGAAGGATCTACGGTCATCAGGCTAGTGCCCGAATCCGACCCCCGTGCAGACGGAGAGCGCGACCGCTCCGCTGCTGCTCTTGTGCGGCCGCTGCGCAAAACGCACTCGGCCGCCGCCGAAGTTGTTGGCTCCGGCGTCACTGCTTTTAGCTCTGACGAGCTTAACCGGGTCAGCCTGACTACAGGCTCCCGCACCACCTCCGAGACAGCTTCACGCTGCTCCACCTCCAAGGGACCAGCGTCCCCATCGACCAAAATTGAATAGGAATTATTGTTCATTTTAGTCCCACGAGTATGGGGGAAATAAAAAGTCCACCCAGGCGGAGCCCCCTGCACCTGAGTAACCCTAATACTGCACGAGGGCGGGCGGTCTCGTGCAGGTGTCGCGCTAGCGGGTAGGCATTGACCCATCCTACCACCTCGAGACCGAGGCGGCCGACCGTCACGCGACAAACGGCCAACCTTTTGGGGTTTTTTATTGAGGTTGACTCCTCTCGGCCCGGGCGACCAAGCCAAGGCCCCTACTTCCCAAGGGCTGCGAGACATGTCCACAACACCCTTCGGGAGCAGGTTGCCAGACGGTTGACCGAAGTCACCCACCTAGTCGCGTAAACGCGAGTGGTGGGCCCGTCCAGCCGCAGGTCTTGCAGACCCGCCATCCCACGAGCCGAAGCTCCGCTAGTCCATAGGACTCCACACGCAGTATAAAACTGCACGGCGACAGAGCGCCACACCTCAGAAGGGACTCTCGAACCCTCTTCATTATGAAGAGGGGGAGAATACACCTCCACCTGTGGTGTTATAGACTTTTCCTTGTCTCGGTCCCAACTTCAATAGCTGGGACCCCCGGCTCCCCTTAATTGGGGAGTTACGGGTTGCCCGAACAGGCCTGCCGAGTTGACGGACCTGCCGCGCCTCTGATTTTGGTCCGCGCCGGCAAAAGCCGGTACCCCCCACTGGGGGGCATTCCCCTATCCGCCACCTGGGGACGCGCCCGATGGGAGATCAGAAACTCCACACGGGAACCTAACCTAACCTAACCTTTTTTTTTTTTTTTTTTTTTTTTTTTTTTTTTGCGTCAGGAAATGCTGTTACGCATTCCCAAGGCCCCTGGGTTCGGGACACCTGGGATATGTGGGACTCGGAACTCCTGGGAAAACGGAGACCCCTACCCACTAAAACCTGACGGTGGTCATCTTCGGCGCAGTATGGAAGGGAACCGGGATCCCCGACAAGGGACTCTTCACGGGACCCTTCCGTGCGCAAGGCCGCCTCGCAGCCAGCCTCGGGAGGAGCAAAGCTCAACTCCAGTGCACGATAACACAGACCACTGTGTCCGAAGACACGCGTTACCGTCTTCCTCGGGATCGCAAACCGAAGCACAAGCAGGCCCCCCCGCGTGCGCCTCGCGACCCCAAGGGCCCTTTTAGTCGCCTCTTACGACAGGCAGGGATACCTCGGCAGTATTCTACTCCCCTAACCGCAGGGAACCTCCGGGGTTAGGCACCGTCACCCCGGCGGCGTCGCCTCCTACGTCGGGCGGGATTGTCCAGCTCGCGCTGGCGCTCGGCGCTCTCCTTCTGCGACACGACGGCGTCGCAGAAGGAGAGCACCGCATCCCACGAGCTCGCGCTCGCCACCATGGAAGAAACCACGGAAGGCAGCGAGAGGTCGCGCCCGATCACGGCGATGAGCGTCTCGCGCTCGTTTGCCCAAGCTGGGCAGACCTCCAGCGTGTGCTGAGCCGTGTCCTCACTGGAATCACAGTGGTGACAGGCATCGCTCGCCTCCCGTCCGATCCGGCACAGATAACTCCCGAAGCAGCCGTGCCCCGTGAGTATCTGCGTCAGACGGTACGTTACGGCGCCGTGACGCCGATTCAGCCACTGCGTGAGGACAGGGCGGATCGCCTGGATCGTGCGATGGCCCGATCCGGGATCCGCGAGCCGCACATCCCAGAGCTCCACAGCAAGCGTGCGGAACTCTTCCAGCCAGGACGGAACCTGGCTTGGGGTAACCCCGTGGACTGTGGACCGACGCGCCTCCTCCCGGTAGTGAAACACCGCCGAGAGGGTCCTCGCATCAAGGTCCCAGGGGAGTGTGCCGGCCAGCACACAGGCCGCCTCGTAAGAGATTGTGCGGTAGCCCCGTATAATCCTTACTGCCATCGCCCGCTGCGGTCTCCGCAGTTCGGCGATACACTGGCTTGTCAGGGTGTCGGCCCACACAGGTGAGCCGTACAGGGCCATGGACCGCACAACTCCCGCGTAAAGCCTCCGGCATGAAGCCTTCGGCCCCGCGATGTTGGGCAGCAGTCTACCCAACGCGGCCGCCGTTCGCACCAGTTTAGGCGCTAGGCGCTTAAAGTGGGCGTGGAAATTCCAGCGACTGTCAAGGACCAATCCCAGGTACTTCATGGTCGACTCGACACGGATCTGGACTCCACCCACCTGGATGCACGAACCGGCTGGAGGTCCTCTCCGAGGCCCGTGAAAACAAGTCGCCTCGGACTTTTCTAGGGCTACTTGTAGCCCTAGGCGTCGGATTCTGCCGACGACATCCGCCACGCCTGCTGTGGCAAGGACGGCTGCATCCCGGAAGTTGTTCCCTCTCGCCGTTACCAGGGTATCGTCGGCGTAACAAGTTACTTCGACGCCCTGGAGGTTGACTGCGCGCAGCACCCAGTCATAACCAATGTTCCACAGGAGCGGCCCAAGAACCGAACCCTGTGGGACACCGCACGACATGGGATGACGCTGCCAGTCATCGCGCCCCGGGAACTCGACATACCTCTCCGCCAGGTAGTCTTCCAAAATGAGCCGTAAATAAAGGGGAACACCGTGGTGCCTTAGTGCCTCCCTTATGCAAGTCCACGGCAGGGTGTTGAAGGCGTTAGATATATCAAGAGATACCGCTAACACCACTTGACCCTGTGACATTGCCTCCTCGGCGATGCCCTTCACGCGGAGGATCGCGTGAACCGTGGACCGACGACGCCTAAAGCCGTACTGGCAATCTGCCAAGTCCGGCCCCACCTCCTCGAGGTGCCCAACCAGGCGGCCAGCGATTATGCGCTCGAGAAGTTTCCCGACCTCGTCGAGCAGCACAATCGGGCGGTAGGCCGAAGGGGAGTCAGGTGGTCGACCCTCCTTCCTCAGTAGGACGAGCTTCCCCGTTTTCCACTGGCGCGGGAAACGTCCCCGCGACAGACAGGCCGAAAACAGACTCTGCAGTCTCGGCCCCAGCCACTCGAGAGACAGAACCCAAGCGCGGCCGGGTATGCCGTCTAGACCAGGAGCCGTTCTCTTGGCCCGTAGCCGCGAGACTGCCGCATCAAACTCAGCGTTGGACACGGCAGGGACCTCGTCTACACCTACTGCTACGCCTGTGGGTGGCGCCATCACTGGTGGAGTGTGCTCTCCTCGGGTCGGAAACAGAGCCTGGACGACGTCGTGGAGCAAGTGAGGAGGGAGACTCTGCGTCACCGGGGGTGCCCAGGGGCGGAGTTTACTCAACGCCAACCTGTACGGCCTTCCCCACGGATCCGCATTAAGAGTCTCAAGAAACTCCTTCCTCGCTTCAGACTTGGCTCCGTTGATCGCGACCTTGAGCGCCTTTTTCGCCTCTCTATAGGCGTCGTAAAGGCGGGCCTCTTCGTCCTCAATCCGGGTGCTTCTGCGACGGTACCGGGAATAACCTAACCTAACCTAACCTAACCTAACCTTTTTTTTTTTTTTTTTTTTTTTTACGTCAGGGAAATGCTGTTACGCATACCCACCGGCCGCGGGGGCAGCTGGGGGTTATGTGGGACTCCAGGCCTCAGAGTGAGAACCCGCCTACCCACTAAAAACCTGACGGTGCCCTCCGGTGCCATGTGAGACGGGGACGTGGCGGGTTCACCGTAGGCCGAGAGGCCATAGGCATTCACCGCAGTTCCCCAGACTCGGCCGACTCACTTTGCAGTGAGCCCCTACCGGTTGCGACGAGGGAGAAACTCGACCCCGTTGCAGGAACAACAGACGGCGCGCGGGAACACGCGCAACGCCGTCTCGGGCCCCCTTTAGCGGACGACAGACACCCCCGTGTCTGAAGCCCGGGGCCCAGGAAGGGGCAGGTGGAGAAGGAAATTCCTTCTCCGGTGCCCATGACGCCGGCGGCGGATCATTGGGGCGTCAGCCGAAGCCTCTCGCTCCCTCTCCGCTGCTTCCTTCTGCGAGATGACAGTCTCACAGAAGGTGAGCACCGCCTGCCACGCTTCCTCGCAGGTCGCCATCCTCCGCACGATTGCTGCCAACGACAGGTCACCGCCCACAACGGCAACCATGGCACTGCGCTCCCTCGCCCAGGCCGGGCATGACGTGAGGGTGTGCTGCGCAGTGTCATTGTCGCAACTAGGGCAATGGTGACACTTTGCCGTCGGCTCGCGACCGATCATGCAGAGGTACCACCCGAAGCAGCCGTGGTCCGAGAGCATCTGGGTCAGCCTGAAGGTCAGGCGACCGTGCTGGCGCTGCACCCACTCCGCGAGGACCGGGGCGATTGCCCCCGGGGTGCTGCGACCGAAGCGGCTCTCAGACAAGCGCTGTCTCCACTGGTGCAGGGCGACCTGCGTCAGTTGCGCCCTCTCGGCCTCCACTTCGCGCGGCGCGGGCCTTTGCCCCTGAGACCTTAGGTCTCCCCGCCACCGAAAAACGGCAGCGAGGACCTGGGCGTCGAGGTCCCATGGCATGCTCCCGGCAAGCGCGAGTGCCGCGTCCGCACTGATTGTGCGGTATCCGCGGACTACCCGTATGGCCAAGTGGCGCTGTGCCCTCTGCAACAGCCTGGCGTTGTCTCCGGACACGGCGTCGTCCCAAACCGGGGCCCCGTAAAGGGCCATGGACCGGACAACGCCCATGTACAAGCGCCGGCACGACGCAGAGGGACCCCCCAAATTAGGCATGAGCCTGCTTAGAGCTCCTGCGGCTCCCAAGAGCTTCGGCGTTAGGCGCTCGAAGTGGGTGCGGAAGGACCACCGCCCATCCAACCACAAACCCAGATAGCGCATCGACGACGCGACGTTGATGCGGGTTCCGCCAATGAGCAGGTGGGACCCGGCCGGCGGCGCTCGCCGGGGCCCATGAAAACACAGGGCCTCCGACTTTTCGAGCGCCACCTCGAGTCCCAGCTGCCGAATCCGGCTCACCACACTCGCCACGCCGGCCGTCGCGCGCTGGAGCGCCTCGTGCAAGTCGCTACCGCGGGCTGTCAGCAGGGTGTCATCGGCGTAACAAGTTACGCACACCCCAGCGATTCGCAGCCCGCGTAGAGCCCAGTCGTAGCCGATGTTCCACAAGAGCGGCCCGAGGACCGACCCCTGTGGCACACCGCACGTCACCGCTTGCGACTCAATCGCACCACTTGCCGTAGCCCACTCCACTGTTCTCCGCGCCAGATAGTCGGCGACTACCGCCTGGAGGGAGACAGGCACCCCGTGGTGTACGAGGGCCTGCCGTATGCAGGACCACGGCAGGGTGTTGAAAGCGTTGGCGATATCGAGAGACACCGCCAACAGCACCCCGCCGCTATCCACCGCCCTCTCGGCCAGGTCGCGGACCCGAAGAACAGCGAACCTTTTTTTTTTTTTTTTTTTTTTTTTTTAACGTCAGGGAAATGCTGTTACGCATACCCACCGGCCGCGGGGGCGGCTGGGGGTTATGTGGGACTCCAGGCCTCAGAGTGAGAACCCGCCTACCCACTAAAAACCTGACGGTGCCCTCCGGTGCCATGTGAGACAGGGACGTGGCGGGTTCACCGTAGGCCGAGAGGCCATAGGCATTCACCGCAGTTCCCCAGACTCGGCCGACTCACTTTGCAGTGAGCCCCTACCGGTTGCGACGAGGGAGAAACTCGACGTCCGCACTGATTGTGCGGTATCCGCGGACTACCCGTATGGCCAAGTGGCGCTGTGCCCTCTGCAACAGCCTGGCGTTGTCTCCGGACACGGCGTCGTCCCAAACCGGGGCCCCGTAAAGGGCCATGGACCGGACAACGCCCATGTACAAGCGCCGGCACGACGCAGAGGGACCCCCCAAATTGGGCATGAGCCTGCTTAAAGCCCCTGCGGCTCCCATGAGCTTCGGCGTTAGGCGCTCGAAGTGGGTGCGGAAGGACCACCGCCCATCCAACCACACATCCCAGATAGCGCATCGACGACGCGACGTTGATGCGGGTTCCGCCAACGAGCAGGTGATACCCGGCCGGCGGCGCTCGCCGGGGCCCATGAAAACACAGGGCCTCCGACTTTTCGAGCGCCACCTCGAGTCCCAGCTGCCGAATCCGGCTCACCACGCTCGCCACGCCAGCCGTCGCGCGCTGGAGCGCCTCGTGCAAGTCGCTACCACGGGCTGTCAGCAGGGTGTCATCGGCGTAACAGGTTACACCCACCCCAGCGATTCGCAGCCCGCGGAGAGCCCAGTCGTAACCGATGTTCCACAAGAGCGGCCCGAGGACCGACCCCTGTGGCACACCGCACGTCACCGCTTGCGACTCAATCGCACCACTTGCCGTAGCCCACTCCACTGTTCTCCGCGCCAGATAGTCGGCGACTACCGCCTGGAGGGAGACAGGCACCCCGTGGTGTACGAGGGCCTGCCGTATGCAGGACCACGGCAGGGTGTTGAAAGCGTTGGCGATATCGAGAGACACCGCCAACAGCACCCCGCCGCTATCCACCGCCCTCTCGGCCAGGTCGCGGACCCGAAGAACAGCGTCCACCGTGGACCGCTCAGCCCTGAACCCGAACTGGAACTCCGACAGGTTCGGCCCCACAGTATCTAGGTGCCGGACAAGGCGCCGGGCAATTATACGCTCGAAGAGCTTGCCCACCTCGTCCAGCAGCACTATGGGACGGTACCCCGACGGAGCGTCGGCAGGTCGGCCGTCCTTCCTCAGCAGTACCAGGCGTCCTCGTTTCCAGAGTTCTGGAAATCGCCCTTGGACCAAGCACTCGCTGAATAAGCGGCGCAACCGGTCTCCAAGGGCGTCCTCGGCGAGGACCCACACTCGGCCTGGTATGCCGTCGGGACCTGGAGCCACCTTCTTGGCTCTGAGGCGCATCATCGCTACTCCGAGCTCTGCCTCTGAGACGGGTTCAGGAGCATCCGATGAGGCCGGGGGGTGTGGCCTCATGGGAGGCGGCCTATGCTCAGGCCGGTCGGGGAACAGGCCGGACACTACACTCTGCAGGAGTGCTGGTTCCATGGTCTCCGTGACCGGGGGTGCCCATGGTCGGAGTTTACCTCTGACCGTGCGATAGGGGCGTCCCCACGGATCCCTGTTAAGGGTCGCCAGCAACTCCTCTCGCGCCTTCGCCTTCGCCTTAGCGATGGCGACCTGGAGGGCCTTCTTGGCCACTCGGTAGGCCTCGTGCAGAGGAGCATCCTGTTCCGGGTCTCTGCGGCGCCTGCGAAGATGACGGGACGAAGCGCGACGTGCCGCGAGGCACTCTCGTCGCAGCTGTGCCACCTCCGAGGTCCACCAATAGACCGATCTCCGGGGCAGCGGGGGTCCGGACCGAGGCATGGATGCGTCGCAGACTTGCGACATCGCCTTTCGGAACCACTCCGCCTCCCCGTCGATGTCGACCGGCTGTCTAGGCCCGGGTAGCCAAGCCTTGACCAGAGCCGCCGCCTTAAGGTTCTCCAGATCCAGGGCACCAAGGCTCCAACGTGGATAGGGAGAGCGCGCAGCTAGTCTAGGCGCCGGTAGAAAGGGGGAGGAGGACACCTCCAACCATATATACCTATGGTCGGAAAGTGACTCCTCACCGTCCAGCACCATCCAGCGCGGCACTCTCGCTGCGACCGCGGCGCTAGCGAACGATAAGTCCACTAAAGAACAGCGAACCTTTTTTTTTTTTTTTTTTTTTTTTTCGCTGTGGAAATGCTTTTACGCATGCCCCCCACACGTCTGCAGGGGGGTATGTGGGACTCAACGGCTGGTGTGCAAGGCCGTAATACCCACTAAAACCACAGCGCATTCCGCCACTCCGCCATTGTGGGGCGCCATGGGGTCGCGTGAGCATTCACCACGGCGCCCCGGCGGATAGCCCGAGGGCCACAAACTCCTTGGCGGCGGAGCAAGGTGTTGGGCTCCGCCACCAAAACTAACTCCCACACGGCCGCAGAGGATAGGGAGGACGGCAACGACACACCGCATCTCCTCTTCCTCTGCGGCCCCACCGCAGCGCCATCAAACGGTGCGCCCCCGCTTGGTCGCGGGAGATAGGCCGCACGGCAACGACACACCGAGACGACTCTCCTCCCGCGACCGCACCCGACTGCGAGGGACAGCCCAAACCGTCCCCCACACCCGCACTCTTGGACGCATCCTGCGCAGGCCTCCCCAAGCCCACGTGGAGCGTCCCCTCCCGGGATCCCGCTTAGCTTCACCGTGGGTGGCAAAGCCACGGTTACTGAGCCCCCCTACCACGACAAGGTGGAGATCCGACAGGGGGGAAAGAACAGCGAACCTTTTTTTTTTTTTTTTTTTTTTTTTTTTTTTTTTTTTTTTTTTTTTTTTTTTTAACGTCAGGAAATGTCAATTACGCACCGTACCCCTCCGTCGGGGACCGGAGGGGCGTGTGTGGGACTCCCCCGTCTTCGGGTATACCCACTAAAACCTGACGAAGCCCGCTGCGTGTGGCTGTGACAGCAGGGGCCGCGGTGTCTCAACAGTCCCGCGACCCTTGCCAGCAGCAACGTCCGCCCTCTAAGCAGGAGGGCGGATCTCCACGGAGTGGGGTGAGGAGATCTCATCCCACTCCAGACGGCACACTGGCGCCGTCTCTCAGGAGGGTCCGGGCGGTTAAGCCAAGACCCTCGTTTCGCCACCAGGACCAGAGTCCCAAGGACATCCCCTGCCTCCTCTGATAAGCCAGAGGGGTGCTGGGAGCCACAACCACTTCGGTGAGCCGCCGCTCGATGCGAGACAGACGCGACTCACTAGTGCCTCTGCCGCCCGATAAGGGAACAGACGCAGAGGCACTCTCCACAGAGCATCTTGGCTTCACCTGTCGCTGGATTGCGACAGGCTACTGAGCCCCCTCGCCACGGCAAGGCGTGCTCTATTCGAGGGGGAGAACAGCGAACCTAACCTAACCTAACCTAACCTAACCTAACCTTTTTTTTTTTTTTTTTTTTTTTTTTACGATGGAAAAAATGCCTTACGCACGCCCCGCACCCTTGGGGGGTAGCGGGGGAGTGTCGGGCTCTCCGGAGATGATTACGCTGAACTACTGCTCAGCGTAACCATGACCGGCATACCGACTAAAACGACCATCGATGCTCCCTCTATCACCTGGGCACGAACACATAGACGCCCGCCGGATCGTCCTCATCAGAGGAGAACGATTCGTCGGACGAATATGTGTCGGTTCCTGACGAAGCCATGGGATCCCCGTAGGACACTACCACAGCCTCGTCGGTGATTGTTCGCCTAGGGCGAACCCCTCCGGCGCCCCCCGACAGGGGGGGCTGTCGACTCCCCGGAGCATCTGGGGAGTCGACTCTGGTCGGAGACACGTGCAATGCACGATCCGAGTCCCCCAGACTCGGACCGCGCTGGCCTCCGACAGGAGGGAGACTTCGGGCAAACTGCCGTCGTCTCCTTCCCACACGTCTGCGGCGGCAGGCATCTGCGTGGGGATCCTCCTCCCGCGCGCGCTCCGCTGCCTCCTTTTGCGTCACCACCTCGACGCAGAAGATGTTTACGGCGTCCCAGGACCCCTCGTTCTCCACCATGGCCCTTACCACAGTGGGGAGGGAGAGGTCACTACCAATAATTGCCGTCATTGCGGCGCGCTCCGTGGAGAAGGCAGGACACACCTCTAGCGTGTGTTGCGCCGTGTCCTCCGCCTCGTCGCAGTGATGGCACTGCGGGGTCGCTTCACGTCTAATCCGGTGCAGATATTTTCCGAACGAGCCATGCCCGCTCAGAATCTGCACCAGGTGGTATGACAGCGACCCGTGCTGCCTCTCAGCCCAGGGCTTGAGAATCGGGCGCATGGCCTCAAGGGTGCGCGACTGCGTGCCCGAGGCAGGTTGGGCCAAACTCTCCTCCCACAACCTGTACATGGTGTCGCGGGTCTCCTCTAACGCCGCAGCCCTCTCACGCGGCGCCCGACGGTTGCCGCTCTCCCTTTCGTCGCAGCGGAGCCTATAGGCGGCCGCCAAAACCTCCGCGACTAACTCCCAGGGTGGCGTGCCCGCGAGAGCACATGCTGCCGCCCGGGAGATTGTCCGGTAGCCCCGGATCATCCGCAGCGCCATTGCGCGCTGCGCTCTTTGCAGCGAGGCAGTGGCACGCGGGCTCAGCGCATCCGCCCAGACCGGAGCACCGTACAACGCCATGCTCCGGATGATTGTGCCGTATAGGCGGCGTACACTGGCGCTCGGCCCCCCCACGTTTGGGAGGAGACGACCCAGCGCATCCGCCGCACCCAGAAGGCGGGGCTCGAGGCGCTTGAAGTGCTCCTCGAAGCCCCATCGTCCGTCAATTGTCAGCCCGAGATATTTGAAGCAGGGCTTTAATGGCACCCTGACATCATCTACTACAACCACTGTTCCTGCTGGGGCTCCTCTGCGGGGCCCGTGGAAAAGTAGGGCCTCCGTCTTGTGGAGGGCCACCTCAAGGCCCAGGGACCGTATTCGTCGAACGATGTGGCTCACGAATACGCCCGCCAGTCGCAATATCCCTGCGATGTTTTTACCCCGGATGGTGACCAACGTGTCGTCTGCATAGCAGAACAGGCCAACCATCCAGGGCAGTCCGCACCTCAGTACATAATCGTACCCGACGATCCATAGCAAGGGGCCCAATACGGACCCCTGTGGGACTCCTCGTGCCACGTTGTAGTGTCGGGTACGACCATCCCGCCCTTGGCACACAACGACTCGGCCCTCCAAATAATCCGCCACAAGGCGCCTTAGGTACGAAGGCACCCCATGGTATCGGAGTGCCTCCATGATGACCCCGAACGGAAGACTATTGAAGGCGTTGGCAATGTCTAATGAGACAGCCAACACCATTTCCCCTCTGCCAGTAGCCTCCGTTACGAGGCGCCGCAAGTCCGTCAGGGCGTCGATTGTCGAACGCCCTGCACGGAACCCGTACTGGACGGGCGAGAAATTCGGCCCCACCTCCGAGATGTGCTGGACGAGCCGAGCCGCAACCACCCGCTCAAACAACTTCCCGGTCTCGTCCAGCAGGACGATCGGCCTGTATGCCGACGAGTCATCAGGCGGGCGGCCTTCCTTCCGAAGGAGGCAAAGAGCGCCCTCCTTCCATGGCTTTGGGAACTTTCCGGTGCGAAAGCATGCATTGAATAGTTCCCGAAGCCTGTCCCCGAGGTGTACAAGGGACAAGTACACAACCCTGCCTGGGACTCCATCCGGTCCAGGGGCCGTCTTTTTGCCCTTAAGGCGATCTACGGCGGCCTCAAATTCCCCATCCGTTACCAAAGGCGGAGGAACCTCCTCGCCCGATTCAACCTCCTCGGAGGACGGTAGAGCCATCCGGGGGGGGACGAAAGTGGCTTCGTTGGGTGGAAACAGCTCCCCAACGACCCTCGACAGAAGAGCCGGATCCATAGTTTCCGTCAGGGGGGCACCGCGCGCTTTGAGCTTATTGCGCGCGGTTTTATAAGGCCTCCCCCACGGATCCCTATCGAGGCCCTGCAGCAACTCCTCGCGAGAAGTTTCCTTCGCGGAGGCGATCGCAGTTTGCAGGGCCTTTTTGGCTCGCGTGTACTCCCCGTACAGGCGCTCCTCCTCCTCCGGTACCGTGATGCGACGTCGGCGATATCGGGTGTACGCGCGGCGCATAACATTGCAGTCCGTGCGCAGGGCTGCAATGTCAGCCGACCACCAGTACACCGCAGTCCGGTCGCGTGGAGGGTGTGCTCTCGGCATGGAAGCCTCGCACACCTCCGTCAGGGCACTGCGGAATCGTGCTGCCGCTTCGTCTGTATCACCGCCATCCATGGGCCGGGAAAACCAGCGCTCAAAGATGGCGGTCTCCTCTACCGCTGCCTTGTCCAGCCGACTGAGGGCCCAGCGGGGTCGATCCCGGTTTTCGGGCCGCGTCACGGGCTGATGGACGGAGGTCTCAAATCGGATGTAGCGGTGATCCGAGAGAGTCTCCGTCCGTAACACCCGCCATCCGTGTACTCTTCGCGCCAGGGCCGGGGTGGCAAAGGATAGGTCCACTACCGATCCACCCTGTTGGCGCACGCAGGTGTGTACCGTCCCTACGTTGAGTAGCGAGAGACCAATAGCGGCTGCCCACAACTCGAGGTCCCGCCCACGTGCGTCAGTGGACGGGTTGCCCCACAGAGTGGACTTGGCATTCAGGTCCCCCATTAGTAGAACCTGGTGCGAGACCACCATCCTCCTCACTACGGCACCGACGGCCTCGAGGAACGACTCGAACTCGGCGAGGGGCCTGTTCGGGGAGAAGTACAGCCCGACAAAGGCAATGCCCCCCCAGACCGCCACGACGAATCCCTCTCCTTTCTCCACCACGGTGGGGGGAATGGATCCCGGCGCTGCGCGCACTATAACCGCAACAGTGCCACCACGGTCCGATATACGGCTCCGCCACGACCGCCACATCAATTGACCACTCCGCCATGGCTTGCAACAACATATCTTGGGCTCTGGCGGAGTGGTTTATATTCCCTTGCAGGAGGTTACATGGACGGACCCTATCCATTACTCGTCCATGGGAACCTCCTGCTGTTGCTGCTCAGCACTGAGCGCCGGCTGCGAGACGGAAGCGGCATTTGACGGGCGGGCCGTTGGCTTCCCTCGCGCTTGGGGCGGCTTACAGCTGCGCCCGCCCATCACATGCTCGGAGGGCCTCCGGGCTGCGGCACACACTGCACAATGGGGCTTTTCGTTGCAGTTAGCCCCTTTGTGGCCAGCCTTCCCGCACCTGTAGCACAGGGCGCTTCTGTCCTCCGCCGAAGGACAATTCTGCCTGACGTGACCCGGTTGCATGCATCTGAAGCAACGCACGGGCCGGGTCTCCAGCGGCTTCACCTGGACGCAGCTAAAACCGATTGGCAAACGGCCTGCGTCCACTACTTTCTTGGCCGCAGCCACCGGGCAAGATACAATTGTCGTACCCATCCCGCCGGGGCCTGTGCGAATAGGACGCACCTTGACGAGGTCCCGACTGCATCCACCTCTCGTTGCGAAAGCAGCCGCAAGCCTTTCTTCTGTCACTGAGTCGTCCAGCCCGATTACGCGCATGTCAGTGCACTTCGTGGGCCGGACGACTGTCGCCACCTCAGCAAGAACCTCCTGCAGCTTACTTGCTAGCAGGTCGGCCTTTTCTCCAGCGCCCGCACCGGAAATCTCAATTATTTTTGCGCCGGCCATTGTATTCCGGCATCTCCTCTTAGGGATGTCCATGCTGTCAACATTAATGGCGTCGGCAGCACGGGACAATGCCTCCCCGTAGGTGACCCCCTTTTCTACGGCGGCCGGTGTCAGAGTGAGCACCACCGCCGCTGATTTTGGAGGGGTCAATTTTGGTTTCCGCGCGACAGTGCGAGGAGCTGGCGTGGAAGCCGGAATGACGGGGCGCCTACTTGGCGCTGCTCCGGCACCGGCCACAGACGCAAATGTCTGTTTGGCCGGCTTGGTCGTCCGAGTTGGGGGCGCAGCAGGGTCAGCCGTAGCTTTTGCTTTTTTCCCCCGCTGACGCTTTTTCTTCCTCCCCTCTTGTACTACCCAGCCACCGTCATTATCCTGAAGCGGGGTTGCAGTCTGCGTATGGGGCGCAGCGGCGCCCCGGGACGTGGACGGAACTGGTGGTGGGGGAAGTTCCTCAATTAAGGGCTTCTTGGCAGCAACGCTTTGCTTGCCACCAGCCTTTTTATTCTTGGCCGCTTTGGGCGGCGCCGGTCCCGCTTGCTTGATCACAGCAGCCTTCGACTTCACCACGGAGGGCTTAGTCTGGGGCGCCGCGACAATTTGAGGAAGAGGGAATGGATCCTCATCCATCTCCAGGTCCTGCGTCCGTGTGTCGGCTGCGAGAGGAGGCCTCAGTCGCGGCTCAGGGGGCAAACGGGCTTCGAGATCGGCAATCCTTGAGTTTATTTGGTTGCCGATCGAGACCCTCATCTCCGAGAATAACTTCTCCACATACGGAGGTAGCGTCTCCTCGGTCGGCGCCGGAACAGACTTCGGGGCAGTTGCAGCTCCTTTTTTGGCGCGCATCTCCTTCTTTAGCTCCTCTAGCTCCTTACGGAGCTCGGAGACCTCCTCCTGTAGCTTTTTGTTAGCCCTTTGAAGCTTAAGGGTCTCGCTATTGGAGGTGCACTCCAGGAGTGACCTCGCCGACGCCGATATTGTCGCCGCAGCCTGATTCAGGGCCTTTTGAAATGTACCCTTAAGCTGCGACGACTTCGCAGACACGTGTCGAACTGTTTGAAGCTCCGCCTCTATAGTGTCTACGAGTTGGTAAGCCGCAGGCTCGCCCTCGTCCAAATCCATATCGTTATGAGAGGACATCGACCCCGACTCTGAGCGAAGCCTACGCCTCTCTGCGATCTCCTCCATAAGCTCTTCTTGAGCGCGGATCTTCAACTCCTCTTGTTTGGCGAGGAGCAGCTCTCTCTTCGCTGCAGCCAGGCCCACGTACTCCCCTGTGGTGGGAGGACGACCTCTGCCGCGACCTCTTCCTTTGCCACATGCCGAGACCTTTGAGGCAGTGACGGTTTGGTCACTCGCTGTATCGGAGTCACTGCTCCCCTCGTCGCCCGCCTTATTAGTTGGAGGGCGTTTTCTTTTGACAGCCCCTGATTGGGACCCAGTCGTCTGTGTGCTACAGCAAGACACAGCATCCGAGTCGTCGTCGTCGTTTGTGGCAGTCGACACCGCTATATTTTCCAGCACAACCCTCGGGTTTACTCCACTCATAGAATTCGAGCGTGAGTGAGGCGCCGAACTGGATTGATTCGTCGAGCCCATAGCACCCGCTGATCTTCGACCGGCACTAGCACAGACGGCCGGTTTATTGAACTTCAGGCAGAATGACCGCCTGGATGTCCCGCTGTTTGTCGCGCCCACTGCGCCTACTTCCGCGCCCACTGCGCCTTCCTCATTCTCTCCTCCTTCGGGTTTTGGGTTTTGTTTAATTTTATTCATAATCATAATTGATCTCACGAGTATGGGGGAAGTAAGGGTCCTTGCCGGGCGGTGCCCCCTGCACCCGGCAAAGCCTTGGGGTTGATAACCCAACGGGAGGTCGGCAGGTATCCCGCTGGAGTAAGCTCTAGCGACTGATCACCCATCAGCCACGCATCACCTCACGGAGCTACCACGCTTGTGATTGGGGTAATTTTTTATAGAGGTTTTCTTCCTCGCGGTCCGGGCGGTTAAGCCAAGACCCTCGTTCCGCACAGAGCCGCGAGACGTGATCCACGACACTCTGTTGATGCGGATTACGAAACAACCACGCCGAGTCTGGAAAGACCCAGCCACTCGTCCCCGAAGGGACGCCTGCACGACTCAGGCCCGAGCAAATGCCCCGCCGACCCGAGTTTGGTTTTAAAGACTTTTCCTTGTCTTGGCCCCGACTTCAATAGCCGAGACCCCCGGCCCCCCCGCGAGGGAAGGTTACGGGTTGCCCGACAGGCCCGCCGAGTTGACGAACCTGCCGCGCCGACGCTACCCAGACCCGGGCAGATGCCACGACGGTCCGAGTTTTGGTTTTAAAGACTTTTCCTTGTCGTGGCCCCGACTTCAATAGCCGAGACCCCCGGCCCCCCCGCGAGAGAGGGTTACGGGTTGCCCGACAGGCCCGCCGAGTTGACGAAACCTGCCGCGCCACCGCACTTCAGACCCGGACAGAAGCCCCGACGGCCCTAGGTGCCTCGCAGGCGGAACCTGCAGAGCGCAAACAAGCGCACTACCCACTATGGGTCACTCCACGCAATCCTCACTGAGACGAGAAAAGGAGAGAAGAACCCCGCGGGAGCCCAGCTGGATGTGGACTCAACCGCCGCAGTCAGACCATCAGCCTGACGCCGAAAACCCGAAAACCGTTCGACGCCAGTTGCCCGGGGTGCGCCACGAGGAGGCTGTCTGACCTGGCACCCCAACCTAACCTAACCTAACCTAACCTTTTTTTTTTTTTTTTTTTTTTTTTTTTTTTTTTTTTTCGCTGTGGAAATGCTTTTACGCATGCCCCCCACACAACTGCAGGGGGGTATGTGGGACTCAACGGCTGGTGTGCAAGGCCGTAATACCCACTAAAACCACAGCGCTTTCCACCACTCCGCCATTGTGGGGGGTGCCATGGGGTCGCGTGAGCATTCACCACGGCACCCCGGCGGATAGCCCGAGGGCCACAAACTCCTTGGCGGCGGAGCAAGATGTTGGGCTCCGCCACCAAAACTAACTCCCACACGGCCGCAGAGGACAGGGAGGACGGCAACGACACACCGCATCTCCTCTTCCTCTGCGGCCCCGCCGCAGCGCCATCCAACGGTGCGCCCCCGTTTGGTCGCGGGAGATAGGCCGCACGGCAACGACACACCGAGACGACTCTCCTCCCGCGACCGCACCCGACTGCGAGGGACAGCCAAAACTGTCCCCCACACCCGCACCCTTGGACGCATCCTGCGCAGGCCTCCCCAAGCCTACGCGGAGCGTCCCCTCCCGGGATCCCTCTTAGCTTCACCGTGGGTGGCGAAGCCACGGTTACTGAGCCCCCCCACCACGACAAGGTGGAGATCCGACAGGGGGGAACCTAACCTTTTTTTTTTTTTTTTTTTTTTTAACGATGGAAAAAATGCCTTACGCACGCCCCGCACCCTAGGGGGGTAGCGGGGGAGTGTCGGGCTCTCCGGGAATGATTACGCTGAACTACTGCTCAGCGTAGCCATGACCGGCATACCGACTAAAACGACCATCGATGCTCCTTCTATCACCTGGGCGCTAACACATAGACGCCCGCCGGATCGTCCTCGTCAGAAGAGAACGATTCGTCGGACGAATATGTGTCGGTTCCTGACGAAGCCATGGGATCCCCGTAGGACACTACCACAGCCTCGTCGGTGATTGTTCGCCTTGGGCGAACCCCTCTGGCGCCCCCCAACAGGGGGGGCTGTCGACTCCCTGGAGCATCAGGGGAGTCGACTCTGGTCGGAGACACGTGCAATGCACGATCCGAGTCCCCCAGACTCGGACCGCGCTGGCCTCCGACGGGCGGGAGACTTCGGGCAAACTGCCGTCGTCTCCTGCCTAAGCGTCTGCGGCGGCAGGGAACAGCGTTGGGATCTTCTTCGCGTGCTCGCTCCGCCGCCTCCTTCTCTGTCATCACCTCGACACAGAAGCTATTCACCGCCTCCCATGACTCCTCGTCCTCCACCATGGCCTTGACCACAGTGGGGAGGGAGAGGTCGACCCCAATCACGGCCACCATTGCAGCGCGCTGCGTTGAGAAGGCGGGGCACACCTCTAAAGTGTGCTGAGCCGTATCTTCCACCTCGTCACAGTGGTGACACTGCGGGGTCGCTTCACGTCCAATCCGGTGAAGATATTTCCCAAACGAGCCGTGCCCGCTCAGAATCTGCACCAGGTGGTACGTCAGCGACCCGTGCTGCCTCTCAGCCCAGGGCTTTAGAATCGGGCGCATGGCCTCAAGGGTGTGCGACTGCGTACCCGAGGCAGGTTGGACCAGACTCTCCGCCCAGAGACTGTACATCGTCTCCCGGGTCTCTTCCAAGGCGGCGGCTCTCTCGCGCGGCACCCGTCGGTTGCCGCTCTCCCTGTCCTCGCAGCGGAGCCTATAGGCGGCCGCCAGCACCTCCGCTACTAGCTCCCAGGGTGGCGTGCCCGCGAGAGCACATGCTGCCGCCCGAGAGATCGTCCGGTAGCCCCGGATCATCCGCAGCGCCATTGCGCGCTGAGCTCTCTGCAACGAGGCAGTCGCACGAGGGCTCAGTGCATCCGCCCAGGGGGGAACCTAACCTAACCTTTTTTTTTTTTTTTTTTTTTTTTTTTTTTTATTAACGATGGAAAAAATGCCTTACGCACGCCCCGCACCCTGGGGGGGTAGCGGGGGAGTGTCGGGCTCTCCGGAAATAATTACGCTGAACTACTGCTCAGCGTAACCATGACCGGCATACCGACTAAAACGACCATCGATGCTCCCTCTATCACCTGGGCGCGAACACATAGACGCCCGCCGGATCGTCCTCGTCAGAGGAGAACGATTCGTCAGACGAATATGTGTCGGTTCCTGACGAAGCCATGGGATCCCCGTAGGACACTACCACAGCCTCGTCGGTGATTGTTCGCCTTGGGCGAACCCCTCTGGCGCCCTCCAACAGGGGGGGCTGTCGACTCCCCGGAGCATCAGGGGAGTCGACTCTGGTCGGAGACACGTGCAATGCACGATCCGAGTCCCCCAGACTCGGACCGCGCTGGCCTCCGACGGGCGGGAGACTTCTGGCAAACTGCCGTCGTCTCCTTCCCAAACGTCTGCGGCGGCAGGCATCAGCGTGGGGATCTTCCTCCCTCGCGCGCTCCGCCACCTCCTTTTGCGTCACCACCTCGACGCAGAAGGCGTTCACGGCATCCCAGGACCCCTCGTCCTCCACCATGGCCTTTACCACAGTGGGGAGGGAGAGGTCGCTACCAATTATCGCCGTCATTTCGGCGCGCTGCGTGGAAAAGGCAGGGCACACCTCTAGCGTGTGTTGCGCCGTATCTTCCGCCGCATTGCAGTGATGGCACTGCGGGGTCGCTTCACGGCCGATTCGGTGCAGATATTTTCCGAACGAGCCATGCCCGCTCAGAATCTGCACCAGGTGGTATGACAGCGACCCGTGCTGCCTCTCAGCCCAGGGCTTGAGAATCTGGCGCATGGCCTCAAGGGTGCGCGACTGCGTGCCCGAGGCAGGTTGGGCCAAACTCTCTTCCCACAACCTGTACATGGTGTCGCGGGCTTCTTCCAAGGCCGCGACTCTCTCACGGGGCGCCCGACGGTTGCCGCTCTCCCTTTCCTCGCAGCGGAGCCTATAGGTGGCCGCCAGAACCTCCGCGACTAGCTCCCAGGGTGGCGTGCCCGCGAGGGCACATGCTGCCGCCCGGGAAACAGTCCGATACCCGCGTATCATCCGCAATGCCATTGCGCGCTGCGCTCTTTGCAGCGAGGCAGTGGCACGCGGGCTCAGCGCATCCGCCCAGACCGGAGCACCATACAAAGCCATGCTCCGGACGATCGTGCCGTATAGGCGGCGCACACTGGCGCTCGGCCCCCCCACGTTCGGGAGGAGACGACCCAGCGCATCCGCCGCACCCAGAAGGCGGGGTTCGAGGCGCTTGAAATGCTCCTCGAAACCCCATCGGCCGTCAATCACCAGCCCGAGATATTTAAAGCAGGGCTTCAATGGCACCCTGACTTCGTCCACCACAACCACCGATCCTGCTTGGGCTCCTCTGCGGGGCCCATGGAAAAGTAGGGCCTCCGTCTTGTGGAGGGCCACCTCAAGGCCCAGGGACCGTATTCGTCGAACGATGTGGCTCACGAATACGCCCGCCAGTCGCAATATCCCTGCGATGTTATTACCCCGGATGGTGACCAACGTATCGTCTGCATAGCAGAACAGGCCAACCATCCAGGGAAGTCCGCACCGCAGTTCATAATCGTACCCGACGATCCATAGCAAGGGGCCCAATACGGACCCCTGTGGGACTCCTCGTGCCACGTTGTAGTGTCGGGTACGACCATCTCGCCCTTGGCAAGCCACGACTCGGCCCTCCAAATAATCTGCCACAAGACGCCGAAGGTACGGCGGCACCCCATGGTATCGGAGTGCCTCCATGATGACCCCGAACGGCAGACTATTGAAGGCGTTGGCAATGTCTAATGAGACAGCCAACACCATTTCCCCTCTGCCAGTAGCCTCCGTTACGAGGCGCCGCAAGTCCGTCAGGGCGTCGATTGTCGAACGCCCTGCACGGAACCCGTACTGGACGGGCGAGAAATTCGGCCCCACCTCCGAGATGTGCTGGACGAGCCGAGCCGCAACTACCCGCTCAAACAACTTCCCGGTCTCGTCCAGCAGGACGATCGGCCTGTATGCCGACGGGTCATCGGGCGGGCGGCCCTCCTTTCGAAGGAGGCATAGGGCGCCCTCCTTCCATGGCTTCGGGAACTTTCCGGTGCGAAAACATGCATCGAACAGTTCCCGAAGCCTGTTCCCGAGGTGTTCAAGGGACAAGACCACAACCCTGCCCGGGACTCCGTCGGGACCAGGGGCCGTCTTTTTGCCCTTAAGGCGATCGACGGCGGCCTCAAATTCCCCGTCTGTAACCAGAGGCGGAGGAGCCTCCTCGCCTGGTTCCGCCTCCTCGGAGGACGGTGGAGCCATCCGGGGGGGGACGAAATTGGCTTGGTTGGGGGGAAACAGTTCCCCAACGACCCTCGACAGTTGAGCGGCATCCATCGTTTCCGTCAGGGGGGCCCCGCGCGCTTTGAGCTTGTTGCGCGCGGTTTTATAAGGCCTCCCCCACGGATCCCGGTCGAGGCCCTGCAGCAATTCCTCGCGAGAAGCTTCCTTCGCGGAGGCAATCGAAGTTTGCAGGGCCTTTTTGGCTTGCGTGTACACCTCGTACAGCCGTTCCTCTTCCTCGGGCACCCTGATGCGACGTCGGCGATAGCGGGTGTACGCTCGGCGCTTAACATTGCAGTCCGTACGCTGGGCTGCAATGTCAGTCGACCACCAGTACACCGCTTTTCGGTCGCGTGGAGGGTGTGCTCTCGGCATGGAAGCCTCACACACCTCCGTCAGGGCGCCACGAAATCGTGCTGCCGACTCGTCGGTGTCACCGCCATCCATGGGCCGGGAAAACCAGCGCTCAAAGATGGCGGTCTCCTCTACCGCAGCCTTGTCCAGGCGGCTGAGGGCCCAGCGGGGTCGATCCCGGTTTTCGGGCCGCATTACGGGCTGATGGACGGAGGTCTCAAATCGGATGTAACGGTGATCCGACAGAGTCTCCGTCCGTAAAACCCTCCAGTTACACACTGTGCGCGCCAGAGCCGGGGTGGCCAAAGATATGTCCACCACGGATCCGCCCTGTCGGCGCACACAGGTATGCACCGTGCCTCTATTTAATAGGCAAAGACAAGTGGCGGCCGCCCACAACTCGACGTCCCGCCCACGTGCGTCAGTGGACGGGTTGCCCCACAGAGTGGACTTGGCATTCAGGTCCCCCATTAGGAGGACCTGATGTGTGGCCACCCTCCGCACTGCAGCGCCGACGACCCCTAGGAAATCCTCAAAGTCGGCGAGGGGCCTGTTTGGGGAGAAGTACACCCCGACAAAGGCAATGCCCCCCCAGACCGCCACGACGAATCCCTCTCCCCTCTCCACCACGGTGGGGGGAATGAAACCCGGCGCTGCGCGCACGATAACCGCGACGGTGCCGCCACGGTCCCCGACCCAGTTGGGCTGGTCGGGAACGAAATACGGCTCCGCCACGACCGCCACATCGATTGACCACTCCGTCATGGCTTGCAGCAACATATCTTGGGCTCTGGCAGAGTGGTTGATATTGCCTTGCAGGAGGTTACATGGACGAACCCTATCCATTACTCGTCCATGGGAACCTCCTGCTGCTGCTGCTCAGGACTGAGCGCCGACTGTGGAGTGGGAGCCTTATTTGCCGATTGGGCTGTTGGCTTTCCCCGCGCTTGGGGCGGCTTACAATTGCGCCCGCCCATTACGTGCTTGGATGGCCTCCGAGCAGCGGCACAAACTGCACAGTGGGGCTTAACGTTGCAGTTTGCCCCTTTGTGACCGGCCTTCCCGCACCTGTAGCACAGGGCGCTTCTGTCCTCCGCCGAAGGACAGTTCTGCCTGACGTGACCCGGCTGCATGCATCTGAAGCAACGCACAGGCCGGGTCTCCAGCGGCTTTACCTGGACGCAGCTAAAGCCGATTGGCAAACGGCCTGCGTCCACTACCTTCTTGGCCGCAGCCACCGGGCAAGACACAATTGTCGTACCCATCCCGCCGGGGCCTGTGCGAATGGGACGCACCTTGACGAGGTCCCGACTGCATCCCCCTTTTGCTGCTATGGTGACCGCAAGCTTATCCACACTAACAGAGTCGTCCAGCCCAATGACGCGCATGTCAATGCACTTCGTGGGCCGGACAACTGTCGCCACCTCAGCGAGGACCTCCTGCAGCTTAGTTGCTAGCAGGTCGGCCTTTTCCCCTGCGCCTGCGCCGGAGATCTCTATAATCTTCGCGCCGGCCATCGTGTTACGGCACCTTCTCTTAGGAATGTCCATGCTGTCGACATTTATAGCGTCGGCAGCACGGGACAGCGCCTCCCCGTACGTGACCCCTTTCTCCACAGCGGCCGGTGTTAGTGTGAGCACCACCGCAGCCGACTTGGGAGGGGTCAACTTTTGTTTCCGCGCAGCTGTGCGCGGAGCCGGCTTGAGGGCTGGAACCTCAGGGCGCCTTTTTGGCACTGCTCCAGTGCTGGCCACAGACGCATATGTCCTTCCGGCCGGGTTCGAGGAACGAGCGGAAGGTGCGGGAGGGGCAGCCGCAGCTTTCCCTTTCTTCTTCCTGCGCTTCTTCCTCCCCTCTTGTGTCACCCAGCCACCGTTATTTTCTTCGAGCGGGGGTGCAATCTGCGCCTCAGGCACAGCGGAACCCCGGGACGTAGATGGGACTGGAATTGGGTGAGACGTGGCATTTGAATGACGGCTGGCAGCGGTAACTCGTTTGCCTCCTGCCTGTTTTGTTCTGGCCGCTTTGAGCGGCGCCGGTTCCGCTTGCTTAATCGCAGCAGCCTTCGACTTCGCCACGGAGGGCTTAGTCTGGGGCGCCGCGACAACTTGAGGGAGAGGGAATGGATCCTCATCCATCTCCACGTCCTGCGTCCGCCTGTCGGCTGCGAGAGGAGGCCTCAGTCGCGGCTCAGGGGGCAAGCGGGTCTCGAGGTCGGCAATCCTGGAGTTGATTTGGTTGCCGATCGAGACCCTCAATTCCGTGATAAGCTTCTCCATATACGGAGGTAGCATCTCCTCTGCCGGCGCCGGAACGGACTGCGGCGCAGCTGTGACTCCTTTTTTAGAGCGCATCTCCTTCTTTAGCCCCTCTAGCTCCTTACGGAGCTCGGAGACCTCCTCCTGGAGCTTTTTATTAGCCTTTTGGAGCTTCAGGGTCTCGCTATTGGAGGTGCACGGGGGCGGCGGAAGGTGCCGCCTTGGTCTTTTTACCCACCCCTTTGCCTTTTTTAGGCTTAGGAGGGGCAGTGGACTGCTCGGCCTGAACGACAGGCAAGTCAGTCGTTTTGTTTCGGTCCGCTGCTAGAGGTGGACGCAGATTTTTGGCCGGCAGGAGACGGTCTTCGATATCGTCGAACAGGGCCCGAATAAAGCGCCTCTCCTCCATGATTACCTGTCGGAATATGTCCTCCAGGTTTGGTGGAGAGGGTCGCGAGCCTTGCGCGACTACCTCCATCGCCGCCGGGGCCAAGCCAGGGTCAGGTCCAGCCACCGTTGAGTACGAGGTGCAGCTGCATCTCTCGGCTCTTTTAGCCCGGAGCTGGGCGACCTCCGCAGATAGGCGGTCGATTGTCGCCTGCATGCGCTGCGTCTCCTCGGAGACGGTTCTTTTAAGAACCTCTCCAAAGACACTGCGCACGCTGGCAGCACAACTCTTCAAGGCCTTTTGAAGAGTTCCCTTTATGTTTGAGGACTTGGAGGCGATTTCCATTATCGACTCCACGTCGTCATCTACGAGTTTCTCGAGCTCGGTCACAGTTTTTCCCTCCAAGTCAAAGAGGGGGCAGCCATAACCACGCTTAGTTCGGGCCTCTCTCAGTTGCCGCTCCTTGGCGGCCACTTTCTCTTCGAACTCCTGTTGGAGTTCCAGCTTTTTTAACGCACTCAGGTTGTGTTGTGCGTCAGATAAGCCAAAATCGTGGCTCGTCGGTGACGTGCCTTGGCTTTGGGCCTTATTTTTCGGCTTCCTACGCCGCACCACTTTAAGCGAAGGGGCATCAGAACCTGAGTCCCCTGCGTTTTTCCGCAATCGCTTGCGCTCTCGGGTTTGACCAGACAGCTCAACCGACATGACCGAAGACGTGTCAGTTAAAGTGCTGTCTTCGGCGTCGGACAGCTCTCCAGGCCTAAAGAATTGGCTTCCCGTGGGGGTCGCCGTCGGTGTCTCACACCTCTCCAGTACTACGACCGGGACCTTGAAACAGTCCCTTTCGTTCTCCTTCTCCACCTCTTCCTCAAGTTGAGCGCCTTGCGCTCGGGGGCTGGTCGAATTTACAATGTTATATGAATTGCAAGCCATACTTTGAACCAAAGACTTCAGCCGGTGGTTACCCCACCCTCCTTGGAGTCCCATCTGGGGAGGTGCCACTGGCACCCCAGGGTTTCCCACCGGCCATAGCGGAGACGCCAGTTCCCCTTTCGGGGCAGACTAACCCGGGTTCCTTAGCGAGATGGTTGGGGCAAGGTGAGCACGCGTCGACCAAAACGCACACCACACCGAGCCCGCCACCTGCTACGCCCCCCGAGTCCTCCACGTCGCCATAGACGAGGGTGAAGCCGCTCGCCCAGAGCCGATTGATCCGTGATCTGGCTACACCACGGACCGCCCGAGTGCCCGGAATTTGGGGCCAAAGGAGCGTGTTGCCTGGGTGGACTGCCACAGGCTCAACTCCCAGGATCCCCTCTTCCCAGGATTACGGGTCCCTGCGCACGGCAAAAACACGCAGCCTAGGTCGTTAGGTACGGCCCAGGAAAACCCGAGACCACTACTGTGGTCCCAACCACGCCAAGTCTGGAAAGACCCAGCCGCTCGCCCTAAAAAGGGCGCTCGTGCCGAGGCCACTACTGTGGCCCCACCCACGCCAGGTCCGCTTGGACCCGGCCACTCGTCCCCGAAAGGACGCCCGCACGACTCAGGCCCGAGCAGATGCCCCGCCGACCCGAGTTTGGTTTTAAAGACTTTTCCTTGTCTTGGCCCCGACTTCAATAGCCGAGACCCCCGGCCCCCCCGCGAGGGAAGGTTACGGGTTGCCCGACAGGCCCGCCGAGTTGACGAACCTGCCGCGCCGACGCCACCCAGACCCGGGCAGATGCCCCGACGGTCCGAGTTTTGGTTTTAAAGACTTTTCCTTGTCGTGGCCCCGACTTCAATAGCCGAGACCCCCGGCCCCCCCGCGAAGGAGGGTTACGGGTTGCCCGACAGGCCCGCCGAGTTGACGCAACCTGCCGCGCCACCGCACTTCAGACCCGGACAGAAGCCCCGACGGCCCTATGTGCCTCGCAGGCTGAACCTGCAGAGCGCCACCAAGCGCACCATCCACTACAGGTCACTCCACGCAATCCTCACTGAGGCAAGAGAAGGGGAGCAGAACCCCGCGGGAGCCCAGCTAGATGTGGACTCAACCGCCGCTGTCAGACCATCAGCCTGACGCCGAAAACCGTTCGACGCCAGTTGCCCGGGGTGCGCCACGAGGAGGCTGTCTGACCTGGCACCCCAACCTAACCTTTTTTTTTTTTTTTTTTTTTTTTTTTTTTCTCGCTGTGGAAATGCTTTTACGCATGCCCCCCACACATCTGCAGGGGGGTATGTGGGACTCAACGGCTGGTGTGCAAGGCCGTAATACCCACTAAAACCACAGCGCATTCCACCACTCCGCCATTGTGGGGGGTGCCATGGGGTCGCGTGAGCATTCGCCACGGCACCCCGGCGGATAGCCCGAGGGCCACAAACTCTTTGGCGGCGGAGCAAGGTGTTGGGCTCCGCCACCAACCGGCCGCAGAGGATAGGGAGGACGGCAACGACACACCGCATCTCCTCTTCCTCTGCGGCCCCACCGCAGCGCCATCCAACGGTGCGCCCCCGTTTGGTCGCGGGAGATAGGCCGCCCGGCAACGACACACCGAGACGTCTCTCCTCCCGCGACCGCACCCGACTGCGAGGGACAGCCAAAACCGTCCCCCACACCCGCACTCATGGACGCATCCTGCGCAGGCCTGCAGCTAGCCCGCGTGGAGCGTCCCCTCCCGGGATCCCTCTTAGCTTCACCGTGGGTGGCAAAGCCACGGTTACTGAGCCCCCCCACCACGACAAGGTGGAGATCCGACAGGGGGGCCCCAACCTAACCTTTTTTTTTTTTTTTTTTTTTAACGTCAGGGAAATGCTGTTACGCATACCCACCGGCCGCGGGGGCGGCTGGGGGTTATGTGGGACTCCAGGCCTCAGAGTGAGAACCCGCCTACCCACTAAAAACCTGACGGTGCCCTCCGGTGCCATGTGAGACGGGGACGTGGCGGGTTCGCCGTAGGCCGAGAGGCCATAGGCATTCACCGCAGTTCCCCAGACTCGGCCGACTCGCTTCGCAGCGAGCCCCTACCGGTTGCGACGAGGGAGAAACTCGACCCCGTCGCAGAAACAACAGACGGCGCGCGGGAACACGCGCAACGCCGTCTCGGGCCCCCTTTAGCGGACGACAGACACCCCCGTGTCTGAAGCCCGGGGCCCAGGAAGGGGCAGGTGGAGAAGGAAATTCCTTCTCCGGTGCCCACGACGCCGGCGGCGGATCATTGGGGCGTCAGCCGAAGCCTCTCGCTCCCTCTCCGCTGCTTCCTTCTGCGAGATGACAGTCTCACAGAAGGTGAGCACCGCCTGCCACGCTTCCTCGCAGGTCGCCATCCTCCGCACGATTGCTGCCAACGACAGGTCACCGCCCACAACGGCGACCATGGCACTGCGCTCCCTCGCCCAGGCCGGGCATGACGTGAGGGTGTGCTGCGCAGTGTCATTGTCGCAACTAGGGCAATGGTGACACTTTGCCGTCGGCTCGCGACCGATCATGCAGAGGTACCACCCGAAGCAGCCGTGGTCCGAGAGCATCTGGGTCAGCCTGAAGGTCAGGCGACCGTGCTGGCGCTGCACCCACTCCGCGAGGACCGGGGCGATTGCCCCCGGGGTGCTGCGACCGAAGCGGCTCTCAGACAAGCGCTGTCTCCACTGGTGCAGGGCGACCTGCGTCAGTTGCGCCCTCTCGGCCTCCACTTCGCGCGGCGCGGGCCTTTGCCCCTGAGACCTTAGGTCTCCCCGCCACCGAAAAACGGCAGCGAGGACCTGGGCGTCGAGGTCCCATGGCATGCTCCCGGCAAGCGCGAGTGCCGCGTCCGCACTGATTGTGCGGTATCCGCGGACTACCCGTATGGCCAAGTGGCGCTGTGCCCTCTGCAACAGCCTGGCGTTGTCTCCGGACACGGCGTCGTCCCAAACCGGGGCCCCGTAAAGGGCCATGGACCGGACAGCCTTAACCTAACCTAACCTAACCTAACCTAACCTAACCTTTTTTTTTTTTTTTTTTTTTTTTTTTTTTTTTTTTTTTTTTTTTTTTTACGTCAGAAAAAATGCATGAAATTGCATACCCGCCGTGGGTCCGCGGCGGGTTATGTGGGGCTCTCCCCGCCAGAAGGGCGAGGCCTACCCACTAAAACGACTGACGACCTACCTCCTCGCCATGCTCTGGGACCGCTGGTATCAGCGAACGCCCTACCCAGCAAAAGTCACAGCAGCATGGAATGCCTGCTTTTTGCGCAGGCCCACCTTGTGGACCACAGTCCTTCTCGTTTCGGATGTGGATAGATAAAAACTACCAACCATATCCGACCTACACAGAGCTATACATATTAAAATCATTAAAGTCAAGCAAAAAGGCAAGTTTAAAATAATAGTAAAATGTATATACACCATATGTACAAAATAATTCATTAAAAAGTAAAATAATGTACAACTACTCAAGATAATAAATAACTCCAAAATAAAACTCATAACGAGCATCGACGGCAGGTGTAAAAAGCCCGCGCGTCGGTGACCAAAACCAACTCAATAAATTAAAGCTACAAAACCATATTTACAGACGGCTCGCGAAAGCGCGCCTTCTCCGCCCCGTTCGTCTTCGACGCTGAGGGTCTGCGCGGGGATCGTCTTCACGATCCCGCTCAGCTGACTCCTTCTTTGCCATAACTTCTTTGCAGAATGTCCTATAGGCATTCTGGGCCGCCTCACTAGCCACAATGGCTTTCACTACAGCAGGAAGTGTGAGGTCCGGCCCAACTTCTGTTACAAGGACCCCCCTCTCTGCATTCCATGCCGAGCACGACTGCAGGGTATGCTCCGCCGTATCCTCTACGAATCCGCAGTGGTGGCATTCGGCAGTCCTCTCTCTCCCGATTTTGTGCAGGTATTTACCGAAGCATCCGTGCCCGGTCAATATCTGCACCATCCAGTAAGTGAGAGGACCCCCACGCCGTTCCACCCAGTCCTTTATTACTGGCTGTAGAGCAGCCACCGTCCGATGGCCTGCACTGGGCTCCCTAAGACGGGCCTCCCACAGATTAAGCGCTGTTTCACTGGCCTCTTTCCGCCAGTGCTCCACGTCCTCCTTAGCCGGAGTGTCCCCTCGGTGCTTTACAGCAGCGGTTCGGCGGTACACGTCAGCCAGAACTTCGGCGTCGAGCTCCCACGGAAGTGAGCCAGCGAGAGCGCAGGCTGCCTCTCCCGATACGGTGCTGTAGGCACGCGTCGTGCGAATCGCGAGGACACGCTGGCACCTCCTCAAGGCGGCAGCATTCTCCCTTGTCAAGGAGTCTACCCATATGGGGGCACCGTATAGAGCCATCGATCTCACGACTCCCATAAATAGACGGCGGCACCCCATGTGTGGGCCTCCAAGGTTCGGCATCAGCCGGCTCAGTGCGCTGGTCGTCTTCACGAGCTTGGGCGCCAGCTTCTTGAAGTGGGCCTTAAAGTTCCACCGACTGTCGAGGACCAGTCCCAGGTACTTCATGGTCGACCCGACAGCGATGGAGACGCCACCCACGACAACAGCCGCACCCTCTGGCGGTGCCCTCCTAGGCCCGTGGAAACATATTGCCTCGCACTTCTCCAGGGCAACTCTCAGACCCAGTCGGCTAATCCGATCCACCATACGTACCACCAGTACGTTGCAGTGCGGGGCGGCAGGGCCTTTACACGTGGCATCGCCAAATCACACACACGCGACATGGCCTCACGAAGCCATCCAGCTTCTTCTTCAGGGTTCAACTGCTCGGGGGCTATGGCCCACCCCTCGATCATGGCCGCCAACTCCCCAACATCTCGGTCCATTCGTTTGAGGGCCCATCTGGGTCCTATCTCTTCCGGAGGACGGCTCGAGCTGCTCGGGGCAAGCTGGACAGAGGAGACGTCGAAACGCACATACCTGTGGTCCGATAGGGTCTCAACTCCCTCCAACACTTCCCAGCTCAGGACACGCTGCGCCAGGGCAGGGCTTGCGAACGTAATGTCCACGACTGATCCACCCTGCATCCGCACACACGTGTCTACCGTTCCTCGGTTGACGACCACCAGCCCATTAGCGAGAAGCCAGTCTTCCACCAGTTCTCCGCGCGAGTCTGTAAGTCTTGACCCCCAGCTGGTGGATTTAGCATTAAGATCGCCGGTCACCACCACGCTATGGGGACGATTCCATCCCGCAAGCAAAGTACTCAATTCCGCCAAGTAAAGTTCAGCTTCAGCTATGGGCTTGTTCGGAGACAAGTACACCCCCACAACGAGCACATCCCCCACCAGAGCCGCAACACATCCGTGGCCCTTTCTTACAGACCGAATGGGCAACGAACCATTTGCGACGCTGACGACTATGGCTACCTTATCGTCTTTGTCCCCGATCCAGTCTTCCCGCGGATAAACGACATACGGTTCGGAGACGACACACACCTGAATTTGCCACTGTGCCATGCTCTGGACCAAGAGATCCTGAGCCCTGGCACAGTGGTTGACGTTCGCCAGTAGAAATCTGGTGGCCATTCTTAAGCGACGGCCGTTAACATCTCCTCAGACTGTCAAACTCCACACGGGAACCTAACCTAACCTAACCTAACCTAACCTTTTTTTTGTGGGGTGAGTGGGGTGAGGAGATCTCATCCCACTCCAGACGGCTCACTGGCGCCGTCTCTCAGGAGGGTCCGGGCGATTAAGCCAAGACCCTCGTTTCGCCATGAGGACCAGAGTCCCTAGGACATCCCCTGCCTCCTCTGATAAGCCAGAGGGGTGCTGGGAGCCACAACCACTTCGGTGAGCCGCCGCTCGATGCGAGACAGACGCGACTCACTACTGCCTCTGCCGCCCGATACGGGAACAGACGCAGAGGCACTCTCCACAGAGCATCTTGGCTTCACCTGTCGCTGGATTGCGACAGGCTACTGAGCCCCCTCGCCACGGCAAGGCGTGCTCTATTCGAGGGGGAACCTAACCTAACCTAACCTAACCTAACCTAACCTTTTTTTTTTTTTGCGTCAGGAAATGCTGTTACGCATTCCCAAGGCCCCTGGGTTCGGAACACCTGGGATATGTGGGACTCGGAACTCCTGGGAAAACGGAGACCCCTACCCACTAAAACCTGACGGTGGTCATCTTCGGCGCAGTATGGAAGGGAACCGGGATCCCCGACAAGGGACTCTTCACGGGACCCTTCCGTGCGCAAGGCCGCCTCGCAGCCAGCCTCGGGAGGAGCAAAGCTCAACTCCAGTGCACGATAACACAGACCACTGTGTCCGAAGACACGCGTTACCGTCTTCCTCGGGATCGCAAACCGAAGCACAAGCAGGCCCCCCCGCGTGCGCCTCGCGACCCCAAGGGCCCTTTTAGTCGCCTCTTACGACAGGCAGGGATACCTCGGCAGTATTCTACTCCCCTAACCGCAGGGAACAACCTAACCTAACCTTTTTTTTTTTTTTTTTAACGTCAGGGAAATGCTGTTACGCATACCCACCGGCCGCGGGGGCGGCTGGGGGTTATGTGGGACTCCAGGCCTCAGAGTGAGAACCCGCCTACCCACTAAAAACCTGACGGTGCCCTCCGGTGCCATGTGAGACGGGGACGTGGCGGGTTCGCCGTAGGCCGAGAGGCCATAGGCATTCACCGCAGTTAACCTAACCTAACCTTTTTTTTTTTTTTTTTTTTTTTTTTTTTTTTTTTTTTTTTTTTTTTCTCGCTGTGGAAATGCTTTTACGCATGCCCCCCACAGATCTGCAGGGGGGTATGTGGGACTCAACGGCTGGTGTGCAAGGCCGTAATACCCACTAAAACCACAGCGCATTCCGCCACTCCGCCATTGTGGGGCGCCATGGGGTCGCGTGAGCATTCACCACGGCACCCCGGCGGATAGCCCGAGGGCCACAAACTCCTTGGCAGCGGAGCAAGGTGTTGGGCTCCGCCACCAAAACTAACTCCCACACGGCCGCAGAGGATAGGGAGGACGGCAACGACACACCGCATCTCCTCTTCCTCTGCGGCCCCACCGCAGCGCCATCAAACGGTGCGCCCCCGTTTGGTCGCGGGAGATAGGCCGCACGGCAACGACACACCGAGACGTCTCTCCTCCCGCGACCGCACCCGACTGCGAGGGACAGCCAAAACCGTCCCCCACACCCGCACCCTTGGACGCATCCTGCGCAGGCCTCCCCAAGCCCACGTGGAGCGTCCCCTCCCGGGATCCCGCTTAGCTTCACCGTGGGTGGCAAAGCCACGGTTACTGAGCCCCCCCACCACGACAAGGTGGAGATCCGACAGGGGGGAACCTAACCTAACCTTTTTTTTTTTTTTTTTTTTTTTTTTCTCGCTGTGGAAATGCTTTTACGCATGCCCCCCACACTTCTGCAGGGGGGTATGTGGGACTCAACGGCTGGTGTGCAAGGCCGTAATACCCACTAAAACCACAGCGCATTCCGCCACTCCGCCATTGTGGGGCGCCATGGGGTCGCGCGAGCATTCACCACGGCACCCCGGCGGACAGCCCGAGGGCCACAAACTCCTTGGCGGCGGAGCAAGGTGTTGGGCTCCGCCACCAAAACTAACTCCCACACGGCCGCAGAGGATAGGGAGGACGGCAACGACACACCGCATCTCCTCTTCCTCTGCGGCCCCACCGCAGCGCCATCAAACGGTGCGCCCCCGTTTGGTCGCGGGAGATAGGCCGCACGGCAACGACACACCGAGACGTCTCTCCTCCCGCGACCGCACCCGACTGCGAGGGACAGCCAAAACCGTCCCCCACACCCACACCCTTGGACGCATCCTGCGCAGGCCTCCCCAAGCCCACGTGGAGCGTCCCCTCCCGGGATCCCGCTTAGCTTCACCGTGGGTGGCAAAGCCACGGTTACTGAGCCCCCCCACCACGACAAGGTGGAGATCCGACAGGGGGGAACCTTTTTTTTTTTTTTTTTTTTTTTTTTTTTGCGTCAGGGAAATGCTGTTACGCATACCTACCAGCCGCGGGGGCAGCTGGGGGTTATGTGGGACTCCAGGCCTCAGAGTGAGAACCCGCCTACCCACTAAAAACCTGACGGTGCCCTCCGGTGCCATGTGAGACGGGGACGTGGCGGGTTCACCGTAGGCCGAGAGGCCATAGGCATTCACCGCAGTTCCCCAGACTCGGCCGACTCACTTTGCAGTGAGCCCCTACCGGTTGCGACGAGGGAGAAACTCGACCCCGTCGCAGGAACAACAGACGGCGCGCGGGAACACGCGCAACGCCGTCTCGGGCCCCCTTTAGCGGACGACAGACACCCCCGTGTCTGAAGCCCGGGGCCCAGGAAGGGGCAGGTGGAGAAGGAAATTCCTTCTCCGGTGCCCATGACGCCGGCGGCGGATCATTGGGGCGTCAGCCGAAGCCTCTCGCTCCCTCTCCGCTGCTTCCTTCTGCGAGATGACAGTCTCACAGAAGGTGAGCACCGCCTGCCACGCTTCCTCGCAGGTCGCCATCCTCCGCACGATTGCTGCCAACGACAGGTCACCGCCCACAACGGCGACCATGGCACTGCGCTCCCTCGCCCAGGCCGGGCATGACGTGAGGGTGTGCTGCGCAGTGTCATTGTCGCAACTAGGGCAATGGTGACACTTTGCCGTCGGCTCGCGACCGATCATGCAGAGGTACCACCCGAAGCAGCCGTGGTCCGAGAGCATCTGGGTCAGCCTGAAGGTCAGGCGACCGTGCTGGCGCTGCACCCACTCCGCGAGGACCGGGGCGATTGCCCCCGGGGTGCTGCGACCGAAGCGGCTCTCAGACAAGCGCTGTCTCCACTGGTGCAGGGCGACCTGCGTCAGTTGCGCCCTCTCGGCCTCCACTTCGCGCGGCGCGGGCCTTTGCCCCTGAGACCTTAGGTCTCCCCGCCACCGAAAAACGGCAGCGAGGACCTGGGCGTCGAGGTCCCATGGCATGCTCCCGGCAAGCGCGAGTGCCGCGTCCGCACTGATTGTGCGGTATCCGCGGACTACCCGTATGGCCAAGTGGCGCTGTGCCCTCTGCAACAGCCTGGCGTTGTCTCCGGACACGGCGTCGTCCCAAACCGGGGCCCCGTAAAGGGCCATGGACCGGACAACGCCCATGTACAAGCGCCGGCACGACGCAGAGGGACCCCCCAAATTGGGCATGAGCCTGCTTAAAGCCCCTGCGGCTCCCATGAGCTTCGGCGTTAGGCGCTCGAAGTGGGTGCGGAAGGACCACCGCCCATCCAACCACAAACCCAGATAGCGCATCGACGACGCGACGTTGATGCGGGTTCCGCCAACGAGCAGGTGAGACCCGGCCGGCGGCGCTCGCCGGGGCCCATGAAAACACAGGGCCTCCGACTTTTCGAGCGCCACCTCGAGTCCCAGCTGCCGAATCCGGCTCACCACGCTCGCCACGCCGGCCGTCGCGCGCTGGAGCGCCTCGTGCAAGTCGCTACCGCGGGCTGTCAGCAGGGTGTCATCGGCGTAACAAGTTACGCCCACCCCAGCGATTCGCAGCCCGCGTAGAGCCCAGTCGTAGCCGATGTTCCACAATAGCGGCCCGAGGACCGACCCCTGTGGCACACCGCACGTCACCGCTTGCGACTCAATCGCACCACTTGCCGTAGCCCACTCCACTGTTCTCCGCGCCAGATAGTCGGCGACTACCGCCTGGAGGGAGACAGGCACCCCGTGGTGTACGAGGGCCTGCCGTATACAGGACCACGGCATGGTGTTGAAAGCGTTGGCGATATCGAGAGACACCGCCAGCAGCACCCCGCCGCTATCCACCGCCCTCTCGGCCAGGTCGCGGACCCGAAGAACAGCGTCCACCGTGGACCGCTCAGCCCTGAACCCGAACTGGAACTCCGACAGGTTCGGCCCCACAGTATCTAGGTGCCGGACAAGGCGCCGGGCAATAATACGCTCAAAGAGCTTGCCCACCTCGTCCAGCAGCACTATGGGACGGTACCCCGACGGAGCGTCAGCAGGTCGGCCGTCCTTCCTCAGCAGTACCAGGCGTCCTCGTTTCCAGAGTTCCGGAAATCGCCCTTGGACCAAGCACTCGCTGAATAAGCGGCGCAACCGGTCTCCAAGGGCGTCCTCGGCGAGGACCCACACTCGGCCTGGTATGCCGTCGGGACCTGGAGCCACCTTCTTGGCTCTGAGGCGCATCATCGCTACTCCGAGCTCTGCCTCTGAGACGGGTTCAGGAGCATCCGATGAGGCCGGGGGGTGTGGCCTCATGGGAGGCGGCCTATGCTCAGGCCGGTCGGGGAACAGGCCGGACACTACGCTCTGTAGGAGTGCTGGTTCCATGGTCTCCGTGACCGGGGGTGCCCATGGTCGGAGTTTACCTCTGACCGTGCGATAGGGGCGTCCCCACGGATCCCTGTTAAGGGTCGCCAGCAACTCCTCTCGCGCCTTCGCCTTCGCCTTAGCGATGGCGACCTGGAGGGCCTTCTTGGCCACTCGGTAGGCCTCGTGCAGAGGAGCGTCCTGTTCCGGGTCTCTGCGGCGCCTGCGAAGATGACGGGACGAAGCGCGACGTGCCGCGAGGCACTCTCGTCGCAGCTGTGCCACCTCCGAGGTCCACCAATAGACCGATCTCCGGGGCAGCGGGGGTCCGGACCGAGGCATGGATGCGTCGCAGACTTGCGACATTGCCTTTCGGAACCACTCCGCCTCCCCGTCGATGTTGACCGGCTGTCTAGGCCCGGGTAGCCAAGCCTTGACCAGAGCCGTCGCCTTAAGGTTCTCCAGATCCAGGGCACCAAGGCTCCAACGTGGATAGGGAGAGCGCGCAGCTAGTCTAGGCGCTGGTAGAAAGGGGGAGGAGGACACCTCCAACCATATATACCTATGGTCGGAAAGTGACTCCTCACCGTCCAGCACCATCCAGCGCGGCACTCTCGCTGCGACCGCGGCGCTAGCGAACGATAGGTCCACTATAGACTCGCCCTGCGGTCGCACACATGTCGCCACGTTGCCCTGATTCAGGAGAACCATGCCCGCCGCCGTTGCCCACTCGAGGACCAAGCGGCCCCTGGGGTCCGTCACCGGGGAACTCCAAGCCGAATGCTTGGCGTTGAAGTCGCCGCACACGAGTGCAGGGAGAGTGGTTCGCCGCAGGACGGCACACAGCCAATCAAGGCCGGCCTCGACTGCAGCGATACTGCTGCTAGGCGGGAGATAAACCCCGACAAGCAGCAATCCCCCACACTTGGCAACTACAATGCCGTCGGCTTTGTCGATGACAGACAACCGTAGGCCTTCCGTCTTTATGTAGACGGCGCTCCGGGAAAGGTCCGCCACCCAGTCCTCTCGATCTGCGTCAGGCACGAAATAGGGCTCGGCCACCACCGAAACGTTCGCCGACCACTCCACCAGGTGCTGCGCAAGGATGTCCTGCGCTCTGGAGGAGTGGTTGACGTTCGCCTGGATGACTGTTAGGGCCATCTTCAGGCAGAATCCATACGTGCCTGCTCGTGGGCCCCTCTGCTAGTGGGCGCTGGCGTTCGGGCTACTGCCCTGCCCCTCCTTTTCGGTGGGGAGCAGCTTTTGCCCCCGACCCTATGGTTTGCAGCCAAGCCCGCGCTCGCACAGATAGGACAGTGCGGCGCGGCAGCGCAACCCCTCGCTTTATGCCCGGGCTTGCCGCAGCGATAGCAGAGATCACTGCGGTCGACTGAAGCCGGGCAAAGGCAACTGACGTGGCCAGGCTCCAGGCACTTGTAACAGCGCAAGGGCCTGGCCTCTAAAATTTGCACGTGGGCTGAAATCCAGCCCACGCGAAGACGGCCTTGGGATATGGTCTTGGCAGCGGCCACTGGTACCTTGACCACGACGGTACCGGCGCCTCCACGTCCCTGCGAGATAGCTCCCACCCTGACTGTGGCCTCCGCACAGCCAGCCTTTTTAGCCACTGCGGCCGCCACTTCCGCCTGAGTGACAGAGTCATCCAGGTCCGACAGACGAACGTCCACCGTCTTAGTGGGCCTGGAGACCCTCATCACGTCCTCGGGGAGGAGCTCGCGGATCTTTGCAGCAAGATTGTCGGCCTTGGTGTCGCTATTAGCTCCTGGGATTTCCAGTAGCCTGCCACCCGTGCGTGCTGTGCGGAAGCGCATGTCGCCTATCCCGAGACTCTCTATATCGATCCGGGACTTGACATCCCGGATGAGAGCGTCGAATGTTGCTCCCTTCTCCTCTGCCCCTGGCTGAAGGGTCAGCACCACTGCCGACGAACGCGGCTGTCGGAGCCTCCTTTTCCGGGCAGATTGGGCTGGCCTAGTGGCTGCCTGTGGCTGCTGGGCAGCACCGCGCCCGTTCGTTCCACCCCGCCTCACAACCGTGGTCCATCCCTCGTCCATGGACGTAGGTGGCGGTGGGAGGGGGCGGGCATGTCTAGTTGGGGCGGGCTCTGCACGCCTGCGGCGCTCCCTATTGCGGTTCCGGCGACGGGCGCTACGGCTCATAGGGGCTCCGGAAGCTGGGGTGGCAGCAGTGGCCACCCTCACGGCCACAGTGGGGACTACAGCCTCACTGGTGGACACACGCGCGGATGTAACCGGTGCAGGAGCTCTTGCGACTGTGCCAGAGGCTCGCATTCTCGCTGTGGCGGGGGCAGGCGCCCTGACCGACATTCGAGTCGATGGTGGGGCAGCGGCAGCCACGGGCGCTCTATTGCCTGGCGCGCTGAAGCGCGGCCTGGCGGTCGGTCCGGGTGGGACGACGGTGGGGAGTGCCGGGAAATCCTCCCGGCGTCTCCTGTCCGCGGCCAGTGGAGGCCTGGAGGAGCACTCAGGCAAAAGCCGGTCCTGGAGGCCCTCCAGTCTAGCGTTCATCATGGAGCCACAAGACTCCATGATGTCGCGCCTTATTTCCTCAACGAAGGGCGCTGCTGGCACAGCAGGCTCGACGCGGCGCTGGCTCATGGCCTCGACATCATGGCGCAACTGCTCCAGCTCCGCACTGAGCCTCTTGTTTTCGGCGCTTAGGCGCTGCACCTCCTCGTCGGTGGTCCGCTTAGTGAGGGCTTCCACCGCCGCGCGTATTAGGGTGGCAGCATCGTTCAGGTTTTTCTGAACGGTGCCTTTAATGTTCCCGCACTTTCTGATTCCGGAAACGATAGAGTCCGTGGCCACCGTCACCTGGCGGACCAACTCGTCGGCACTTAGCTCCGTGGCGCGATACTGCGCCCGTCCAAGCTCTCGGCGAAGCTTGCCCGACCACACTTCGGCCTCCGCTTCCGCCTCAGCGGACCGTTGAGTCCGCCGTTCTTCTTGTCGGGCCAGTTTTGCAGCGGCCCTTTGCGCTCTAGGTCCGGCCGGTATGGCACTAACGGAGCTAACAGAACTATCCGAAGCTTGGTCGCTTGTATCGCGCTGGGTGCGCCGTCGCTTCAGCGACTGGCTTCTGCTGGTAGCAGGCGAAGCGTCGGACAGCTCTGACATGTCCATCGTTGGGGTGGGTGCCGCAGAGCGGCTAAGACTTCCACCTGGTGTTGCAGTGCAGGTAGGACCCACGCTGCTTGTGTCGTCTCCGAGTTTGGTCACATCCAAGCGAGTGAGTACCACGGCTGGGCTCAAACGCGCTACAGGAGCCACGGTACGAGACCGCAACACCCTGCCTCCTGCGATAGCGCTTGTGTTAGCGCACACGCCCTCGTCCTGAATGGACGGTGATGGGACAAGTGATGACACCTGTCCGTTCGCGGCTTCAGGCATAGCGAATGAGTCGCTACTTGTGCCTTCTTCGCGCTTCGCGGACTTCCCGCGGACGGCGAGATCGCTCTCGCTTCCCACCCCTGGATTTCCCTTATCATTAAAAACTAAATCCATAATGATCCCACGAGTATGGGGGAAATAAAAGTCCACCCAGGCGGAGCCCCCTGCACCTGAGTAACCCTAATACTGCACGAGGGCGGGCGGTCTCGTGCAGGTGTCGCGCTAGCGGGTAGGCATTGACCCATCCTACCACCTCGAGACCGAGGCGGCCGACCGTCACGCGACAAACGGCCAACCTTTTGGGGTTTTTTATTGAGGTTGTCTCCTCTCGGCCCGGGCGACCAAGCCAAGGCCCCTACTTCCCGAGGGCTGCGAGACATGTCCACAACACCCTTCGGGAGCAGGTTGCCAGACGGTTGACCGAAGTCACCCACCTAGTCGCGTAAACGCGAGTGGTGGGCCCGTCCAGCCGCAGGTCTTGCAGACCCGCCATCCCACGAGCCGAAGCTCCGCTAGTCCATAGGACTCCACACGCAGTATAAAACTGCACGGCGACAGAGCACCACACCTCAGAAGGGACTCTCGATCCCTCTTCATTATGAAGGGGGGGAGAATACACCTCCACCTGTGGTGTTATAGACTTTTCCTTGTCTCGGTCCCAACTTCAATAGCTGGGACCCCCGGCTCCCCTTAATTGGGGAGTTACGGGTTGCCCGAACAGGCCCGCCGAGTTGACGGACCTGCCGCGCGTCTGATTTTGGTCCGCGCCGGCAAAGCCGGTACCCCCCACTGGGGGGCATTCCCCTATCCGCCACCTGGGGACGCGCCCGATGGGAGATCAGAAACTCCACACGGGGACAGGGGGGAACCTAACCTAACCTTTTTTTTTTTTTTTTTTTTTTTTTTTTTTTAACGTCAGGAAATGTCAATTACGCACCGTACCCCTCCGTCGGAGACCGGAGGGGCGTGTGTGGGACTCCCCCGTCTTCGGGTATACCCACTAAAACCTGACGAAGCCCGCTGCGTGTGGCTGTGACAGCAGGGGCCGCGGTGTCTCAACAGTCCCGCGACCCTTGCCAGCAGCAACGTCCGCCCTCTAAGCAGGAGGGCGGATCTCCACGGAGTGGGGTGAGGAGATCTCATCCCACTCCAGACGGCACACTGGCGCCGTCTCTCAGGAGGGTCCGGGCGGTTAAGCTAAGACCCTCGTTTCGCCACTAGGACCAGAGTCCCAAGGACATCCCCTGCCTCCTCTGATAAGCCAGAGGGGTGCTGGGAGCCACAACCACTTCGGTGAGTCGCCGCTCGATGCGAGACAGACGCGACTCACTAGTGCCTCTGCCGCCCGATACGGGAACAGACGCAGAGGCACTCTCCACAGAGCATCTTGGCTTCACCTGTCGCTGGATTGCGACAGGCTACTGAGCCCCCTCGCCACGGCAAGGCGTGCTCTATTCGAGGGGGGAACCTAACCTAACCTAACCTAACCTAACCTAACCTTTTTTTTTTTTTTTTTTTTTTTTCGCTGTGGAAATGCTTTTACGCATGCCCCCCACACATCTGCAGGGGGGTATGTGGGACTCAACGGCTAGGTGTGCAAAGCCGTAATACCCACTAAAACCACAGCGCATTCCGCCACTCCGCCATTGTGGGGCGCCATGGGGTCGCGTGAGCATTCACCACGGCGCCCCGGCGGATAGCCCGAGGGCCACAAACTCCTTGGCGGCGGAGCAAGGTGTTGGGCTCCGCCACCAAAACTAACTCCCACACGGCCGCAGAGGATAGGGAGGACGGCAACGACACACCGCATCTCCTCTTTCTCTGCGGCCCCACCGCAGCGCCATCAAACGGTGCGCCCCCGTTTGGTCGCGGGAGATAGGCCGCACGGCAACGACACACCGAGACGACTCTCCTCCCGCGACCGCACCCGACTGCGAGGGACAGCCTAAACCGTCCCCCTCACCCGCACTTTTGGACGCATCCTGCGCAGGCTTCCCCAAGCCCACGTGGAGCGTCCCCTCCCGGGATCCCGCTTACAATCGGTAGGCCGAAGGGGAGTCAGATGGTCGACCCTCCTTCCTCAGTAGGACGAGCTTCCCCGTTTTCCACTGGCGCGGGAAACGTCCCCGCGACAGACAGGCCGAAAACAGACTCTGCAGTCTCGGCCCCAGCCACTCGAGAGACAGAACCCAAGCGCGGCCGGGTATGCCGTCTAGACCAGGAGCCGTTCTCTTGGCCCGTAGCCGCGAGACTGCCGCATCAAACTCAGCGTTGGACACGGCAGGGACCTCGTCTACACCTACTGCTACGCCTGTGGGTGGCGCCATCACTGGTGGAGTGTGCTCTCCTCGGGTCGGAAACAGAGCCTGGACGACGTCGTGGAGCAAGTGAGGAGGGAGACTCTGCGTCACCGGGGGTGCCCAGGGGCGGAGTTTACTCAACGCCAACCTGTACGGCCTTCCCCACGGATCCGCATTAAGAGTCTCAAGAAACTCCTTCCTCGCTTCAGACTTGGCTCTGTTGATCGCGACCTTGAGCGCCTTTTTCGCCTCTCTATAGGCGTCGTAAAGGCGGGCCTCTTCGTCCTCAATCCGGGTGCTTCTGCGACGGTACCGGGAATACTGGCGTCTCGCCCTCACGCACGCATAGCGTAAGCTCGCGAGGTCTGCGGACCACCAATATACCTGCCGTTTAGGAGGGATAGGCCCGGCCCGGGGCATGGCCGCGTCGCAAATTTGCGACAGCGCCTCCCGGAACCATTCGGCCTCATCCTCCATCTCAACAGGCCCATCCGGCACAGGCACCCATGCCTGGACGATAGCCGCACACTCCAACTTCTCGCGGTCGAGTCGCTTCAGAGCCCATCTCGGACTGTCTCTATGCCGGGTAGAACGGCTTGGACCGGTATGAATTGCCGGAAGCGTAGAAACGTCGAACCGGATATACCGGTGGTCCGACAACGTCTCCACACCCTCCAGCACTTCCCAGCCCTGGACACGTCGCGCTAACGAAGGAGTCGCGAACGTCAAGTCCACGATGGACCCTCCTCGCATGCGCACACAGGTGTCTACCGAACCCCGATTCAAGACAGTCATGCCAGAAGCGACTGCCCACTCCTCCAGCGCCTCTCCACGCACATCTGTCGCTGGCGATCCCCATACCAAGGACTTGGCATTGAAATCCCCAGCGACCAGCACTTGGAGCGAACGATTGCGGCCGATCACAGCCTCCAACTCGGAGAGAAAACTCTCAAATTGAGCGAGAGGCCGGTTAGGAGAGAAATACACCCCGATGACCAGGGTGTCTCCCAACTCAGCCGCAACCCATCCGTGCCCCTTTTCAATCCTCTGAAAAGGGGGGGCGCCGTTAGCCACTCGGGTGGCAATGGCCGCTGTGCCGTCCACATCCGACACCCAATCAGGCGGGATGTAGTACGGCTCAGCCACTACCGCTATGGCTATCAACCTCTCCGCCATACTTTGGACCCACAGGTCCTGAGCTCTGGCGCAGTGGTTGAGATTCCCCTGCAGGAATCTTATAGCCATACTTAACTAGATGCAGTTGGCATCTCCTCGTCACCGAGTGGCGTGGAGTGGGCCGGCTGCGACCGGGCCGTGGCCTCGGTGGCAGTCCGCCGACCGCGTTTTTTGGGTTTGGGGGCCTTGCAGGCTGGGCCCCCAACCCTGTGACCGGCATTTCTGCCAGCCACTGCGCACACCGTGCAGTGTGGCGCCGCCGTACAGGCACGCGCCAGATGGCCTAGCTGACCGCAACGGTAGCACTGACTGCTACGGTCAACTTCCGAGTCGCACATGCTCCTAACGTGTCCCTTCTCGAGACACCGGAAGCAGCGCAACTCTCTGGCCTCCAGCAGTTTGACCCGCGCCGATGTCCAACCGACCAGCAGACGAGCACCGTCCACCAGCTTCTTGGCCACCGCCACGGGGCAACGTGCCCAGCAGGCGCCTTGCCCCCTCCTGTCTCGGCGGATCTCGCCCGTCTTCACGGACTCCACCGAGCACGCCCCAGTCTTAGCGACAGCGGCTGCGACTTCCTCTGCGGTGACGGAGTCATCCAACTCAGAAATGCGCAATTCTGCACACTTCACAGGTCGGGAAACTCGAACGTCTTCCACCTTGAGGACCTCTCGTAGCTTCTCAGCTAGAGAGTCTGCCCTGCCGTCTGTCTCCGCAGCGCCCGGTAGCTCCAAAATGGCGCCTCCGGTGGCTGCTCGCCTAAAGCGCACGGACTCAATCTTGAGGCTTGCCAAGCTGATGTTGGCTTTAGCCTCAGAGATGACGCTAGCATACGTCACGCCCCGCTTCTCGGCTTCTGGCAGTAGTGTAATCACTACCGCCGCCGAGCGTGCAGGACGGAGATTCGGCACTTTAGCCTGCTTCGTCTGGGGTTTTGGAGAGGGCTGCACTGCTGCTACAGTGTTCCCGCCATTGCTCTTGCCTTTGCGGCCGGCCACGAGGTTCCACGGTAGCTCCATGGTCGCCGGTGCCGGCGGCAAAGGTCTTGGCTCTTTTGGGGGCGGGGCAGCCTTAGCCGCCTTGCCCTTCTTGGCCTTCCTTCCCTTCTTCCGCTTGGGAGGGTTCCCTCGCGATTCGGGGTTGGTCGGCACTGGAGCCTTGGGCTTCTGCGCAGCTGCAGCCGGTGTGCTGCGAGCAGGGGGCGGCGGAGTCGCCCTCGTGCTCGCGGACGCCTTGTCCGTCGGCGCGGCCGGCTCGGTGGCCGGCGGCGGCGCTTTGGAGCGCTTGTCGGCAGCCAGAGGAGGCCGAAGCCTCTCTGGAGGCAGCCGAGCCTCGATGGACGCGAGCCGAGCGTTGACGTAGGCAATGACATTACTGTTATCAGCCTTGCCAGTCGCCTGGTTCGTTTGCCCGGTGAGGCTCTCTCGGAGGCTGTCCATCTCCTTGCGGAGTTGGGTCAGCTCCTCCCCCTGCCGAGAGACCGCGGAGAGCAGGCGGTGGTTCACCACCCGCAGCTTCTCGGTCTCTTCGGAGACTGTGCGCGCGTACAGCGCTGGAGCTAAAAGCTCCCAGTCTCCGACTGCCGTCTTCAGCGCCTTCTGAAAGGTGCCTTTCAGATGTCCGGAGGTCGCAATGACTTTCCGGACTATGGCCGCTGATAACTCCAAGCGCTCCTTTAGCGCAGAGGCGGTCAACTCGTCGGCCTCGCCCTGGGATGAGTCCGACAAGCGCGATGTCCTCGCTCGTGTCTGAGCTTGGAGCAAAGCGCGATCCATTTCTGCAACCTCTTGCTCGGACCGCAGCTTCGCCTCCATCCTCTCGTCATCGCGCCCTAGGCGTTTGAATTTCTCCCGGGCTTCTGCCATGCAGGCGTTAGCGCCGGGTGCGGGAGTGCCGCCTCTTCCTCGTCGGGCGGAAGGCCTTGCAGAAGCGGAACTTCGTCCACTTCTGGCACTTCCGTCGGAACCCGACCCCCCGATCTTGGAGAACGGCCGCTTCCTTCTGCTCCAGAGTCGGCCGAGTTCCTCCCCAGAGGAAGGATCTACGGTCATCAGGCTAGTGCCCGAATCCGACCCCCGAGCAGACGGAGAGCGCGACCGCTCCGCTGCTGCTCTTGTGCGGCCGCTGCGCAAAACGCACTCGGCCGCCGCCGAAGTTGTTGGCTCCGGCGTCACTGCTTTTAGCTCTGACGAGCTTAACCGGGACAGCCTGACTACAGGCTCCCGCACCACTTCCAAGACAGCTTCACGCTGCTCCACCTCCAAGGGACCAGCGTCCCCATCGACTAAAATTGAAAAGGAATTATTGTTCATTTTAGTCCCACGAGTATGGGGGAAATAAAAAGTCCACCCAGGCGGAGCCCCCTGCACCTGAGTAACCCTAATACTGCACGAGGGCGGGCGGTCTCGTGCAGGTGTCGCGCTAGCGGGTAGGCATTGACCCATCCTACCACCTCGAGACCGAGGCGGCCGACCGTCACGCGACAAACGGCCAACCTTTTGGGGTTTTTTATTGAGGTTGTCTCCTCTCGGCCCGGGCGACCAAGCCAAGGCCCCTACTTCCCGAGGGCTGCGAGACATGTCCACAACACCCTTCGGGAGCAGGTTGCCAGACAGTTGACCGAAGTCACCCACCTAGTCGCGTAAACGCGAGTGGTGGGCCCGTCCAGCCGCAGGTCTTGCAGACCCGCCATCCCACGAGCCGAAGCTCCGCTAGTCCATAGGACTCCACACGCAGTATAAAACTGCACGGCGACAGAGCGCCACACCTCAGAAGGGACTCTCGAACCCTCTTCATTATGAAGAGGGGGAGAATACACCTCCACCTGTGGTGTTATAGACTTTTCCTTGTCTCGGTCCCAACTTCAATAGCTGGGACCCCCGGCTCCCCTTAATTGGGGAGTTACGGGTTGCCCGAACAGGCCCGCCGAGTTGACGGACCTGCCGCGCGTCTGATTTTGGTCCGCGCCGGCAAAAGCCGGTACCCCCCACTGGGGGGCATTCCCCTATCCGCCACCTGGGGACGCGCCCGATGGGAGATCAGAAACTCCACACGGGACGGGAGGGAACAACCTTTTTTTTTTTTTTTTTTTAAGGTCAGGAAATGTCGATTACGCACCGTACCCCTCCGTCGGGGACCGGAGGGGCGTGTGTGGGACTCCCCCGGATACGGGTATACCCACTAAAACCTGACGACGCCCGCTGCGTGTGGCTGTGACAGCAGGGGCCGCGGTGTCTCAACAGTCCCGCGACCCTTGCCAGCAGCAACGTCCGCCCTCTAAGCAGGAGGGCGGATCTCCACGGAGTGGGGTGAGGAGATCTCATCCCACTCCAGACGGCACACTGGCGCCGTCTCTCAGGAGAGATGTCGAGACCGGTGTGACCCCACCAGTCATACGCCCCAGAGCCCCTCTGCGTGACTCTGGAACTAGGGGTAACTTTTTATTGTGGTTTTCTACCACTCAGCCCGTAGGCTCCTGGCCTCTCAGTGAGGTAACAGGGGGGCTTTTTAGTGAGGATCCCCCGCCTCTCGGCCCGGACAAACGTCCCGACGACCACCGGCCCCACTGGAGTAACGGCTTGCCCGACAGGCCCGCCGAGTTGACGAGACCTGCCGCGCCACCGCACTTCGGACCCGGGCAGATGCCCCGTCGGCCCTACTTGCCTCGCAGGCTAAACCTGCTGAGCGCCAAGCGCTCCACCAATTACGGGCCACTCCGCGCGATCCTCTCCGAGACGAGAGAAGGGGAGTAGAACCCAAGACCGGGGCGTAGAAGCCCCGCGGGAGCCCAGCTGGATGTGGGCTCAACCGCCGCCGCCGCTGTCAGACCATCAGCCTGACGCCGAAAACCGTTCGACGCCAGTTGCCCGGGGTGCGCCACGAGGAGGCTGTCTGACCTGGCACCCCGGGAGGGAACAACCTAACCTTTTTTTTTTTTTTTTTTTCGCTGGAAAATGCTTTACGCATACCTACCGCCCTCGGGGGAGCGCAGTAGGTTATGTGGGACTCTCCCCGATTGGGGCATACCCACTAAAAACCAGCGGCGTTCTCGGGAGCCATGAGTTCGGGGCCACGGGTCAGCGCCATCAGCACACATCCGCGGCCCTTCACTGACTAGACCGACACACGGTCTCACCCGATCTGGAGAGGGCACAATACCCCTGCCTCCAGCGCCGAAGGAGCCGAAGGAGGTATCCTCCGGCTTGTTGTCCCGATGATGCGTAGAACGCATTACACACCATCGCGCCTCTTAGTGGGAAGCGGACGCCCCCGCGTCCGCGACTCGAGGCACAGGGAGGGGCATGTGCAGGAGGTGGCGGTTCCTCCTGCGCCCAGTGCGCCTACGGCGCATGAGGAGTGCGTCAGCCGCAGCCTCTCGCTCTCGCTCCGCGCTCTCCTTCTCGGCGAGCACCCGCTCACAAAATGCGGCCATGGCTCGCCAAGCCTCCCTGTCTCCGACCATACGCCGGACTATGGAGCCCAGGCTGAGGTCAGTCCCCACGTGTGCTCGGAGGGCACGGCGGTCGGCGACCCACGCCGGGCACACCTCAAGGGTGTGCTGTGCCGTATCCTCCGGAGCATCGCAGTGCCAGCATCGAGCGGAGGGTTCCCTGCCAATGCGGCAGAGGTATGACCCAAAACACCCGTGGCCTGTAAACACCTGCGACATCCGGTATGTCACTTGGCCGTGTGGACGCTCAACCCATTCTGTGAGAACGGGGAGCACGGCTTCAGTGACCCGGACGCCAAAGTGGCTACTGGCCAGTCTACGGCGCCACTGCTCGTGGGCTAGCTCCAAGAGCTGTCTCCTTTCCGTTTCCACCTCCGTCGGTGCAGGCCTATTGCCCTGAGATCTTTGGTCTCCCCGCCACTGGAATAACGCGGCGAGGACCAGGGAGTCGAGATCCCAGGGGAGGCTGCCGGCCAGGACCAGCGCAGCATCGGTGGAGGTGGTGCGGTAGGCTCGCGCTAAACGCAAGGCCAATACCCTTTGTGCCTTCCGCAAGACTGTCACATTCACGGACGAGAGGGCGTCATGCCAGACCGGGGCACCGTAAAGTGCCATTGAGCGGACCACCCCTAGGTAAAGTCGTCGAGGAGCCGTCGACGGACCACCCAGGTTTGGCAGTAACCGACTCAAAGCACCCGCGGTGGCATTGAGCTTGGTAGCGAGCTGACGGAAATGGGCCTGAAACCGCCACCTTCCGTCAAGCACAAGCCCAAGGTACCGGATGGTGGACGAAACGGGGATCAGAACCCCATCCACCATCAACCCAGAACCCGCAGGCGGCGCACGCCGGTGCCCGTGAAAACACAGGGCTTCGGACTTCTCAAGCGCCACCCGTAGCCCCAAAAGGCCGATTCGGTGAACCATCATCGCGACCCCAGCAGTCGCACGACGTGCAGCCTCGGCAAAGGAATCCCCGCGAGCTGTCAGCAGGGTATCGTCGGCGTAACAAGTTACGCCAACCCCCGCGACGAACTGGCCACGCAGGGCCCAATCGAACCCGATGTTCCACAGGAGTGGCCCTAGAACCGACCCCTGCGGAACGCCGCATCCGGCCAAATGCTGCAAACGACCATCCACCGAATCACACGCAACCTCTCGTCCCTCAAGGTACGATGCGATGGTGTCCTGCAGGTAAACAGGTACTCCATGGAACCGGAGCGCCTGCTTTATCGTGGTCCACGGCAGCGTGTTGAACGCGTTGGCAATGTCAATAGACACGGCCAACAGCACACCGCCGCTCTCCACCGCTTCGCTGGCGAGCGATTTTACCCGCAGGATAGCATCGATCGTAGAGCGCTCTCTCCTGAAGCCATACTGTACATCCGACAAATTCGGCCCATCCGTATCCAGGTGCCGAACAAGGCGGTTTGCAAGGACTCTTTCAAAGAGCTTGCCCACCTCATCCAGCAGCACGATCGGACGGTATGCCGAAGGGGAGTCGGTCGGACGTCCGTCTTTCTTCAGAAGCACGAGCCTCCCTTCCTTCCATAGCGCCGGGAAGCGCCCCTGTTGTAGGCATGCGGTAAGGAGCCTGCGAAGGCGGTCACCCAGTATATCCGATACGAGGACCCAGATTTTACCTGGAATCCCGTCAGGACCCGGGGCCACGTTCTTGGCCTTCAACCGCATAATTGCCGCGCCGAACTCGCCCTCAGAGACGGGCTCAGGGGGCTCTCTGGAGGCCACAGGGTGTGGCAGCATCGAAGGCGGGGTGTGTTCCACTTGAGCTGGGAACAAGGTGGACACGACTCTTCGAAGGAACTCGGGCTCTAGCCTCTCCGTGACCGGGGGTGCCCATGGGCGGAGTTTCCCCCGCACCGTGCGGTACGGGCGTCCCCACGGATCGGCATCGAGCGTGGACAGGAGTTCCTCCCTCGCCTTGAGTTTAGCCTCCATGATGGCGATCTTGAGCGCCTGTTTGGCTTGCCTGTAGGCCTGGTAAAGCGGCTCGTCCAGCGTCGGATCACGACGTCTGCGTCTACGATGTCTGGCTGAGGCGCGACGCGCCGCGACACACGCGCGGCGCAACTCCGCAACCTCCTCCGTCCACCAATAGACGTTCCGCCGGGGAAGGGATGGTCCGGACCGAGGCATGGACGCGTCACACACGTCCGTGACGGCCTCCCGGAACCATTCCGCCTCCGCATCCACTTGGACGGGCTCAGGACCCTCAGGCAGCCAGGCCTTCACGATCGCAGCTTCCCGCGCTGTCTCTTTGTCCAGGCAGTTTAGCCTCCATCGGGGGTATGTCGGGTGGGGTGTGCCGATTGGAGGGGTCACGGAACCGGAGACGGAGACGTCGAACCGGATGTACCGGTGATCCGACAATTCTTCCGCCTCTGTGACCACTCTCCAGCCACTGATCCGGGCTGCGACTGCGGGGGTCGCGAACGTAATGTCCACGACGGACTCCCCCTGCGGTCGCACGCATGTGCTTCGGTCCCCACGTTGACTATGACAAGTCCGTTGGACACCGCCCAGTCCAGCAGACTCTCCCCTCTGGGGTCAGTGAAACGTGACCCCCAGGCTATGTTTTTGGCGTTAAAGTCGCCGCCAACGATCACCGGCAGGGTGGACAGACGGAGAACCGACCCGAGATGGTCCAGATCGGCCTCGAACTCGCTCCTGGTTCGACTGGGAGGGCAATAGACCCCCACCAGCAGAAACTCCCTGCACTTGGCGGCAACAATACCGCTCTGCCTGGCAACGACGTCGATAGGGTGCGCCCCCGACACCATGATGGCCGACAGGCCGCTCACGTCCCCGACCCAGTTCTCCCGGTCGACCGGTATGAAGTAGGGTTCGGAGACAAGAACCGCGTCTATGGACCACTCCGCCGCGTGCTGCAAGAGGATATCCTGCGCAGCGGCACAGTGGTTCACATTCGCCTGTAATACTCTGAAGGCCATCTCACGTCGCCAGAGTGTCCGCCTCCATGTTTGTGGGCCCTGCGGCCGTGGACGGAGCAGCCGGAGTCCTGGCCACTGTCCTTCCCGCTCGATTGCCACGCTTGGGCGGTTTGCAGCTCTTGCTGCCCACCCGGTGGTTCGCTGGCAATCCCGCGTCAGCCCACAGAGGGCAGTGCGGCGAGGCAGCGCATCCCCTAGCTGCATGCCCCGGCTTACCGCAACGGTAGCACAGGGCACTGCGATCAGCTGTCGAGGAGCAATTCTCGCGGGCGTGTCCCACCTCCAGGCACCTGAAGCACTTAAGTGGCTTCCGGTCCATGAGCCTGGTCTGGGCGGAGACCCAACCCACCAGAACCCTCCCACTGACAACCTTTTGGGCTGCAGCAATTGGCACCTTAACAATGCAGGCCCCCGTGCCCTGGAAAGAGCGGCCAATGGAGCCCACCTGGATGGCTTTGGGGTCACAGCCCCCCGTTTTGGCAACGGCTTCAGCGACTTCGACCTTGGTCACGGAGTCGTCCAGTCCAGATATCCGGACATCGACGGTCCTGACCGGCCTGGTCACCTTTGCAATTGCCTCAGGGATGACCTCCCGCATCTTGGCCGCCAGCGCGTCGGCCTTCATCTCGTTATCGGTGCCGGTGATCTCCAGGACCTTCCCGCCAGTCTTGGCGACCCTGAAGCGGATCCCGGAGATCCCCAACGCACCGATATCTATTGCCTGTTTGGCACGGGCAAGCACCGACTCGTATGAGTGCTCCTTTGACTCCTGCACTCCCGGTTGCATCGCCACCAATATGGCGGCGGTCCTCGGCGGGCGGAGTCTCGGAGTCTGCTGAGTGGATGGAATTGGCCTCTTGGCCTGGACTGGAGGCTGCTGCTTGGGGGCGGCAGCTGAGGCCGGCTTTTTGCCACGCCTGACCACCGTGGTCCACAGCTCAGCTCCTGGGCCGACTGCAGACTGGGTAAGTGGGCGGGAAGACATAGTCTGGGAGGTGGGGGAAGCGGGCGCTGGCTCCTGGCCCTGATTACGGGCCTTCTTCCTCTTGCTCCGCTTCCTTTTCCTCTTCTCTCCGACGGGGACCGCACTGGCAGTCGAGGTCGTGGCCACAGGGGCGGACACCTCGGACGGCGCTTTGCCCGTCTGGGGAGAGACGGCACTCGTGGGCGAGGGCAGCTGCTTCCTCGCCGCCTTGTCTGCGGCGGCAGAGGGGCGCTCAACCTGAGCCTTGCGAGCGTCCGCAGCAAGTGGCGGGCGCAGGCGAGGCTCAGGGAGCAACCGCTCTGAGATGGACGCTAGTTTAGCGTCCATCATGTTTCCGATTTGGCGCATGAGGCGCTGCTCAAACTCCTCCTCTGAGGTGGAGGGTTTTTTGTTTAGTCCAGTTGAGGCTACGGGAAGGACATCCGCTAGCCTTTCAGCTCGGAGCTGTTGGACGGCGCGCTTCAGGTCCGCGACCTCCTGCTCCAAGCGCTTATTCGCAGCTTGTAAGAGCCGCGTCTCCTCGTCCCTGGTCCGCGAGCTAAGGAGCTCGCCCGCCCGCGTAATGGAGGTAGCAGCCTCCTTCAGGGCACGCTGAAAGCTGCCCTTCAGGTTGCCGGACCTTGCCACACAGAACAATACTGTATCTGTGGCTGCCCGGATCTGGCCGCTCAACTCCTCAGCGGTGGCTTCCCGTACGGAGAACTCGCTCCTGTTGCGCCCATGCGCGAGCCGGTCCGCCAGGCGAGAAGCCTCCTCCTCGGCTTCCAAGATGGCCGCACGGCGCGTCTCATCGGAGAGTCGCTCGCGTGCCCCGCCTCTACTCACATACTCACCGCGGCCTCGGCCTCTGCGGGCAGCGGTGCTCAGGTCTGCCAGGACTTTGGCAGGGGATGGAGCTGGAGAAGGCTCATCCGCTCGCCGCTTTCCTGCTCTCGTCGATCTGGTTATGCGAGTTCCAGACGACGATCTGGATCTCATGCCCGAAGACGCAGACTCGTAAGAGTCCGCTATCTCCAGGCTTACATCTGCGCTCAATGCGCGTTGGTCGTATCCGGGAGAGGGGGAAACAACTCGTGACATCCCCTCGTTGTCAGTCTGGGTAAGGGAGCACTCGTCCCCAGACTCGGGGAGATCCCCGGGCCTGAAAAAGCGGCTCCCTGACGACGCCTGTATAGGTGTGCTACACCTCACTAAACGGACGACGGGCGTCTTGAAAAAGACGGTACCGTCACCCTTTTCACCTTCTTCTGCTTCCTCGTTTTGAGCGCCTCGCGCTCGGGGGTTGGTCGAAACTTGCTTATTATTAGGATTTGAACAAGCCATAAGCCAAGAGTCTTCTTCAGTCGGTGGTGACCCCACCCACCTTGGAGCCCCATTTGGGGAGGTGCCACTTGACACCCCAGGGTTTCCCACCGACCATAGCGGGGACGCCACTTCCCTTTCGGGCAGACTAGCATGGGATCTTTGACGAGACGGTTAAGGCAAGGTGAGCACGCGTCGACCAAAACGCGCACCAACACCGAGCCCGCCGCCTGCCCTGCCCCCCATGCCCCCCACGTCACCGTTGGGCGAGGGTTAAGCCGCTCACCCGAAGCCGATTGACCCGCGAACCGGTTACTCCGCGGGCCACCCGAGTGCCCGGAATTCGAGGCCAAAGACGCGTGTTGCCTGGGTGGTCTGCCACAGGCTCAACGTCCAGGATCCTCTCCTCCCAGGATTACGGGACCCAGCGCACGGCAAGAACACGCTGCCCGGATTGTAAAGATGGCAGGGTACAACCCGGGAAAAACCCCACGGATCCGGGCAATATGCCCCGACGACCCCAATGCCATTCGACCCGGACACACGGCCCCGCCGGTCTAGGCACCCCTATCTACGCCTCAGGCACTCAAGTCACTCCGGTCCATTCCTTCGAGGAGGAGTAGGCAGAGCGACGAATACCCGAGGTCTTGAGCCATAAGGCCTTCCCCATTGGGCCCGACAGGCCTGCCGACTTGACAGATCCTGCCGCGCTCTGGTTTTGGTTCGCGCCGGACGAAGCCGGTACCCCCCATATCTGGGGGGCGTTCCCCTATCCACCACCTGGGGACGCGCCCGATGCGGGACCAGAAACCCGACACGGGGGAACAACCTAACCTAACCTAACCTAACCTAACCTAACCCAAACCTAATCTAACTTAAACCTAACCGAACTCGGCCGACTCACTTTGTAGCGAGCCCCTAGCGACGAGGAAGAAACTCGTCCCCGCTGCAGACACAACAGACGGCGCGCGCGCGGGAACACGCGCAACGCCGTCTGATTGTGCGGTATCCGCGGACTACCCGTATCGGCCTTGTGTATTGTCTTTAAGTTTATTTTTTTTTAGTAAAAAGGGGTCTGTGTTTAGGTTGAGTCTGATTTTTATTTTATCAATAGTGGAATAACCTGACAAGGGTCATTGTGATTGTCGTAGGTATTCCGTGTTGAAAATAAATAAATTGTTTGATAACCTTTTGGATAAAGCTCAAATGGAGTTTTATTTTATTTTATTTATTTTATTTTATTTTATTTATAAGGCACACAAAACAGAATATAATTAATCAATAATTTGCTTACATACAATAATATATAAAAACTAAATTACATTCCAAATCATGCATGCACAGAAACATTGAAGTAGCGGTCAAATAATTTTTTCATACAATATATAAAATTTAATTTAATTCCTGAGTTAAGTTAGTTACTGAGGAGTTCCTGAGATAAGTACGCCACCGAATTATATGTATGTATTTTTAAATAAATGTATGTTTGCTGTCGTCGGGGCGGCACTCTCTCGTTTCCTTTTCAGGCATCCACGGAAGGCCAGCGCCAACAGATCCTCGATTCGGTGGCATTTGCGAAGTGGATACCCATTCATAAAATGTGTAAAATGTGTTTCAATTCGAAGTTTTGCTACAAAAAGCGCTTTAGAAGTTTTGTCTTTGATATAATATATAAATAACTGCATTAACTCATCAAAAATATGAAATTAATAATCCAAGCAATCAAGGATTTTACATGTATGTCAAAATGTTTGAAAAACTTTCAGATTTGACATGACAGATTTGATACTAAACCTAGATATTATTACCAAAGTAAAACTTAAAAACGATATCGAAGTTCGATATTATCCAAATGTATGGGATTGACATAAGCCTCGTTAAATCACGTGGTCAATCGTCATCGTTATCGCAAGTTGGTAGACAAGTGTTATAATTCGTAACGAAACGATAAAGAAACGAATTGTTATCGAGGTTATCCCATATGAATGCGTAGACAAGCTGCACTTTAAGTGTTCGTCTTTGCTTCGATCGTGATCGCTAAAAAAGATAACGAACCGAATGTTTAAATGTTGTAGTTATCGAAACAATATGGCCGGATTTCATCTACTCGTTGCTGACTTTTAACACGGAGTGATATTAGTACATGCTAGTAGGTATTTATTTAGTGCTAAAAGGGTAATAATAAGTTGAAATATTATGCATTCTTTGCGTTTATTGTGGGCTGCACACAATGAGAACACGTGGAAGACTTCTTGACTGACACTGACACTGACAGCTAAATTTTCGATACCATAGCCAATATTTGTGTTTTTTAACGAATAAACAATTCGACACAACGATGACGACATAAGTGTTACATTGGCTACGAAATTGTTATCGTTATCTCGGAGACGATGACGAACTTAGATATCGTTTCGCTATGAACCGATGTCACGTTGGCTAAAGACCCAGGTCTTCTAACCTCGAAGAAAAACTAAGTAACATTCCAATTTAAAAAACCGGTCAAGTGCGAGTTGGTCTCGCGCACCGAGGTAGTAAACTTGTAGGTATATAATATATATATATATATATATATATATATATATATATATATATATCGGAAGGGGCGTCCGCTACGTTCTTCGGTGCAGAGTCGGTGTCGTCATCCATGGCGATAGGATTTCCAAAATAAATACTCCAACGTCTTCTCGATATCGATTTAATCAATCACACTCACTTTACAATTGAAATGACACGATAATAGCGCAATGGAATTGGATTTAGTTTTATTTCGTGAAAAAAGTGTGTGTTTGTCCTTTTCGGAAACGGAAGTGCACCCAGACGAGCCGGCGGAGAGAGGTAGGCCCGATCCTTGCTTGACGTTTGCCACTGTGACAGCTGTCAGAGTGACAGATGACGTTTAACGTGACGCTATACGTCACGTCTGATAGTGCCGCGCCGACACGGCCATTCTGATGGCTTACACGTCCTCGTGTTGTTCACCTGGAAGGGAAACGATACCAAGAAAGTAACACATTCTCTCGGCCTTTCCTGACCAAATGGAAAGAATGATGGAGTTCCCAAATAAAATTATTTTAAACTTCATAACTTTCATTTTTATAGTCCATTATTATGCCAATCAAACGGATACTCATTGACATCAAATTGAGACAAAGATCTTTGTTAGAACTGAATTCATTAACCAATGCTCAGTCGCTTAACCAGCGGCTTCGCTTTACACAATCACTTAACCAGCGACGTATCGTCATAGCCACTTCACCAGCGACTTGACGTAATTATTTGGTTCGTCACTTCACCAGCGACGTATCGTCATAGCCACTTCACCAGCGACTTGACGTTACTATTTGGTTCGTCACTTACCCAGCGACAACCATTTTATAACACTTCACCAGCGTTAAAATTCACATCATTCACGAGTCAGATGCGAACCGCGCACTCTATACAGAAACTGCATGAGCTACGGCTACAACTCACAAGTGAGACTAAAGAGGTAATGAATCCAGTTACCAACGTTACTTTTAACACAAAATTAAAAAATGAAATCATTCAAAACTTTCTCCATCAAATCAAACAACAATGGCAGGTATAATTCACAAACATTTTAAATAAACTCTCTATTAAAACACAATCTAACACACGGTCTAAGAATCATTATTTTCTAAGTCATATTCATCGGGGATGCAACTTCGAGGCATTCTTTTTAGGCGATCATGAGCGTAGGTACTTATGAGTTCTGTTACTGGTCAATGATTTTAACGTGTGTTGATCACCATCAAGTACTTCTACAATTTTAAATGGACCCTTGTATTTAGGGTCAAGTTTGGTCTGGTTCCTCTCCTCATTTCGGATAAGGACCAAATCACCAAGTACAAAATTATCAAATCTAGGCTTATTTCTATCAAACGAGATTTTTCGTAAGAAGCACTAATTTCGATATTTTGGGCTGCTTGTTCTCTTGCTTTAGTTAGATCGATCTCGGTTTCAGTATCGATAACCGTCAAAAAAATAGAGGTTGTGCTACACGACCGATCATAAGTTCAAGCGGGCTCGCTTTAGTCACGTAGATTGTTGTCAATTAAATGCAAACTGAACTTCTTCAAGTGCGTCTTACCACAACCTATCTGAAGTCTCCACAGAGGTCAACATTCCCTTCAATCACTCCTCTTGCTAATCACACGACTCGAACCTGTCGCGATTAAATGCAACTGAATGCCGTGTGAATCACGTAATTCTTTAAAATCCTTACTCGCAAAGCAATGACTTTGATCTGCTATGACGCGCGTAGGGGTACCAAAAAAGGAGATACTTTATCTACGTACACCGTGTGCCACGGGACAGCTAGTTTTGGCACAGATTATTAAATTGTTACTTTTAGTATTGAGTGAAGTTCGGCGGATACTTTCTATGAATGAGACTTTGAAACTTTACAAGTGATACAATTGTCAATAAATTTGCAAACATACTTTGCTATTTTGTCAAACCAATCTAAACACGTTAAAAGAAATTCGCACCATGCAAACAAGCTACTTGGTCATCAATACGCGGCAGTGAGAAACGATCGGAACCGTATTTTCATTAAATTCGCGGTAATCGACCACCATACTATTTGCTCCGTCACGATAATCTACGAGTAGTACCTATGGGACTCGAAAAAGGAGAACTACTTGGTCTAACTATGCTCGCATTCAATAGTTCGTTTAGTAGGCACTACATCTCGCTCTTGCGAACTCAGACGACAGGGACGGCGATATACAGTACGCGCCGGGCTGAATGACTAGGTAATTCACCTGTCACAAGGGTTTGCGGTAAACCTTCAATAAAAGCAAACGAAAACTCTGATAGAAAATTTACTAGGTAATTTCGTAATGCAGGTAAGATATTGGTATTGATTGACCGAAAATCTATTTCTGTAATTGCACTAAAACAGACAACCGGTTTTGATAGCCGCGCACTTGATAGATTTAGGCCAGACCTAAGTTTAAGATACCCGAACCTATTATAATATCATACGGCATACTATCGTATGGCAAGATAAGAATAACAAATTTAAACAATGCCGGTAAATAACTACCGTGCACGAAATCTGTTCGGTACAATAAATGTGACCGTTGCCGACGCCTGAAAGACGCACGTTAGTTGCAATACGAACTTCAGAAAACCGGTTTGCTACACTTTGCTTTACAAGAGAACATTCAGCACCACTATCAAAATAAAAAGGGTACGACTCACCGGATTGTGTTAGTTCGCCGCGAACACCGCGCACCTCGCAGAATTGACTCGTCACTCGAGCGAGGCTCCGCTGGCACCCCCGCCGCCGCTGCCGGCGCCGACGCTGTCGGCGTCGTCGTCGGTTCTTGCTTGATGCGCCGACTACGTTGCCGCCTTTCTTGACGCAGAGGGGAGTGGTGTGAAAGCCAGGTTGATGATGATCCTTTTAGGGCCTTACTCAGAGCAATGATTAGGGCTCCTAGTAGTGGATTATCCGAGAGGCACATGTCAGCAGTCACACGCCACGCTTGAGGATCCGCTTCTCGCTTGTCCGGGTCGAACTCAGGAAGGTGTACGACGTGGTTTGCAGCCGGGCCCTTCATGGCCTGTATTAAAGTCAGGAAGATTTGGTTTTGTTGCTCCAATAACATTCGCAATTTTCCGTCAGGATCATTTGTCGTCACTTGTGTACGTGCGCAATCCCGCTTCTGATATCGGAAGGGCGTTCGCTACGTTCTTCGGTGCAGAGTCGGTGTCGTCATCCATGGCGATAGGATTTCCAAAATAAATACTCCAACGTCTTCTCGATATCGATTTATTCAATCACACTCACTTTACAATTGAAATGACACGATAATAGCGCAATGGAATTGGATTTAGTTTTATTTCGTGAAAAAAGTGTGTGTTTGTCCTTTTCGGAAACGGAAGTGCACCCAGACGAGCCGGCGGAGAGAGGTAGGCCCGATCCTTGCTTGACGTTTGCCACTGTGACAGCTGTCAGAGTGACAGATGACGTTTAACGTGACGCTATACGTCACGTCTGATAGTGCCGCGCCGACATATATATAAAAGATGCATAATATATTTCCACTGTAAAAAATAACTTTAATTATAATTACTACTAAATAAAACATCTTATTAATATTATAAATGTGAAAGTATATTTGTTTGGATGTTTGGATGTTTGTCCGTCAATCACGCTAAATCTACTGAATGGATTTTGATGAAATTTGGTATACAAGCAGAGTATAGGCTAACTTAGGTGATAGGGTACTTTTTATCCCGATTAAACTCTCCCAGGGGATAAAGCAGGAATCTTGATAATCCTCAATCACGTCGGAAGTACTGAATGGATTTTGATGAAATTTGGTATACAGGCAGGGTATAGGCTAATTTCGGTGTTACTTTTATCCCGATTAAACTCTCCCATGGGATAAAGCAGGAATCTTGATAATCCTCAATCACGCCGAAAGTACTGAACGGATTTTAATGAAATTTGGTTTACAGACAGTGTATTAGCTGACATAGATTAAATAATAGTTTTTAATTCATGTTAATGAATCCACTACAATGCTATACATTTTCTTCATCCCTAGACAGTGTTGAGCAGTGTATAACCTGAATTAGATTGTAGGATATACTTTTTATTGTAATAATATGCTCCCGTGGGATAAAAGAGGATTCTACTTACATGTTCCCATACAATACCGCAGGAAAATAGCAACTTTCATTCTACGTAAGCGTAGTCTCAGTATAGTTTATTGAAGCGCCAATAGATGGCGTTGCCTGTATTTTTAAACGCGATAATGAATTACCACAGCTACTTGGATATTAATGACTGTGACTTTGAGGTGAAATTAGGAATTTTCTTCTTTAAAGGTTAACTCTGAGTCGTTTCAGTTCTGTGTTGTCAATTGGTTTTTCGAATAATTTGTCGATTTGGCTTTTCTAACGGACTTGATTTTCTTTGAGATTGTGGATTTGGTTGATTGTTATTTTGTGTATTTTCCACAAGTATTCTTTCAAACAACTTAGATAGGTATGTATATAAATTTTATTATTATATAAATATTTGTACTAAATCTAGCTATACGATTTATTACTACCAAAATCGTGAAAAACAAACACGGAAACATGGTAAAAATATAAGATAATTCCCTACGGAATGATCAAAATTAAACTTTTTATATGCAAAAAAATACAGTCACTAAGTCATTTGTAAATGTCCTCATTCTACGCGGGCAAAGCCGCGGGTAAAAGCTAGTAATCTATATAATTGTTACTGATGACTAAAAAAATAAAAATAAAAAAGTGTGTTAAATTAAAATGAATTAAATTACTGATGTATCCATTGTTATGGAAGAGAAGATGCTCCTAACACAAGCTTGTCTTAGCTTAAAAGGAGCTTCTAACCAAAGTGATGTATTTATTTTTAAGTTGATGAAATAAATTATTTGTATTTGTATAAGTAAAAGTTCACCCATCACGTGTGTTATAGACTTAAGAATTTAATATAAATTTTAATTAAATATCTCAACGCGTTCATGAGATAAGGAGTAGTAACTTAAAACTTTTCAAAATTGACAAAAAAATTTTTCAAAATTTCTAAGTTTACGGGAAGTACCCTGTAGGTTTTGATTCCCGTGCGAGTTTCGAATATTTGCGGAAATTTGCGGCCTAAATGGCTGTATCTTTTGATTGCGTTGGCTTAGAAGGTTGATTTTTCTACAGTTTTCAGGAACAGTAGACCTAAGTATCGTATAGAAATTTCAGTTTGATACCTCCTCGCGTTCCTGAGAAAAACGGTCTTGACAGACGGACGGACGGACAACAAAGTGATCTTATAAGGGTTCCGTTTTTTTTCTTTTGAGGTACGGAACCCTAAAAATTGAAAACAGCTGGAAAGCTTCAACGGCTAAACGGATTTTGACCAGGCACATCAGAAAACCACCGTTAACACAAACATCTTTCGAATAACAAAAACCGCTTTGAAATAAGTTCATCCTTTTACACAAGACACAAAAATCCAGAATGTCAAAAACACAAACATAATATACACACAAACAGACATTTTGGTCGAACGTATAACACCCCTCTTTTTCGTCAGGGGTTAAAATGTATCTCAAACTGCTTAATTGGCGTTACAATTTCGGTATAAAGTATTCCAAAAATGAACGTTTAAAGGTGACTGTCCTTAGCCGTATCACTGAATGAAACCCCTGCGTCAGGGATATCATCATGAGGAAATTTCAGTATGTTTTTATACAAAATCCCAGGGTGGTTTTCACCTCATTATTATAACGTATTATAATTACCTACGAGTACTAATATAGTTTTCGTTATCAATTTTTTGCGTGCAATATTAAGTGTAGCGGGAGTGTGAACAACATTATCGCCATTCGTATATTTATCTCTAAAGGTCAAACTATTTTTATCTGAACCAAAACATTAGTATAAGCGCTACACCACAGTCGATATCACTCCTCCGAGATGTCAGTTGTGTTACTCCTGCTTCTTTTTATTTCGTCACCAATATCGTGTTCTGATGGATGGCGCTTCTGCGCAACTGTTAAACCTTCCCCTAGTACTTGCTTAGAGGTCGCATCAGCTAAGCTAGACTGGGGGAAATGGGTGAAGGCGTATTTCGAACCGACCGACGTCGGTGAACCCATCGGTGCTCGAATACTCGGCGGTAGCGAACACTCGATCTGTTCTTCTGGACGTCAGGTGTCAATGTCAGGGACCACTGGTGCGATGACCTTGAAACCTTGTCAGTGCCCCTCCTGTGAAGAAATCAAGATTGAATGGAACAACCCTTATTCGATATTTGGCGGTGACGGCTATGTGCGGACAGTGTACAATAAGAACTATTATGATGTTGAAGATAGGAGAATGTTCGACAGAGATTTTTATAAACAATTCAAGATACATTATAAGCAGCCGTAAGGGAGGATCCGAGAAGAAAATTTAAAACGATGACAAAATGTAACGCAATAATAAATGAATAATAAAATAAAATGTGTTTATTTCAGATAACTAAGATCCATAATATTAGTAAAAGCTTAATGACTATGTTAGTATGCCATCTTTAGAACGGATTTTGTCCTGTTAATCATATGGCCGATCAGTGGACAATCCACACTTTCGACCATCTGCTTCAGAGCGCTGTGGCGGCTGCCACGTACCCTGTATAAGAACGAGGCTGTCTTTTTACGCATGATAGCGTCAAAACTTCTACGCCTGCCGACGCGAACATGGCAGAGGCACTACAAAACCGCGGCAGCCGCAACAGCGCCCTGAAGGCGTTGTTGTATTGAACGCAATAAATCAATTATTTTTTGTGTTTTTATCTGCGCTTAAAATTGATCTGTATTGTGTAATTTTGTTAGGTGGAGAATTTTCATTTTTTTTACACCTATTAGAACTGTTCCCAGGAATTCTCAGAAATCTTATATATGGAATTCTCATGTCACAGAGTTCGTCGCAGAAATCCTCCGAAACGGTTGGACCAATTCTGATTATGACAAATTTGTGTGAACTTACAGATAAAGCGAACAAAGCAAGACGGCGATTATTTTTTATTATTTGAGGCACTCAAGAAAAAAATCTTTTTAAAAATGTATATTGGTCAAAATAAAAATGCTGTCAGACCCTTTTCTTTACAATAAATTAGGAAGATTTGTCGAAGTGAAGAATCAGCAGTGTTTGAATGAGGCAGAGACTGAGTTTTAAGCTTTTTAGTGCGTTTCAGTTTAAATGCAGGTAGTTCAAGAACCCTCGAAGTTTGATTTTACTGTATAACAGCCAGGTTCGAAGTAATTTGGAATATAGTTCAACAATATGGAATCCTTACTACGCAGTTCATTCTGAGCGCATTGAATCGATCCAGCACAAATGTCTTCGTTCTCTGAGCTTCCGAACCGGCAATAATAGAAGACTTCGGTCATACGATGAGAGGCTTAAAGAGTTTAATATGACCCCCCTACACCTCCGTCGCGTCGTATTAGACTTGATTAACCTACACAAAATAGTACACTCAGAACTAGACAGCCCCGAGATCTTAGAACTTTTAAGTTTTAACATAAAACACAACCCACGCAGACCTCTGACAAAATTTTTTGACATACCATTATCACGAAATAATATCTCCCATTATCAACCCCTATCCAACATGTGTCGACTTTACGAGGAATATAGCATTCGTTTTCCTGAACTTCACATTTTTGACTCTAGCTTGGCTCATATTATGTCCGTAAATAGAATTAAAACACGAAATTAGGTAACTGCATGTTTATTGAGCTAGGAAGCACGACATAATGTGTAGATTCAAAACTACCCCCCACTTAGTTCATCTTATTATGACAACAAGAGAAACAAGTACCTACCTGCAAGTACTCATACAACTTTATCAACAAACTATAATCATGTACATGACATACCTTTACCCCAAGTAAACACATAAACTAGTAAATAACAAAATCACAAAGAATCAGAACAATATAGAAATAACAAAAACAACATTCTGCTGATTACAACAAAAACATAATTATACACCACTTACTAGGTTTCATGTATTTTTATTAATTAATGTCTAGGTATACCTATAATATCAGCCCAAGTTTCATCGCTAGGAATTTCTATTATCTGATCAGGCTCATCGTTTGTCAAGTCCTGAGTCACCTCATTTGTCTCCCTTCTCTCGTCTTGTGAGCTCTCGACATGTGGTGTAATTTTGATAATTTGATCTATGTGTCTGTTAATGATGAGGCCATCGTCTGTTTGCACTTTATAACTGGATGGACCAGCTTTACCTATTATTAAGCCTGGCAACCACTTTGGACCATCGCTATAATTTCTGTATCTAACTCTATGGCCAACTTCAGACTCTCTGTGTCGCCTCTGATTATTGTCAAAGACTTGCTGTTCAATCCGTTTTCTTTGTATATGATCCGGGTGTATAACGTCCAGTAAAGTGCGCAGTTTTCGATTCATAAGAAGTTCTGCAGGACTCTTCTGTGTTCCAGTACACGGTGTCGCACGGAGACCCAGCAGCATACTTGGAATTTTTACATCCCACGTCATGTCGTCCATTTTTCGTATCTTGTCTTTCACAGTTTGGACCATCCTCTCGGCTAACCCATTGGTGGCAGGGTGATAAGGAGCGGTCGTGATGTGTCTTATTTTATTTGAATTAAGGAATTGTCTCATTTCTTCTGACACAAAAGCGGTACCATTGTCAGAAACCAGTATCTCACATAAACCATGAGTCGCAAATACCATCCGTAGGTGTCGGATTACCGTCGTAGTAGTCATGTTGTTAACCATAAACACCTCGGGCCATCTTGAGTACGCGTCGACGATGATCAAAAAGTTTTTGCTTCGAAAAGGTCCGGCGAAGTCGACATGTATTCTAGACCACGGTCTGGTGGGCGTGATCCACTCATGCTGCGATCGAGGAGGCATGTGCCTGTGCTCAAGACATTTATTACAGTGGCCAACAAGCATTTCTATGTCTTCATTTAAGTGAGGCCACCAAACATAGCTTCTTGCGAGCGCTTTCGTTTGTACGATTCCACTGTGCGTCTTATGTAAGGCCTGTAAAGTCGCAGCGCGCAGCGGCGGAGGCACCACTACGCGGTTACCCAGTAACAGACAGCCGTCTTGTAAGGACAGTTCGGTGCGATGTAGCCAGTACGTATGCAGATTCGCGTCCTTCACTTTGGCAGGCCAACCCCGCTGGACATAGTGCACTACCTGTGATAGCGTTTTGTCTTTCAGCGTTTCAGCTGCGATACGCTCTGCGTCGAACGGGAAATCTTCAGGTTTTTCAGCAATCAGCAGTATCTCACTCAGATCTGAATCAGGTCGATCAGGAACTGGTTGTGGCCATCTACTCAAACTGTCTGCGCTGCCTATTTGTGCCCCAGGCTTGTAGCAAATGTCATAATCATGTGCGGTAAGTGCAATTGCAATTCTCGTTAAACGCGGTGACAGTATGTTCGGTGTCGGTTTTTTTGGGTTGAATATACCTAGCAGAGGCTTATGATCCGTGACTACGGGGAACGATCTTCCTGCCAAGTAGTTGTGAAATTTTTGTATTCCAAACAATATTGCTGTTGCCTCTTTGTCCAGTTGAGAATAGCGCCTCTCAGTGGAGCTTAACGTCCGAGAACTCATGGCCACGGGACTCTCTTTGTCATCTTCCATCACATGTGATAGTACGGCTCCGACGCCGTATTCTGAGCTGTCGCATGTCAGTATCAGAGGTTTATTTAAATCGTAATGCACTAGAGTCATGTCAAATGTTAGTGCCTTTTTGGCAGTGTTGAAAGCACTTTGTTCCCGATTAGTCCAGCGCCATGTTTGCGTTTTGTCTAGTAGACGATGCAAAGGTTCAAGTATTGTGGCCTTATGAGTGATGAACCTCTCGTAAAAGTTGTATAAACCGAGAAATGCTTGCAATTCTTGAATGTTCTGGGGTTCTGGTGTATTCCTTATCGATTCGACCTTGCTAGGTGATGGATGAATGCCGTCAGCATCGATGATAAATCCCAAAAACTCGACTTTCTCTTTGGCAAACTTGCATTTATTTTTGTTGAGGCGTAACCCCGCTTGTTCTATGCGTTGCAGCACAGTGTCTAGACGCTGCAGCATCTCGGGCATGGTGTGTCCTGCGACTATTATGTCGTCAATCAGCACTGCGACTCCTGCGATGCCCGCCAGTAGCGCTGTCATCAGCCGTTGGAAAATACCGGGGCAGGCCTTCACACCAAACGCAAGTCTGTGTACGGTGTATAATCCTTTGCAGGTGTTTAACGTTAAAAGCCTAGCTGCTTCGTCGGTGACCGCTACTTGAGTGTAGGCACGATTCAAGTCCAATGTTGTGTAGAATTTTCCGCCTGCTACAGCTGCAAATACCTCATTTGCCGTAGGCATAGGATAGGTGTCCGACTCTGTTGCTTGGTTGACTGTACAACGGTAGTCACCGCACAGCCGAATTTCGCCTGATTTCTTGACAACTGGCACTACCGGTGTGGCCCATTCGGAGTACGCCACCGGCCGAAGAACGCCCTCAGATACTAGGCGGTCGATTTCGTTTTCGACTCTGTCCTTAATAGCGTAAGGAACAGGACGAGCTTTTAGGAATTTCGGAGTAGCGTCCGGTTTTAAATGTATCGCCACTGGTTTTCCACGGTATGTACCTAGACCATCCTTGAATACTTCACTATGTTTAGCGATAATTTCCTCCAGTTCAGCATAATCACCTTTGGATACGAAATTTATATTCATAGTAATGCCGAAATGCATAAGCCAGTCCCTTCCTAACAGATTCGGTCCGTTACCCTTAGCCACTAGTAACGGAAGATGATAATCAATGTCCTTGTAGCGCACAGGCAGCACTGTCCGGCCGAGCAAGTGCACGGGTGCGTTGGTCCAGGTGCGCAAGGCCAGCGGCGCCGCGGCGAGACAGCGCGGCGAAGGCAGGCGCGCGTGCAGCAGCCGCCACGTGTGTTCGTTCACTAGCGTGTAGCAGGCCCCAGTGTCCACCTGCAGCATGATGGGCTCGCCCGCGATGTCCATACGGATAACATAGGGTGGCACTCGATTCGTACTCTGCACGACGTATATGCCGTTTAAACTCGCGTCTTCCTCCTCTTTTGTAAAGTAAATTTTGTTTGCGTTCTTTTTAGACATGCAGATTTTTTCAAGGTGTCCCTTTTTATTGCAATATCGACACGTAACGTTGATGAACCGACACTCGCCACCGTGTCGATCACCACAACGGTAGCAAAGACGAGTCTCGGAGCGCGGTGCGGGGCGCGGCGGCGCGGTGCGTGGCGCTGGTCGCGGGCGCAGCGCGTAGATGTCCATGGGCTCCAGCGGCGGCGTCGCGGGCGGGGCGGACGGCGCCGGCGCGGCGGGTGTCGGCGGCGACGCAGCACTGCAGCTGGCACCTTCGTTCACGTGCATCATGCGCACGTCTTTTCCCGCACTTTCGCATGACAGCATAGCGTCGACTACGTTGTGATAGCTTAGATTGTCTCTTTTTAATAGCTCATACTGCAACCTGTCGTCCGTCATTCCACACACAAGTCTGTCACGTAACGTGCGCTCCAAATCACTGAAATTGCAGCTAGCGCTGATCTTTCGCAGTTGAGCAATGTACTCGGCAGCCGATTCGCCACGATGTTGATCACGTTTATAGAATTTGTATGACATTGATATCTCATTCGGTCTTGGACTATAATGTTTGGTTAGAATTTCTATGATGTCATTGAAAGTCACTTCGGTGGCTTTTCGTGGTGTAATTAGTGCTAATAAGGTTTCAAACACTTGCGAACCACACACAGTAACGAAATTAGCCCGTTTCACATTGTCTATCACGATTCCATTTGCCTCGAAACAAAACTTTAGTCTTTCTATGTAGTTGTCCCAATTGTCAGTTTGTGGGTTAAATTCACTGAACTTCACACATTTGCGATCCATTTTCCTTAATTATACTCCGTCGTCGCCAATATTATGTCCGTAAATAGAATTAAAACACGAAATTAGGTAACTGCATGTTTATTGAGCTAGGAAGCACGACATAATGTGTAGATTCAAAACTACCCCCCACTTAGTTCATCTTATTATGACAACAAGAGAAACAAGTACCTACCTGCAAGTACTCATACAACTTTATCAACAAACTATAATCATGTACATGACAGCTCACTTCAGAAATGTTTTGAAAGATATCCTTAAAGTAACCACCCTCACTGATTAGTTTTTCCAGATTAGTTTTATTTGATCTATTTGCGTAATGTTTCTGTTGTGTTGTCCAATAAATAAAAATAAAATAAAAAATGAAGGATTTCCATTATCTTCGGTCAGGGCGTATCTCTTGGTCCATTTTCCCCAATCAATCAATGGAGTTTCAATGGTGGCGCAGAACTTTCGGTTTTAATTGCACTTACCAGATGTGAATTTTAAGGAAATAAGGAGATAGAAGATTACCATTTTCAGTGCTTATGAACTGACTGATTACAAATGTAAGTATCCCATACAAAGTGGCGCGGTTAAGTGGAGTGAACTAGGACTTAGGTACAGTTTTTGGTGACTCGTCTTTCTCGCTGGCGCAAGTCTTTTTTGTTTGTTTGTTCTGTGCGTTTTTACGTTGATTGTAAGAAAAGATAAGATATTTATTTGTATAAACATGGTACATTTTTGGTTCTTATATTTAGGTATCGTGCACATGTTTAATCAATCTATCGATATACAAATGTTATGATATCGTCATGCGTAACTACTTGACTCAAACGTTAATAAAGTTAATGATTGAAGTAAATACATTAAGAATAATTTTAATTTTATTACAATTCAATTTCAAGCCTATTATTCTGTTCTCATCAGCCTATATACGTCCCACTGCTGAGCACAGACCTCGGGCTCGGTGCGGTGCGGTGAAGGCGTTATTTGTAAGGTACATGATTGAACAACCTTGGCCGCCCGAGGACCTTTGACCAGGCTATATTTTGACGAGGCCAACAGCCTAACGTGCCTTCAAAACAGAACCTGAAGTTTTTTCATGTATTGGCATGCACTGTTAGTTCGTCAGCGGGCTTGCATGGCGATTGTAAAAAAATGGTTGATTCGTAAAGATATATAAATATTTTTGCTCATCCCAAAGATATATTATAGTCTCCAGAACATATATTATATTCTGTAAATGTGTGTATAATTATGTAAAGTTATATATAAGCATAAGAAATGGTAAATAGAGACTCTGTATTCAGGCTATTGGCGTTATTATTGTCGCCCGGTCGTTGGTAAAAAACATCTCACTATGGCCAAGACACCCTTAGCCATCAACCCTGATCAGTCTTGTGAGTCTGCTTGACTGGTATTGAGAAAACCTCATCTGTTCCTTACCACCTCCCGTCTGCCACATTATGTCTCATGGTGTAGACATCCTGTACTAATATTTAGGTGTAGGTCAGGGCTATAGGGACTCAGGGACTGAGGGACCTAGGGACCTAGGATCCTAGCTTCTATAGCATAATTATTACATGTGCAACCTGCCAGGGCATTATTTTATTGACACCACACTAATTAGTAATTAATACCAAATAACAAACATAATTATTCTGGGTGCTGGATCAACATTATGGTCCTTTAAGCAAAAAATAGGTAAAAAGAGAAAACACTTACTAGAGGGAAAAGATTTGGAGGGAATTGCGAAAAACATAATTATAATCAGATATTTTTAATAGACATTAAATTGATTACCCACGTTAAACTAATATTAATATTATAAACGGAAAAGTTTGTTACTATGGATGTTTGTAATTCTTTCACGTAAAAACTACTGTATGGATTTTAATGGAATTTTACAAAAATATAGCTTTTACATCAAAATAACACAAAGACTATAAAATTTATTTGGAACTGTGAAGACAAAGGGTTTCCACACGGACGACAACGCGGGCGGTCACATAAAACAAAGTCCTAAGCCACGAAAGAAATAAATTGAAAAGTGCTTACAGTGGTACCTAATATATTAGGTATACAGGGAAAAGTACGAAGCTACAAAAAAATGTATTGGAAAGTGCTCACAGCGGTACCCACGATTAACCCCCCAACGGCGCCCACGACAGCCCCGACGGGCCCCGCCACCGCGAGCCCTCCTGCCGCCCCCGCCGCCGTCCCTGCACCCATATCCCATATATATGTTACGGCTAATATCCGAAGTGCGGCTACACCTAGTTTTAACCGGCTACAACTAGGTGCAGCCCGCCACATGCGGTTAATCTTAGGTGTATCCTACTTATCTTCGGTTATAACTAGGTTTAGCCTTTATTATAGCGGTTAGAACTAGGTGCAGCCGCACACTGGTGGTTAAACTTAGGTGCATCCTATTTATTATCGACTAGAACTAGGTTTTCCGTTCAGTGAGGGATTTTGGTTTTATTTTGAGCGGTCCCCCGCGACTTCGATCGCGTAAATTTAGGATTTCCTGTGGGCATTGTTAGGAGCGGAGTATTTTTTAAAACTGTGATATCTTTTAAGATAAGAATCAAAACGCGTGTGAATAACATAAACATATTAATTATAACGGTCCCCCGCGACTTCGTCCGTGCTTTTTGATTTAACTGCTTCCCCGTTGATTTTTAGGTAGGTATCACAAGCATTTTATAGCTCATACAAAGCGTTCCTCGAGAATAAGCTATCTAAAAAAAATATTTTTTTCAAATCAATAAAAAAAACTCCGTTTTTCCAGTTATAATGTGAGGTATGGTGAAACCGACCCTAATCTCTTTATAATATTAGTAAAGAAAAAATAACAGTCCCCGAGGACTTCATGCGCACCTATTGATTTTACTCCATTCCTGAAAGACATAACGTGTTTTTTTTAGCCTTGCTAGATACGTTGTACCTTACACAAAGGCTTTTTTTCAAAATCGGACCATGAAAATCGGACAAAAGTCAAGAAGAAATCAGCAATATTATAGTACTATCCAGGTCACCACCGCCTTATATTTATGTAGAGAAGATTTATAATATTTTCTGTTTTAATTACTTATAATAAAGCCTCTTTTGTTAAAAGATATTTGCCTGTCAAATAATAAATAATAAATGTCACTTAAACATCCCTGTCTTTTATTTATTCCATGTAAGCGAATCAATCGGTTTACGCAAAATTAGAATCTCGAAACAACTGAACTGAAAACCTTGTTCTAGCCGATGATAAATAGGATACACTTAAGTTTAACCACCAGTGTGCGGCTGTACCTAGTTCTAGCCGCTATAATGAAGGCTAAACCTAGTTGTAACCGAAGATAAGTAGGATACACCTAAGATTAACCGCATGTGTCGGGCTGCACCTAGTTGTAGCCGGCTAAAACTAGGTGTAGCCGCACTTTGGCTATTAGCCGTAACATATCGATACCTTAAATCGATATATACTAAATTTAAACGAATACCTAACACTATTCTATAAATAACAATGACCACAAAACAGTGTGAAAAAAATTGTTTGTGCAGCAATAATTTTTTCATCCAAGTTCATTCACCTCAAGTTGGATCAAGGTGATAAATTTTCTATTTGGTAAGATTAAAGGCAAGCGTCCACGTGTTAGTATCTTACGCATCGCACGCACCGGATTAATTGTTCTCTGCGTCCACTGTATCGGCAGCGATCGGATTGCCGACGCGAGTAGCAGCAATCGGATAGCCGATTGACACTTTCTTTCAAAATTTTGAAGATCAGCATTCCGTATGACGTCATCGGTACGCATCGCATGTCGGCATTGCCGATGTGCGATCCGTACGGTGCGGATCAGAGGACGCTTGTTGTAGAGTCCCTATACAAGGGAAATTAAAATATGTTGCGTGTGTACGATACCGACCTGTGGACGCTTGCCTTTAAAAACAATTTTAAAATTAATATATTGTTAGTGTAACTGACTCCACAACATTTTGGTAATCAAAAAGAATGCTTTATCTACATTGAAATATCAATTTTTTAACCCGGAAAACCGTTACTGACGTGACGTACTCAAGCCTAGGGAATGGCTTTAGAAAACAGCGTTACAGGGTCTTCAGAGTGAATACTGAGCAAACTTTACCCGGTGAGGTATTATTTTTGCATTATAACAGCTTCTAAAAAGGCATCTGCTGAAAAATAACTAAAAATATATGTCTCCCGTTGACGTGTGGAGCCGTTCAACAGCGTTTCTGGTACACGACGACTGGACGCTGCGATACTTGCTCCAGCTTGTTCATCTGATGACAGCGACACGGCTGCCAAAGCGCCCTCAGTTGGTTGGGGTGCACGTCGAAGTTGATCGTGCGCAACCTTCTTAAAAAGGCTAACTACCTTCTTCAAAAGGTAGCGGTCGTTTTCGAGTACTCTGAAAACTTCATAAGGCACGCTAAATTTTAAATCGAAGGAATTCGTGGATTATTTTTTATCAACACGAAATCACCACAAGGTAAAATTGTAGCTACAGGATGAGGATACTTTAGCGAATACGAAATCGATTTTGATGGGATTAGGTCTGAGGTTAGTAATTACGTAAATGATTCTCAGGTCACCAGGTCTCAGGTGTCCTTAAATGATTATAAGGTTGAGGATACGCCACTTACCAAGAAGCGAGGTAAGGCTAGTTACAAGGAGTGGAGTGGAGGCTTTGTTGCATTAAGGAACTATAGAATGCTTGCATTGTCTCGTTCATTATTCATTCCGATTCGTACATTCGCCATGTAAAGATCATTTTTTCTCATAACATATACCAAGTCAAATTTTAAGTTAACGGCTCCAAGCTGTATACTTCTACCACGGTAATGTTATCCATACAGTATTCCATCTCGGCCGTGTTTTTAAAATAAGTACCTACCGCCGCGTGGTACGTAAGCATGAGATAGGGCTGTCGCTGTACTCGCTGTCGCCTACCTACAGCGTTTTAATTGCACCTGCCTACTTTGAGTTTCTATCTAGTTTTGAGATTGTAAAGTTGTTACTTTTTATTTATAAGCACAGATACTTAGAAACAATATAAAATATTTATATGATTACATAAAATACTTTATGAAAAGAAAGAAATAAAGTGTTCAATTAAAATGCAAGTTGCAACAAACCTATTATTCATACGCCGACGGCCGCCGCGCGGATCCGAATACTTTCTCACTCGCACTGTCACCCTTCTCGATCACCTCTAACGAAGACGCCCGAAGACATCACGGAAACCCCCGAAGTCGAGCTCCGGTCCCTATATAAACGGCCTGCGCGCCATACACAATTGTCTTCCTTTCCCAGTTAGCGACCATACTGGAGCGATAGCCCCGCAGTCCTCCAAGTATCGGTCAGTACGGCCAACGAATGCGATAGCCCCGCAGTCCATTCTTGAAGCCCTGTGTTAGGTTTAGATCACTTATAGGATAGGAGTGCGATAGCCCCGCAGTCCACTCTGATTCCTGATAGGTTATTTCATATAATGTTAGTTCATATAAGCTGTACCATTGTGTGAAGAGATTGAATAAACAACATATTGAACCATTGGCGTTTTACTTGCTCCCTTCAAGTGGCGCCCAACGCAAATAAATTGATACAGCGATAAATCTTATCGAAGAAATATCAACAACCCGCAAATAAACAACAAAATCAGAAGAAACGTCAACTGTCAAACAAAACGTCAACATCCATAGACAATTAAAAAAAATACAAAGTCAAGCACAAGAATTCAACCGCATACAGCCAAGAAAATTGAGCTCAGTTGCACAGTACTAGTGTGTAACTGTCCTTATAGGAAACGGATATGGCTACGACAGACGAAGAATTTTTTGATATGAAGGTATCCGAGGAAAAACTAACAATGGTTCAACCGCCTATACAATTGTCAGAATCACAATTTAACCAGCTATTGAGCAAATTACAACTGTCTACCAAAATGGCAAACAAAAACTTTACCCGTTGCGAACTGCAATTCCACGGAGAACGAGATCACTATAAGGTTGAAGAATTCGTCACCGCCGTCGAAATATATAAGAAAATTGAAGATATATCAGACGACGACGCCCTAATAGGATTCCCCTTATTACTGAAAGGTAACGCAAGTACCTGGTGGCAAGGAGTACGATCAGAAATTAAAACCTGGTCAGCAGCCCTAAAAAACCTGCAGTCAGCCTTCGCACCTAAGCGTCAACCCCACGAGATTTACATGGAGCTATTTGCGACCGCACATTGTAACAAACCTATTATTCATACGCCGACGGCCGCCGCGCGGATCCGAATACTTTCTCACTCGCACTGTCACCCTTCTCGATCACCTCTAACGAAGACGCCCGAAGACATCACGGAAACCCCCGAAGTCGAGCTCCGGTCCCTATATAAACGGCCTGCGCGCCATACACAATTGTCTTCCTTTCCCAGTTAGCGACCATACTGGAGCGATAGCCCCGCAGTCCTCCAAGTATCGGTCAGTACGGCCAACGAATGCGATAGCCCCGCAGTCCATTCTTGAAGCCCTGTGTTAGGTTTAGATCACTTATAGGATAGGAGTGCGATAGCCCCGCAGTCCACTCTGATTCCTGATAGGTTATTTCATATAATGTTAGTTCATATAAGCTGTACCATTGTGTGAAGAGATTGAATAAACAACATATTGAACCATTGGCGTTTTACTTGCTCCCTTCAAAGTTGTTTTAATTCAAACCCATAATTATGTGACTTTATAACAAATCGGGCTAATAAATTTGCAACCGAAAAATATTTGCACATTGATTGTATTACTAATATTATTCTCGTATGAACGAAATGCTTTATTATTATATTTGAGTGTATAAAAAATCCACAATCCAAAAACAGCACAATATATTCTTCTTGTCATGTTAAATAGCTACTTGCACTTATTTCTAGTTAAAATTCGGGCGGTTCCTGATTAAAAACCAGCACACCGTCCGTTCGTCACTGCGCGCACTCGCGACTGTAGCATGCCAAGCGCATGCCAAGATCCGGGCGCGTAGGTATAGCTCGCGCGTCGTCCGTTTATATGAAGATGGAATACTGTATAGATAATATTACCGTGCTTCTACTATCTGAAACTTTTCAAATATTAGACGATGTAAGATTTATTCTAAACCAGACATCAAACAATACATTAATCAACGAAATGGAGCAGCTTATGGATAGGCAGATTTTGATATTCTTAGGGAAACAAGTGAAAATATTTGTCAGGAGAGTGGTGCTAGTGCTTACAAATTTGCGTCGTTACGTTCTCTCTACTCTCTCTAAAGATCTCTCTACATCAACAGACGTAACGACGTCTGTTGATGTAGAGAGATCTTTTTCCAACTATAAGTGGATCCTAAATGTTAAAAGGACCTGTCTTATTTCAATGGAGGATGTTTAATTTTTTTACTGTAATTATGTGCAATATATAAAGTATAATTATATTTTTGGTTTTAATTCACACCTTCAACCTTCTGTTTTTCTTTACTCTCAACATACTCGTAGATTGATAGGGATCTTAAAATTTACTTAACGATATTTTAAGTAAATACACATTAATAACTACGACATGCTCCTGGGATCCAGTTTTATTTAAATAAATACCACATGCTTACCATGATACATATAGTTTCGAAATCCAGAAGATCCCGCAATGCCAAAATTAAAATTTTAAAAATAAATGTTTAAAGAAGCCGTTGCCATAATATCTTAGCCAAAAATGAACTTTAGGTAAATATGCATCCGAATATCCGATCTCTAATTATAACATTACTAACAAAATAGGTATTTAAAATAACACATAAACCAATTAAGTTTACTCATCTTGAATAATACACAGAGTAAAGCAATTTTTTTTTTTAATGTTATATTGGAAACTATAAAATTATAAAAAGATGACATAATGGCAGAGAAACAAATAGTTTGGGCAGTCCGCCATTTTCAAAATTTGTAATTTATTCTGACCACAAGCCTTTAAATCTATTCAGCTTAAAAGACCCGTCGAGTCGTTTGACTAAATTCAGACTATACTTAGAAGAATACAACTTTATCGTTGAATGCGTACCTGGTCGTCATAATGCAGCTGCAGATGCGTTAAGTCGACTCTCTGTGGACGTCGCAAGATCATAAAGAGAGATGCATGAACACTCGGTTTCGGTTTTGACTCGGCGTGAGTTGCGGTGCAGCGCGACTCGCGTAAACAATGACTACGGTAGCGGCGAACTTCTGAGTATTTGCATCTGAAGAGTATTTGCAAAGGAATTGAATTATTTCTGCGCAGTATAAATGAATGCAAAACATAGTCGCCTTGATTTTTAATAATTAAAAACTTAAAAATAATAAGTAATAGAGAAGAAATGCTATTTTAAATAACTTTCACCTCTTGCCCATAAGTGGGCATGCAGGAATAAATCGAATGATAAAATTAAATAATATAAAAAAGTACTATTTCTGGTCAGGAATGTCCAATGACGTCAGTAATTATGTTAAAAGATGTAAAAGTTGTCAAGTACAAAAAAAAACTAACAAACATATTAGACAAACTTTAAATATAACTTCAACCGATAAATCAGCGTTCGAACGAGTCAGTTTAGATATAATGGGCCCACTAGATGTAGATAACTATAATTATATATACTACCTCTATATAAGTATATTCTTACAGTCCAATGTGACTTAATTAGATTTGTAGAGGCTTATCCTCTACCACAAAAAGATAGCGAGACTGTAGTTCGTTATGGAATCATCATCAGCCTTTACTTATACGTCCCACTGCTGGGCACAGGCCTAACCTCAACTAAGAGGTGGTGCGAGCCATACTCCACCAAGGGTGCTCAGTGCGGATTGGTGGAGGGGTGTGTGTAAGGTAAGTGACCAACCTTACTGTCAGATGTTATCAAGCCGCTCGAGGAACTCCGACCAGGCTTTACGACTAATATATGTCGATATTAACCGGGACCAACGGCTTATGGTGCCTTCCGAAGCACGGAGATGCTTGTAAAAAGACGTCATTATGGTCAGAATGGTCACCCATCCCAAACGTGACCGCGCCGTAGGCTGCTTATCTTTTGGTATCACTACCAAAGCGCTGCAACCACTGCGTCACAAGCACCTATTCGTTATGGAATACCAAAACAATTTATTGGCGACAAAGAAACTGAATTTACTTCATCCATCATGTCTGAAGTTTGTAACTTATTAAAAATAGAGAAAATTCATTCAACTTCATGCCACCATGAACTTGAGGAGGTTTAGAAAATACACAAAAGCATTTAGGTGCCTATCTCAGAATACAGTGTGATAATAATCAATCGGATTGGAGTAATTGGATTCCATTTTGGTATTTTTCTTTTAATACTTGTGTTCATTCTCAAACCATACTCGATACGAACAAGTTTTTGGAAAAGTTTGTAATTTACCGAGCAATTTGACAAAACAATTCGATCCATTGTATAACTTACATGTTTATCCAAAAGAACTTAAGCACCGTTTACAAAAAGCTCAACAAGATGCTAGACAAAATTTATTTGTGTAACACCGCCAACTTCCCGACTCCGAGATGTTTTTGAGAAATTCATGACAGAAAATCTCAGAAACAATAATTTTAGCTCGACCTGGGATTCGAACCCAGCACCTCTCGAAACTTTGCGAGGTGAAGTATGGTAATCGCGTAACAAGCAATTAACTTGTGGTTAGGCGAACCAACTGCGCGCAAGTAATGTTTGGCTGAGGAAGTATTTATTTTCTAAGCAAATTATGTATCTTTTATTGGTACTCAATAAACCGACATGGTACAGACTATCAATCATCATCATCATATCAAATATTAAAAATATGACAAAAGATTCTGTTTTTTACAAAACGTTTAAAGATTTCCTGACTCAAAATTGTTTCTATAACATCAATGACTTTTTAGGTACCGTTTAGACACAGTTTTTGGCTTATGATATGACATGAAATATTTTGGTCCTAATAAATGTGAAGTCTTGTCCTTAAGCTTTAAATGTTATATTTGATTATTATTTAATTTGATTCGATTATATTCAATAGTTATTCTTGATGATATAATTAAATTTAATGATACACTTACAAAATACTACACTTGGCGATCGATTCTCCTGCCTTGTTTTCATCGATTAGCCTAAACACTCACTATAGGGCCCGTGACCGCAAGCCTAAACTGTTCTCACTTCGGGTGTACCGTAACAACACTTCATATTACAACCCAGTAGTTAGGATGTGTCGCCTCTACAATGACATATCCCAGGAATATCCAGATGGTGATATTCTGGGTTCTGATCCAAATGACTTCTACAAATTCATTCGTGAAATTCTGAAGTGATTGGTTTTATGCGCTGCACGTAGGAGACCAATTACTTTAGAAGTCCCAACTTGCTTCTGTTCTGGTTTAAGGTATAATAATTGTAATTTGTCTATCGTAATTATCGTAATTATTAAGCATAATTTGTAACTCATTGTATTATACTTCATAAACACATGTTTTGGCTCACAGTACTTAATTATTTAATTTTTAAGAAACTTTTATTTTCACAACTATAAACTGTTTTGTGTTAATAAAATAAAATAAAATAAAAGATATGTTTAATAATATCATTTAACTTAATTTTGTAACTAAGTTGCTGTGCTCTAGCCGGGCGTCAATGTACTAGTTTACTCATGAGACTGTAATACCTTACTGTGACGTGACTTGCAATAAATATTATGATTAAGAACATGTGTTTACCTTAAAATACCCCACACTCATTTTGCTTATTAAGAGATTACCATACTTCACTAGTAATGTAGTACCGATGGATCGCCATAGGTGGCGCAATTTCAAGTTTATTTACCACCTCCGATCCGTATCAATAAATTGGTTTTAGTCACGGCGCTTGACGGTAGATGACGCTGACTACCGTAGTAGATAACCATTAACTGGGGGTATACAGCAATGATTATCATGACACATATTGTTGCAATTCATCATATCAGCCTGTTGCAGTCCACTGCTGGACATAGGTCTCCCCCAAGGAGTGCACGATCTCCCGCCCTTTGCATTCAGTCACTACCAGCTGCCTTCTTCAGGTTATCTGTCCATCTAGCCGGCGGGTGTCCCACACTACGTTTACCTAAGCAATATGTAAGCAAAAGTTGATAAAATTGTTTTGCAGTTAAAAGCACTTTATACTGCACAGAACACTAAGAAAACACTTAATGAGGTCAAGGGAAAGTTTTTTAACACAATTTCACGCAACCAATCGGTAAATTTCACTGTTTTGCACTCGAAATTAAAATTGGGAATAAAGACGTTTTCAAAAATGATCTAACTGGTACAACGCCATCTGGCGGAAAAATTCCTTACTATCCTAGTAAACTTCCAGGTTTGACAGGCGTATGTTAGTGAGGGGAGTAGGCAGGTAGTCATGATTTTGCGTTTTAACCTTATTGGCATGGCGCTCTTTAGAATTTCTTTGAGGTTCTAGAACTTTTTCCAAGTCATGTTGACTCTTTTCTCTCTACCTCTAGTTCGTTGTTCATTTGGTTGAATGAAATTTGTTTCCAGGTAAATATACCTACCTACGTACGATAGAGGCACATTATTTATATATAAAGGAGTTTTAGTATGGTTTGTCATAACATTAGTTTTAGTCGGGTTGATTTCTGGACCCACTCTACGACTTTCTACATGTAAAGAGTTTACCGCAAACCCGACGAGTGATGAACGTACACTGATTTATTTATCGCTAAATTGCTAAATAGTAACTTACAAAATATGAGGCTTGTGGCGGAAATGCAAGACAGGCTAAACTAATTGAGGTCAACATAAAATAAAAGAATTATGTATGACTGGCTCGTACAGCATTTGTTGCAGCTGTTTTGAGTTTTCTGATAGCATAACATAGGTAGCATGACGAAGGTTTAAATTAAAAAATAAAATAAAATAATTCGGCCGACTCTCTAAGCATTTTTATTTATTTATTGATTTATTTAAGCTTTATTGCACAACCAAACTTTGTACAAAAGGTGGACTTAACGCCGTAGGGCATTCTCTACCAGTCATACCTTTGGGCTAAGCAGAAATGATTAGTGGGCATTTTAGTTTAGTTTTGTCCGTATTTTTAATTTTCGATCGAACATCCGTCGGCCATCCGTTCGAAGAACGAATGATGGCTTAATTTGACAGAAAAGTGTACTCTCTAAGGACTTTTGTCCGTTCGAAAATTTGATTTTGACACTTGTTTTTACGGAGAAAAATGGCGATTTATACGACAACAAAAGTGGTATCGTTTGCAGCTACAGATAAATAAATGAAATAAAATAAATATTTCACAACAACCACACCATTTCTCTAACCCCCATTTTAAGCTACTAAGGCTTGTGTTATGGGTTAGACAACGAATAAACATACTTAAATACTTTTTTTTGTAAATAAATACATAATATTATACTTAGAAAACACACAGACCAGTACAAACACACATGTTCATGCACACTTATGCTTGTACTGTGCGGGGATCGAACCCGCGACCCTTGGTTTTAGAAGTCTGACCTGTGGACCACTGCACCAAGCGGTCGTCGGATGAATATTATTCGTTTTGTATGTGATAATTAAGCCATTTTAATTATGTAAATGTCGTAATAATATTAAATCGGACCACTCTGCGTCAATTTGGAGTACGGCCAATGTGATTTTTTGGAGAAAGCATATTTATTTATAATTTGTTCACATTTCGAGATAAGCTCAAGGCGTTCCTATTGAAAAAACGTTTCTATTCGCTGGATGACTTCTGTAAAGATTGTAATTAGATATAAGTAATAATAACTGTATTAACTAATAACTGTATTAACTAATAAATGTATTATGATAACTAACTTTATGATATGACATGATAATATGGTAAATTTATAATTATGATTTCCAAATTTCAAAAATTCCAAATTGTAGACATTTTATTTTGTCAAGATAAAAATTCTTACTTACTTACTTTCTGTTTATATAAATAAATTTAGTAAATTAAAATTTGTAAACGCGCTTACGATCTACGACTCGTCGACATCATAATTGTATACCTAATTGTGAAAACTGTATGGCTAATGAACGACGCCTTGTTTTATAAGCTTTATGTATTATTATAACACAGCTGTTTGTTTTCCTGAATAAAGAAAATAAAATAAATCGATTTTATTATTGTTTAGGGAATAAATGACTTTATGACTTATACCACCTATCGGGAGTAGACGGTACTGCTAGTACCGGTGAACGTTATACATTTTATGAAATGAAATGAATATTTATTTGCTTTTGGAAAAGAGTACATTTTTGAAGGTTTGTAGGTTATTATAAATGATTCGGCTCAGCTTTTCCAGCAATAAGAAATAGCATGCAAATTTTTCAAATTGCGCATTATAATATTATCATTACAATGTCATAATACTCCGATTTAAGTCACAAGTTAAACGAATTACATTACGATTACATTACAATAAAATTAATAGAATTGTTACAAAAATGTCAAATGAAATTTCTTACCTAGTTAAGTCAAATTTAAAAATTCATCCACCTTATAGAACATATTTTTGTAGCCACTTATAAAGGACACATTCAAATCTATTTAAGGGCAAGTCTTTTAAGTTCTGGGGTATTATATTATAATTATGAGCATGCACATTCAGTAACATTTTTTTTTAATCTTGCACTTTTAGCAAGTTAAGTAATTTGTTCTACATTGACTTCGCTTGCCTTTCCATTATCGTTGGTACCAGAGAAAATATGCCAGAAAGTTTAAAAAATTTCAAAGGTTTTCCTTTACATCACCCATTAAGAAGGGATTCATAACAAGACCTTCGTGCCCCTTAATTCAAGACAACATCTTTGCTCAACTAGGGAAATGAATGAACCTAAAGACTAATTACAATTAGACCATTTTTAGGATTCCGTAGTCCGACAAGGAACCCTTATAAGATCGTTCAGTCCGTCCTAGTCTGTCACAGCCACAGATATACGATAAGACTAGATACCTCATATCGACCGTCCATGCGTGTCCCCGATATGCGCCGATCACTCATCGCGCGCATTTACTTCTCCGTCACGTTTCAACCGCGCTTGCGACAAGTCGTGTGCCCAAAAGGGTTCGAAATGCCAAATTGTTCAATAATTAATTGCAAAAGCTGTTCATAACTAGTGAGTCGTGTTCATGGAGGTATTTCATTTCATCGATAAGTATTTTTATTGCACAAGAGTCGGTAATTTAATTTAAAATCATTTAAAACGATAGCATGTATTGCTCTTGATACCTTACTTCGATAATTCCATATTTAAATATCTTTGTTTTATACGTGTTACATTAACGTTGTTACTAGGTAAGATCACTACTCAGTATTTAGCTAGCAAGCAATGTAATGCAAACGATTGAAACGTTTAGAATCTAGCAATGTTCACGGTAGCGGCATTTTTATCATTTTCCTGTCAAATGAAGCAAAAAGTGATGTATATTTTGTTTAAATAAGTCGATTTTACGATTAATCGATATTCCATTCAATTGACAGGAAAATGAGAAAGGAAAATGAGAGATAATTTACCGCACATTTTAAGCATGAGGACTTTATAGTAACAAAAAGCGCAGGCGCAAAAAGGTTACATGAAATAGCATATCCGATAGTCCAGGTGCTGTGTGGTATAGAAACGAAGAGGTATGTCGATAATTTTATTTTTTTTATTTTATTTATTAGGCACACCAACGACAGTTACAATTGATTTAACATGAGACTTACATACAGTAAAAAAGTGTTGCTAATTGCACTATCAATTAAAGGTGTACACAACATGCTTGATAAATTAGGCGTTACAAAATATGAAAAAAAATTAAACAATTTTTACAAAAATGAATAATTTTGACAGAGATGAGATATTAAAACAAAACAGTATTACAAAAAAAAGCTAACATCACAAAACGAAAAACAACAAAATTATTAGGTGATGGTTACGGCTATAGTGGCTATAATAGTAGTATATCATCTCTCTTTGTACGACTTAAAATGAAATTTATAATGTTGCTTTTATAGAAAATTTGTCATCTACATTTTATAGCTCGACAATGAGAAGAAAATGATTATACTCTGTCTGGACAGCGTATTATTTTTTCGGTGACATTTCTAAATATTTTTATGCAAATTATCGTTGTTGTACACATAAATAAATAATGTATAAAATATCATAATAATGATAATAATAGGCACAAAATACACTTCATGTTTTGACGAGTTTTATGTTGAATAGGTAGGTACTAATATTAGGTGATCATCTGTCTCATATTGAATGTCCACCAGTTAGTGGTAGGTCTCTTTATAGAGATCTACTGATCCCAAGATAAGCTATGCTGTCGTAGGGCTAACAACAACAACAGTAAACAACAGTTAATAATTAAATAAATAACAATTTCATGCAAAACCATTTACACACGCACACACACACACTCACTTACACACACACACACACACACACACACACACACACACATACACGCACATATAAACACACATATAAAAGATGCATAATATATTTCTACTGTAATAAATAACTTTAATTATAATTACTACTAAATAAAACATAATCTATATAATTGTTACTGATGACTAAAAAATAAAAATAAAAAAGTGTATAAAAAAAGTGTGTTAAATTAAAATAAATTAAATTAAATTAAATTACTGATATATCTATTGTTATGGAAGAGAAGATGCTCCTAACACAAGCTTGTCGTAGCTTAATAGGAGCTTCTAACCAAAGTGATGTATTTATTTTTAAGTTGATGAAATAAATTATTTGTATTTGTATTTGTCTCATCTACAGATATACATAGATGTTTGTAGTCAATGATTTTCACCATGTAAAAACAAAGTTACACCAAGCTTTAATGCTATCCTACATTAAAATATTTTCACAGACTGCACGCACGTCCTCCCTCGTCGAAGTATGTAGGTTTACTATAAAACGCTAGTATTACTTTCTCTATGGTTTACTAAAGATGCGCGATTGTGTGTGAATGACATTATTCGAATTATTCGATTGTAGAAGTCAGTCGAATTATTCGAATAACCTTGCATATCATTCGAATTTGACAAAAAGCAAAAACCATATAAGAAAGTTTATTTTACGACATAAATGACCGACAATAATTTAAATTAATTACAAAAAATAGTAGTATCAAACCATTCGATTGTTGGATTCAGTAACAATTGCCCATCTTTAAGGTTTACTGACTGACTCGATCGATCAAAACGATTTATGCGATTCTGTTGGCTCTATGTACATCACTAAATTGCTAGTGTGACGTCATAGTAGGTATTTCAAAAATGGCACGCTCGGTTCACATACTATTTAGTGTATATGTGGTATCTAGTCTTATCGTATATCTGTGGTCACAGCAGAATATTTTGTACGTTTATGGACTAATTTGTATTTAACTTGGTTCGAGGATACTTCACATATATAATGAGATCTATAGATCTCATTTTATTCTCATTTAATTCTCATTCTCTCCCTATACACGTAAGGGGGGGGGGGTGAATTATTTTTTTGAGTGCACCCCTTTTGTGGGGTATCGTTTAAAAGGACTATGAAAATAAGATAGGGTTTCCATACAACACATTTTTACCATTTGCGAGTTATAGCCCGCCACAGTCGTTTACACGGCGTCCCCCCCCCCTGTAATTTCTAAAGTTTTAGACCTATAAACTTTAAATCTCTCACGTAAAGAAACAGGCACGGAAACTCTTATTTTTTAAAGTTTTCACTGTCGAAAATGCAAATCCGGCCATTTTACTTTCCACCGATCCCACGATGATCAGTGTTCACACCATTGTTCAAAGCACAATAGCAAGAGTAAGTTCAAGTACGAACTGAATAGTTCCCGAAAGGTGTTCAAAGATTATTTACTGTAATTGTGTTTTAAATAGACGAGTCCCTTCACTGCACACCAGCAGTCTTTGGGTCAGATATACTCAAAAATCGTACAGCGCTCTGCGAGCCCAATTTAACAATGCTTAAAAGATACTGCTGGGGCTGCCTCTCTGTAGTGCGTCCGCCATGTTCGTAGAGGCGCATACGGATAGCTTCGCGGCTATCATCAGAAAGAAGCTAGCATCCCTGATGTACAGGGTGCACAACAGCTCCAACGGTATTCTGAATGTCATTGCAGGGCGACTACACTACTACTACTGTTTGGTCTATAATGTGGCACATAAGCCAAAATACTCGTATATACACCAAATTAGTTATTATTAGGTACTAAAATAGTGTGTAAGATGTATTGTTTACTAACCTTACTTGGATCTTTTGTTGTCCGAATAAATAAATAAATTATTATTACTATAATTACTTCTTTTTTGGTTTGAAGGCATTGCTAGTTCTACTCAAGGGTACATTTGAGTTAGCGAGGGGCATGAGTAAATGGGATAAACAACCGAAAATTAACTTAATAATAGTAGTCCTCCTGGCCGTTTTCGACCACGGCGGCTAATCTCAACAGAGATCAGCCAACTACGCAGGAGATATTATAGTGCACAAGTGTGAGCACAATACACAGGTGCACTCACTGTTCCATCACTCTCAAAGTTCGGTGAGACGGCAATCCGACGAGACCGGAGTGAGATCAGGCGCAGTACCAACGGCTTAACGTGCGCACCGAGGTACGGGGGTGTAACACCACCAACTTCCCGACTCCGAGCTGTTTTTGAGAAATTCATGACAGAAAATAACAGAAACAATTTTGGCTCGACCTGGGATTCGAACCCAAGACCTCTAGGATGTAAGGCAGAAACTTTGCCACGACACCAACGAGGCAGTCAAAATTAACTTAAAATGCTGGCTTTACTTATGATAATAATAATAAGGAAGTTGGTTTTCTTATTACAACACTATTCTGAGGGTGCTGGCAGACAGACCCGACAGTGTGCAGCAGAAGCACTGGGTGTCAGCCCTAATACACCCACACGCTGGGAAGATGCCCAGTTAATTATATTAATTAAACTAAGTTCTTGTTTTACTATGTAGTTATAAGTTGTTTTACTTACACAAAACGGATCTCTGTTATCTTAAATAAAAATAAAAAAATTATAACTTGTTGACATTTTGTGATTATATGATTACTGTTAGGCTTAGGCCACACCTCCGGCGTACTGTCGCCGCGACTCGCGACTATCAGCGATTGAGGCGCTGCGATTGGTTTACTTACACACTACTGTTAGTGGTGGTTATTGTAATGAAACGAATTTAAGTATCCTATAAAGGTTCAGGTCGAAGAGTGAAATAAAACCAATGAATGCTGAATAAAGACTGTCTTTATTGATAGTGAAACATCATAATTTACTACATCTCATCACCATTCTACCCAAAAAATAAAATAAAATTAGATTATTTTATTTTCATGAATAATCAAAACATTTTACCTTATTTTATTTTATAATAACAATAGGTTTATGTAAACACAAAGTAGTATTAGAATAGCTTCCATCTTAAATATTTCCCCTTTTTCCCCTTTTGTCTGTACGCAGGCTGAATACACAAGACTTTTATTTCTAAGACCTTTGTATTCTTGCAAATAAACTATTTCTATTTTAACTTAAAAATCTAAGATTACAAGTTTTCATTATATAATAACTTGTTACTTGACAGAAGTATTACTATAATCCTAAAAATATCTATTGTGTATGTGATCGACGAGCTTCACGAGTTAAGAACACCAATAATTTGTCGTTTTATTAACTCGCAGGTTTAGTAACAAATATCAAGAGAAGAAGATCATGAGAAAGATTCTGGGTCCAACTCAGAGAGAAGCTGGAGGATCCAGAAAAACAATGAGATCGAGGAGCTGGTCGCCGAACCCAACATCCTGGGAGAAGCCAAAGCTCAGAGACTCCGTTGGTTGGGACGTATCTCGTGAGAATGGGGGAGGATCGTAGCGCCAAAGCGTATCTCGGAATACCTCGAGGCTGCCGCCCCGTCGGCCCAGATACCGCTGGAAGGACGCCGTCATGTCAGATCTGCAGGAGCTACCAGTTGCGGACTGGCACGAGGCGGCGCAAGACCGGATCAGATGGCGTTCTCTTGTGTCGGAGGCCAACACACACTTTGGGTCGCTGCGCCAAAGGAGTAAGTAAGTAAGTATAGGTAACAAATAACGTTTTGACAAGTCTTAACCCAATGGTGATTCTGTTGCCTGCATAATCTTCTTTGGAAGTAAAAAGTTAACTGTGGGAACAAAGTGAGTAGGAAGCGACGGCTGCCTGCGTAATGACGAATATGATGACCGAGCCAGTGTTTCCCGTTTCAAAAAAACTCGATCATGATTTGAAAGTGAAAATGACTGCGTCAATTGTGATGTACAGCTTTATACAACTGACTTGCATTCCTATACATGCAGTGGTGTCATTTGTGGGTAGGATGATCATGACTTCGTTATTAATAAGGGTCATCATCTTGTAGCCTACTACAAGATGATGACCCTAGATAATAATAATAGAAATTACTTCCTACATCCTAATGTAGGAAGTAATTTCTATTATTATTATCTAATAAATAAATGATACAAAACTAACTTTCCAGTTAAACAGTTCGACAGACAGAAAAAAGCTGGTATCATGCGGGTTTAACACCTTCAAATTAAATCGTATTATTTATTCACCTTTTTTTAGCGTTGATTGTTGTTCTTTCGTGAGCTCCTCTCCGCTTGGTTTGTTTATTTTTGTATCTGATCACTGCTGATTAGTTATTCAAAGCACATCTCCTTTAGTTTCCTCTCTTCTTCGCTTAGATGGAAACCGGGCCTATAGCTACGATTTTTTGTCGCAAAATAGCCCTTATACATTCGCATAAGATGCTGCAGTTTTTAGATTGACGTGTTGTCATATATGTACGTGTGTCATTTCGATTTGACGGATTCAACTTTTCGTAGTAGGCCGTCTCTACACAGGCCAAGGAAGTGAAATTCCTTACAACATGAACCCAGTAACTTGCTCAAAGTACCTACAGAGGCCGCGGAAGCGAAAAAGCTCGAGAATAGAACCCGTGACATTTGCCGAAGAAAGCCAGATTATGTAACAACTAGTCGCTTGTTGTAAGCTCTATGAATAATGTACTAGCACCATTACAGTGATTTCTAGTGTAACGTAACGTTGGTTATTGATGATTGTACAAGTAATGTCATGATCACAGAACGCAAACTATGAATCGGTTATTTAATAAGGCGACTACTTTAGTGTAACGGTCAAGAAGTTGACTATTAACCAAGAGGTCGCGGGTTCGATCCCCGCACTGTACAAACGTTTGTGTGCATGAACATGTCTGTTATGGTGTTATATGTATTTATATAAGTTTACTTGTAATACCACTGTTGATTCTAATATCGGTAATACAAGTGCTTAAGCTACTTACCACGGAGTCAGATCAATGTATGTGATGTTGTTGTATATTTAATCTTTAAGTTTTTCTTTTTTTCTCGGGACAGACCGAAAGATTTGCTTCTTTCTCCTAGTCTCGGTAGAAAATGAGACTCACGAGCCTAAACCAAGTGGGCCTCATTACCTAAATGTTGTGTTGTGTGGTCATACTGTAAAAAATTCCTGACGATACGGCACGTGCTCAGTATGGCCGCCTTCTGCATAGTTATGTAGGTGTATTCAGGCAAATAAAGAGTGCGTAAGGCTGTGATGAGATGTCGTGGAATAACTGCTGTACTTAATAAAACTAAAGTTACGATAAATACTTTATTGTTATTAATAACTAGTAGCGGTCTCCCGCTACTTAATCTAAGAAAACTTTTCATGTATTTTTTTAAAATATTGTTAAACAGCCAGGTTTATGTATTTACTGGGCTATCGGGTTACACCCGTAAACACAACAGTGTTGACTTTTAGATACAATAATGTTATAGATGGGCTTAAATCGTCACACAATGGGTAGGTACCAGCAGATGGCTATCGCCGTAGAGACCCAAAAAAGATGGTGTGAGGATTTGACGAGTTTTCGAACAGATTGGGAATCCTTAGCCGCCAATAGGGAACAGCGGAGGAGTTTTGGGGAGACCTTTCCCCAGCAGTGGGATGATATAGGTTTATAAAACAAAATGTAATGGTTTCGATGCACAGATAGACTTGCGTTGATACATAAATAACCCTTTTTTGCATTTACATAACCCTGGTCAAGATAAACAACAACTACATCAATTATCCGGTATGAGTAGCGAAAGCGGTAAAATCAACTATTTGAAAATACTTTTACAAAGCTTCAATGATTAATTATATATAAGTCGATGCAAAGCTTGCATTATTCATTTTTTATTTTATTTCAAAAACTAATGCACAATTTTGTGTACCTACAGTTGCGGACTTAATTCAGCATTCGCTACCAGTCAATCACAGGTCCAAGCAGAGAACATACAGGCGGTGCACATACAGAGAAAAAAGAAAACGAAAGTAAAATGATAATTAATTAAACAGAATCATGAATTCTTTTCATGAAAATAATTTAAAACTTTATCATATTATTCTGTTTTACTTATAAGGAATCTGGATCATACACTTAGTCACACAGTCTTCCGCATAGCAACCCATACTGACAAATATCTCAATGGTGCTTCTCACCATCATCCTAGACAGTTGGCTACCGTGAGCAAAACTTTGTTTCAGAGAGCAAGAGGCATCTGTGACGACCAACACTTGGCTGTTGAGCTTCAGTATGTCAGGAAGGTACTATGGGACAACCAGCTACCAGTACCACACCGTTGCAGACCCCGGACCAAAGTTCATACAGTCGACCGCCAACCTGCCGTAAAACCATACTTGAGGGGTGTCACTGACAAAATTGGAAACATCTTGAAGCGTGCTGCAATCAAAACTTACTTCAAGCCGCCAAAGAAGATCAACCAATTCTTACCACCGGTCAAGTGTAACATACCTCTTCAGGACGCAGGGGTGTACAGACTGGAATGTGACTGCGGACTCTCCTACATAGGGCAAACAAAGCGTAGTATAAGCGTACGGATTAAAGAACATGTAGCCGACGTTAAACATAGACGGAACACAAAGTCTGCAGTGTGTGAACACGCGTTAGATAAACCCAACCACTTCATACGCTTTGACCAACCAAAAGTCCTCGCAAGAGAACGTCGTTTTCTTCCTCGTATGCTCCGTGAGCCTTTTGAAATTAGAAGACACTCTAATTTTAATAGAGAAGATGGTTGGAAAATTCCACCAGCTTGGGATCCTGTTTTAGCCAAGACTCAAGCTCGACCCCGCACTGCAAGACCTCAAGATACTGTTAGCTCATTTTGTGTGGATAGGAACGTAACTTTATATTTTTGAGTAATGGTAGTTTAAAAATTTTTCAAACTATTGTAATGACAACTAACACTTTAGTCTACCTGTGACCACGGACGCTGAAAAGGGTCCGAAACGTCAGGTTAAAACAAAATGTAAATAAATCGCGAAATAATCCGTAAAAGTGTCTCATTTCAATGTCTACTGTTCGCGTAAACCGAAGGAACAAAAACATGTTTTCTTTCTTTCTTTACATATATTGATCTGTCTCTGTCGTAAGTAGCTTAAGCACTTGTGTTACAGATATCAGAATCAACAGTGGTATTACAAGTAAACTTGAATAAATACATATAACACCCAGACCAGTAAAAACATGTTCTTGCACACAAAAGTTTGTACAGTGCGGGGATCGAACCCGCGACCTCTTGGTCAATAGTCAACATCTTGACCATTACACCAAATTGGTCGTCTATTGCCTGTATTTTATTACACGCGGCTTAACACCATGTCTGTATTCCCTGCGCGAATGGAGTCGTTTGCTTGAGTACTACTTCTGTAGTCCAATAGCCAAACTCATCTTCGTTGAGGCCGTCTTACGATCTTGTTTTCCGATTACTGGCAGCGCCCTTTTTAACACGCTTTTATTAGATCGGGGGGTATGTACGGAATTTTTGAGCTCAATTTTCAGTGACTGAGTTTCTTGCGCCGCTTCTTCTCAGCACTAGCCCAAATTGTCCCGAAGCGGTGGTAGGGTTAATTTACGAGCCTATTTATAAAAAATAAATTGATTTATTGACAGACCGCTTGGTGCCACGGTCTTCATGTCGGACTTCTAAAACCAAGGGTCGCGGGTACAATCCCCGCACATTACAAGCATAAGTGTGCATGAACATGTGTGTTTGTACTGGTCTGGGTGTTTTCTATGTATAATATGTATTGATTTACAAAAAAAAATTAAGTATGTTTATCCCTTGTCTAGTACCCATAACACAAGCCTCGTAGCTTAATTCGGAACTAGGGAATTGGTGTGATTATTGTGAAATATTTATTTTTATTATTATTATTAATTGCTAACCCTGTCCCCGAGACTAGATGTATGCGCATAATGCGGCACGTCTGCGCATGTGGTCCAAAGAACGCGGTCAACGATGTTTAGACTTCCTAGGTCTTCGAGTTTCTAGCGATCGAAAGTTTACGTAACGCGAGAGATTTAGTATTGTGCTATCGATCTGTTGCATATTTGTCTTGCGTCTTCTTACCTTTGCATTCCAATATAATTAAGCACCTTGCGTAAATACCTAGTCTTCATAATTTCGTATTTTATTTTTAGACTTGACTCCTTATGATTGCAAAAGTGCCATCACCAGATTCCAGTTGTCACTGACGTATGATGCCACTGAAGATATGATACCCCCAGTAGAGTAGATATACAAACAAAAATCTTACTCACGCACACACTAATTCACACACGCGCACACTCACTCACACACACACACACACACACACACACACACACACACACACACACACACACACACACACACACACACACACACACACACACACATACACACACACACACACGAACCCACACAATAATTAATTAATAGTCCTTGTTTTAAGTTGCAATGTAAGTACATTCTTTTCAACACACTCATAAAGTGGTTGTAATTTCACTGCAATTAGACTAATAATGACACCTATAATCAAACTGTGACTTTTTCATTGCTTTAACTCACTAGTGAGTTATATATTTAAAAAAAACTTTGAAGTCCCCATTTTGTACGTGGCAGGATAGGCGCAACCCCTATGCGCGGAAAATAAACTTTTTATCTACTAAATAAAATAAGTTTTTATTGTTATTTTATTCACAAGTGTGTTGAAAAACGTCGTATGATACACGTGAGTATTGATGATTACCGTCCTCAACTCTCTTAAGACCCTCGCCTACGGCTCGGGTCTCAATGACGCCTCGGCAGTAATCACCAATGTTACAAACTAGTACCATAATGTACTACGAATAACTTTCTATAAATTATGAAAGATTGACTTTTTGTGCCCCCGAACGACATCGAGTGAGGAGAGTGCTGGCGCTCTGTATTACAGGCCCACACGCCTAGTTCAGACTCCAGTTCTCACACAATCAAATCAATTTCATCCATAAAATGTAATCTTAATGTACTGTGATGGTTGTGATAGAAGAAATAAATATTTTTATTGTTATTATAGAGTTTGCTGAAACTGTAGTGTAAAATTGCTTGTCATTTCGACAGTCGTATGTACGAATTTAAATTAAGTACGAACTTAACTAATCAGCCATTTCGTTGGCCTCAACTAGTTTTCTGGCTAGAGTAGCAAAATATTCTACCCTACCTCTAATCTGACTGCTTACTAGTTAAGTGAAAAACTGTTTGCGAAAACAATATGATGATAATATGATAATGTCTTTATTTTCTGTTTCACAAAATTGGTCTTACAACTAAACTAGATCTAAATACAGTAAACTTCCGATAATACAATCTGATACATGTAGTTCCCAATTTTGTGAGAGACTGGTGCCTGTTAAAGGTTTTGTTAAAACCTGTTTTACAGGTCATCAGCTACCCCCCTCCCCCCAGATAGAATACCTTAAATATCCTAAATATATTTTAATGACTGGAAATTGATTTGGTGATTAGGTTCGGATTAAAAATTTTTTGAATACAAATAGGCATGTAGTTATCATCGTGTAGCGACTAATAGCACTTGAAGTACAAGTTTATTTATTTAAGCTTTATTGCACAACAAAACTATGTACAAAAGGTGGACTTAACGCCGTAGGGCATTCTCTACCAGTCATACTGTTACGCCGGTGGGCTAGTGCTAAAACTTTGATCGTGTTTTTCCATGCCTTGGAGGCGTTTTCAGCAGGCTGAAATACCATTTCAGGCCGTTTCAGAGAGTGCTCTAACACATACTAGTTTATCGAAATTTCACCCAAGTTGCCGTTGTTTTCAGGCGCCTGAAACATGTTTTCAGTCCGTTTCAGGCCACCCTCTATCAGATGACGCCATAACCTGAAAACCCGTTTTCAGGCGTTTTCAGGACCCCTTATGGGCCTTTGAAGCCCACTTCAGTATATGACGTAATTTTCAGTAGGAGTGAAAGAGATAGCACGATTAGAGAGAGGCAGCTATACTAAGAACATTCCAGAAAGGTGTGACAGAGACAGCACAAGACAAGGATAGCACTATGATTCGACAAAGGTCTAGGCTAGGCAAGACGGCATTTGGAAGGATCCCGAACAGTCTCGTACTGGGTAGTAGGTACCTACCGAATATTCGGGAGTCCTTGACGGCCGGTATATAAGGAGCCCGGGAATGCGACCGAGTTTGAGTTTAATTTGGGAAAGCGACGAGTAAACATCGAAGCGAAAACTGCGACAAGAAGATTTTGGAGTGCGATATAAGTGTTTGTGTACTAAGTAAAGTGTGTACAATAAATCCTACTCTACTTCATCGGTTTAGAAGTGCATTTCAGTCTAGATCCCACACCCCTAGAACGTAACAATACCATTGGGCTAAGCAGAAATGATTAGTGGGCGGTGCGACAAAATAAATAAAAGAGAAAACACAAAAATAATAATACTAATAATATGACACATGATAAATAAATAAATTTGACGAACTGTTAAAGGAAGATCTATAATGACGGTTGCGATAAAGTAAGAAAGTGGGTGCGACTGGGTCTCTTGAATGATAATTTGCTGGGAGCCTGTTTTATTTTACGGGAAGAGCATTGTAAGTTCTTTATATAATCGTCTACAATCGAAGGATATATCGTAGCGTAAGTTATTTTGGTCAACCGCAAAACCACTAATGAATTTTATCAGTATTATAAGTAATTATAACAGATGATAAACATGTGCTATATTTACAAATACTAATTGCAAAAGGAATACTAGTTTTGCTTTAAATATAACCCTGTATCATCTAGATGCCTTCGTTGGTATGGAATATCTACAAATTACGTTTTTTCCAGATAGGAGCAACTGCAACTGTCTTTTTTAGGAAAACATTTTTATGCATTGCATAAGTCGAGTTGGTTGGCTAATTCTCTGGTACAAAAAATATCTAAGTAGTTCTTAAAACACTTCGGCAAGAGTGGTCAAATCTCAGCTAAGTATTTATTCAATGAACACAAAATGTACATGTTCAAAAGTAGGTTAAGAGGCCTGTTGCTCACAAATTCCGTTGGTTAAATCACGAATTGGTAATACTTGTAGCAAGTTGGGCGTCTTCTAAATGGCTATACAAAAATCGTTACCGACGTGAAGTGCTTCCAAATGTCACTTAATTAAATAAATAAATATTTCACAACATTCACACCTTTTCTCTAGTCCCAAATTAAGTTACGAGGCTTGTGTTAAGGCTACTAGACAACGGATAAACATACTTAAATACTTTTTTTTTGCAAATAAATACATATTATACATAGAAAACACCCAGACCACTACAAACACATGTTCATGCACATATATGCTTGTACTGTGCGGGGATCGAACCCGCGACCCTTGATTTTAGAATTCCGACACGTGAACCAGCGCTGCTTGGGATCATATCCCAAGTTAGCACAAGCTGAGCCCACCTCCAATACGGTAGTTGACACCACCAATCGTAGACGTACTTTTTATCAACTGTCAAAACGCTTTTCTTCAAAGAGCTTGTATGGGAATAACACACTTTGACGTCATCGCGTGCAATGCCGACTGAGTGACTAATAATCATTTGAATTCCAATTAAAAATCAAATAATACGAACTGCAGAAAAATATTAGTGTAAAGGCATCTGAAATTATGAATTATTTTAGAGAAAATCAGTTTTTGAATATTTCTTTCATAGTGGAAACAAGCCTATTGCTTTGTCATGTCCAATTGTTTGTTTGTCTCATTGAATGTTAGTTTTGTAAGCAATAAATATTTTTATTATTATTATTATCTTCTAGGATATCACAACACAAGGCCGGTCCTTCTGGAAGGCGTTCGTGGGGATATGGATCCAACACGAAGAGGCCCCTTAGTGATACATTAATGTGTAGGGATGTGTGCATCAAGCGGATACTATCTCTGTCTGCACTATTGAGTAGATACAACCAAAGACAGCACCCGCTAGGTGCAAGGACTATTGCAGAGAAGATGGGAACTATAATGGGTCTATGGAGGGGAAATTGCTGGATTGGTTGATGGGATATTGATGAGACCACGGGACGCCTGCTATATCAAATGTCTCATCTTACTAAATGGGCCGCCTATCAAAAGCTACCAGATGGTAGCCAGGCAGCAACATTGGTGTAAGCGGCTGAAGGTTGTCGAGAGGTGTGTCTGCGGGGCGAAGGTGGCCGGCGGCCAGCAGCCGGGGGACTGCTGCATTATGACATTTTACACTTCCAACCTGGAGCATAGGTTTCGCTCTTGCGTTCTCCACTCTTGGACAAACCTTGGTCAAATAAGGTAAACCGGGCCCTCGGGAGTCGGGGTCCGAGGTGTCTTATTATTATTATTATTAACCATTATAATGTACTAGTGGACCCGGCAGACGCTGTCCTGCCCGCTGTTTTCGCAATATATCAATATTTTCTTATCGTTCACACCTTCCCTGGACTTCCACAAATATTTCAAGGCTAAAATTATTGAAATTGGTTCAGCCGTTCTCGAGTTTTAGTGAGACTAATGAATGAATGAATGAATGAATATTTATTTGCTCATAAATATGGTTACACTGAAGATCTTAATTGTAATATTGTTCGTCCTATTTAACTATTAAAAATAGCGTATTAACTAACGAATATACTAACGAACTATAACTATGTACTACATATAACTATATACTAACGAACAGCGATTCATTTTTATACATAAAAAAGCGATCGGCCCACCTGAATTTTCCCATGGGAATGCGTCATTTTCCCGCGGTAAGAAGTAGCCTATGTCCTTTCTCGGGTATCAAAATATCTCCATACCCAAGTAAATAAAAAAAAACAATTATAAACTGTTCTCCGTGATAATAATTTCGAATGTAATACCTATTCTAATTTTATTCTAAATATGTTAACTCGATTTGCATGCTGAGTACACTTGCCTTTGGAGCTGCAATCAAATCTGTGTGTGTAACTATTTTTATGTTAATTGTAACGATTGTGTCTCTGTTATGTGTACCTATCAAAATAAATAAAATAAAATAAATAAAATAATAAGTAAGCTTATCTTAATTTTTAGTTTTTCATATTAACTTTAGGACTTTTATTGGAAAAAAAATGTCTTTACTAATACCTTCACTGTTAAACACAAAATATGATCTTGCTTCAAACTTGATACATATTTTGGGTTGTAATCTAGCGAATACATTTACTTATCTTTCGCATTTATAATATTAGCATGGATATGTGTTGTAGCGAGGTGAGCATCCGGCCTTTTACAAATCAAGCTTAAGACTGTTGCATTATAGGCTAAAAATACACAAAATATCATCATCATTATGCATTCTCTTTTACTTAATCCATGATTCCCTCATGTCGGTGTAACTTTGAAATTAGCTAAGTCATGGAAGTTTTGAGAAACATTTATATATGAAGGTACCTAATAATAGTAATAGTCCTCCTGGCCAATTTCTGACCACGGCGGCCAATCTCAACAGAGATCAGCCAATTACGCAGGAGATATTCTCACTGTTTCATCACTCTCAAAGTTCGGTGAGACGGCAATCCGACATGACCGGAGTGAGATCAGGCGCAGGACCAACGGCTTAACGTGCGTCCTGCCTGAGGCACGGGGGTGTAACACCGCCAACTTTCCGACTCCGAGCTGTTTTTGAGAAAATCATGACAGAAAATCTCAGAAACAATTTTGGCTCGACCTGGGATACTTAATATTGGTATACCTTGACACCTGACTTGGAAGATCAGGTTGTGTTTACCTCTTCCCCCCGGACCGCCGTATGGTCTTGACGTATTTCTAAATCTGTACCACATATTTTTATAAAAATAAATACCAATTGAGTGAATCAAATCAATATACAAAATCAGGATTGCATAAGTGACAAGAAGCTTCACGTTCGTACCTTGCACAGTGTTTTTTTTCGGCCTAAAAATCGGACATCTACGTTTTTTAAGCCAAGTGTAACGCCAAGCCTCAGCCACCATAGCCAATCATAGCCAATCATAGCCAATCCTTTTTTTTTTTTTTTTTTTTAACGTCAGGAAATGTCAATTACGCACCGTATCCCTCCGTCGGGGACCGGAGGGGCGTGTGTGGGACTCCCCCGTCTTCGGGTATACCCACTAAAACCTGACGAAGCCCGCTGCGTGTGGCTGTGACAGCAGGGGCCGCGGTGTCTCAACAGTCCCGCGACCCTTGCCAGCAGCAACGTCCGCCCTCTAAGCAGGAGGGCGGATCTCCACGGAGTGGGGTGAGGAGATCTCATCCCACTCCAGACGGCACACTGGCGCCGTCTCTCAGGAGGGTCCGGGCGGTTAGGCCAAGACCCTCGTTTCTCCACGAGGACCAGAGTCCCAAGGACATCCCCTGCCTCCTCTGATAAGCCAGAGGGGTGCTGGGAGCCACAACCACTTCGGTGAGCCGCCGCTCGATGCGAGACAGACGCGACTCACTAGTGTCTCTGCCGTCCGATACGGGAACAGACGCAGAGGCACTCTCCACAGAGCATCTTGGCTTCACCTGTCGCTGGATTGCGACAGGCTACTGAGCCCCCTCGCCACGGCAAGGCGTGCTCTATTCGAGGGGGAATCATAGCCAATCCTAGCCAAGCCAGCCAATCCTAGCCAAGCCACCCCCAAGCCAGTTGACGCTCCCCACTATAACTTCCGCCAGCCGTGCGCCCTTGGGTGGGAGCAAGCCCTTTTAACGGCCAGACAGCTCAGTCTAGCCACTTTTGCCCTCTTAGGTACTGAATAGGCCGAAACTCTGCCAATTTGTACTTTGATAGTTGATTATAACCTTATTTAAATAAAATCTGTGTGCTTATCGTTTTGCCTGGTTTTTTTATTTATGCCACTCATTACACAAGGGATAGATAATTCTAGTTTCAACCTAATAAATAATTGTTTGTTTTATCTTTACACTTTTTAAATAAGATTTATTTTTATGTTTTTGGCAATTCCCGGGATTAAAATTTAGATATAAAAAAAAACTATACATCTTATCTGCGCGGGAGTTTTAGTCAGGTATTTATTTATTTATTTATTTATTTATTAAGGTACGGCAACAAAATACAAATCAAGACTTAATCTAAGCTACACTGTATTTGTGGTAGAATACTCTATCACTTGGTTTAAAAAACCTAGGATGTCCGATTTTTCGCGAAAAAACACTGTGCGCTGTGATCCTGTACCCCGCCCCGCCCCGCCCCGCCACTAGCGCCGTCCCCGCGTCGCGTCGGTGTATCACCGGTTTAGTAGATATTGGACCTATTCGCAAAATGACTTACGCCAAAAAAAACGACCTATTCTCGAAATGACCTATTCTTTAATAGACCTTTTAAACGTGTACCCGGTGCCCCAGAGCGTGGCAGATATCTTAATTAATACTAATTTTATTATTTAACATTAATTTCATGTCCATTTTTTTTGTAGTGTTGTAATTATCTTAATTTAATTTATCTCATGTATTTTAATTTAATTATAATCTATTGTAATTGGAAATTGTATAAATTGTATTTGTGATTATTGCTCTATGGACGTTGTCTGAAATAAAAGTATTTTATTTTATTTATTTTTATTTTATTTTTTTAAAACCATAATACCTCATTCTGCAAAAGACTCATTCCTATTTTTATATTTGAATTTCAAAAATGAGAAAATTAGAGAAACACGAAATAAGTGAATAAAAAGATTGTGTACATATTAACAACTTTTGCGAATAGGTCCAATATCTACAAAACCGAATCACCGCACCGCCTGCACGCTCGCGCGATAACTAGGTACCTACGCAATGCTTAAGGTCTGGGCACACAGCCGGCGTGGCGGGACGGCGACGCGACGCCAGCGCTGCGTGCACGTCCCGCTGCCGTCGTGCCCGCTGTTCCGCCCGCAGTGTGACGTGATTTAAAAATTTTTGAAAGATGTCAAGCGATTCAGACGTGAAAGCAACTTTGCTTTTGTTTGCTTTAGCTCAAAAGAAGAAAAAACATAAACGATCGTGGATTCATCGGGTGAAACAGAAGGGACATGTTTCACTATCCATTTTTTGGTGCTAAAAGTTGTATTAAAATACAAAACTCCGTCACGCCGAGTGCGACACGTCCACGCTCCATCGTCTGTGTGACTACTGAATACAAACATTGTATAACACAACACTTGACGTCCCGCTCAAGCCGCACCAACAATAGCGATCCTATAAATAGCGATTTGCATAACTTCAACACAAGACAAAAAATAGGCTTGCCGTTCCACATTTTAGGCTTCATAAAGTTGGTCACTCATTTATGGGTAATTACCTGAAAATTTTATTTCATTGCCTTTAGATACATATAAAACAGTTGTAAAAGATGTATAAATGTCGAAAGGATATTATAAAATAGATGATGATATAAATGTAAACAATTACAATTATTGTAAATCAATTTTGAAAAGAGGCAATGACAATTGCGCCGACTCTTCTCAGCACTGGCCCAAATTGTCCCGAAACGGTGGTAGGGCATTATAAATTATTATATGTTGGGACGTGTAAAAGTGCTAGTTGTTAGCCTACTTACAGAAATAAATTGATTTTATTTTATTGCACTCGGCGTGATCTGCCTGGGCGTGCCTGTTACCGCCCCCCGAACCTGGCGGCGCTGTCTGTCATTTCTCCCATATTTCTATTGTATACAACTCGTCCAACCCGTCGGCGTCACGTCGCCGTCCCGCCACGCCGGCTGTGTGCCGAGACCTTTACGCTTTCTTTTATTTTTTGCGCGCTGCAGCTGTAATGGCGGACCCGGACATGTATCTATATCTGCGTAGCGGATGATAGCGATTCTCCGCTTACGATGTCATTGACCGCCCGCACAGACCGGCCGAGGGAGTTCCGCACTACCGTGTCATGCGTATAGGGTTGCCACCTTTTGTTTTTGCAAATAAAGTACATTGGGTATTTTAATAATAATAATAGCCTTAACTGTCGGTAGCTTGAGCCCTGCCCCGCTGCTGGCAGCTTGCTAGGGTTAGGTTTTTATAATATTTTTATGATTTGTATAATTTTAAATTTTACTTTTATAAATATATTGTGGAAACCAACCCTACAATAAAGTTTAAATAAAGTGTTATAATAATAAAAAAATATTAATTCAAGTGACTCAATTTGTTGGTAACAATAATTAAACTTAAACAACTAAGGTTAGTCAGAAAGTTATTTTGAATAAATACATGTATTGCTACTATACGAGAATCATCGTTGCTTCGCTCGCATATATGTATATATGTATTATATATTATAATCATCGCAATTATAGGTAAAAAGCACATAGTATCAAAATAAAGTACAATTTATTTTTATTTTTTTTTAAAAACATATTTATCAAATAATTATTCTTGCAAAGTTATTGTGAAAAAGCAAGATATTTGATCCGTTTCCCTATCAAAACTACGTTTTTTAGGAGTATGTGTCCATTATTTACTATATATTGCACACATTTTCGAATTCTTATTGCACTCAAAACGCTTCGCACAAAAAAAAATGAAATTTTGACATTTATGACTATGAATGACATGACATTGTGTCTTGTGGTAGAATATAGGTAGGTAGATAAAAGAGAGATAGAAAATTTTACAATATTTATTAAAAGTAGGTAGTTAATTTATATAGATTTTAAGTAACATTCATCAATATTTTTTAAGCATAGGTAGAATTAGTACAGTTCGGTAAAGCATGGGTGGGTTCTTATCAAGCTCGTATTAAGTTCCGGTACACAAAAACAACGTTACTGTCCTGTGACGTCGGTGAAGCAGTGACAGGTCCCGATGTGGGTAGGTCCCGATGTCCTGGGTAGTTCAGTGTAGATTGCAGGAAGGCCAGAAGTCTCACTCTGCGTTAACAGTCTTTCCGGAAGTAGGAACCCTGGAATCCCGGACATTAGACACTTCAGCAAAAGTCCGAATCCATACTACTGACTGCAACATCGGGCTGATGATTGATTGAAAATGATGCCTATGTGGGAAGCAACGTTTAAGCACTAAATAGCAACCAAGATGAGGCAGTCTAAGTAGTTATTATTTCGTTTTTTTACATAAATAAGCTCAATTATCACGACAGAATGTCGTTTATAGGAACTATTTTAAAAACGGTAAAAATGTGTAATTGATCACGAATTTCTGCACAGAATTATTAAAATATAAACAAATGTATTATTATGCAATGACATTTTATGATAATATGTTATTTTAGAAGATATTAGACAATAGAAAATTACATTGACAGCATTCATGACCTTCATGTCCGGTGAATGTCATACCGGCACTCGGTCTAATGTAATCTCAGTATTCAGCTTTTAATACAATAATTGGGCAAAGCTTATTTACACCAATACTAGTAAAATGTTGTAACACTAGAATTAATAAGACAAATATGATGATGTAGTATGAGCTAAAATGAAAATTGCCACATAAGCACTCAACTACTTAGTCTACATAAACTAAATCGTTTTTGCAATACTCACCCGATCCGGGGTTAAAAACACTTTTGTAGATTAATAAATAGTTGATTAAACTTTAAATTATAAGCAGTAATCACAGGTAAGCAGTACGTATTGGTAAGGCTGTGCCGCGATTTATATCTGCTGCACTCCACTGAGTCCCGCCAAGTGAATTCGCAATTTTGTTTTTGAATGCAACGACGCGAGCCGGTAAGCTGACCAAAACCTGTTTCCGTCATACGTAGACTGGTAGATCGGTGCGTTCGTGCGTTCGGTTATTTATTAACTTGTTATAATTGTCTTTCTTTACGTTTACTGTAGTAATAAGAGTTTAAGTAAATAAGTAGCTATTAAAATTTAACAGTATTTTTGTAAATATTATTTCACTGAATTGTAAGTATTAGATTTAATTAGGTTTAGGTTTTTTTTTTTTCGAAGAATGTTTTTATTTATTAATCAGAGATAACGTACAACGTTACACACCCCCCTTTTTAGCGTAGGATTTTTCCTGTGAAAAATCCGCTAACTAAACCGTCCTAGAACAACTAGCTGCGTTACCACTTTCATACATCAACATTCATTTCTAATTTCATTCATCACATTTATTCTTCTTCTTTTAGACGTGCAGAACACATTTTAAGAACTGTGCTTTGCATCCTATCGAAAGAGTACCTTGTATCACCATATTTTACAAGACTCTCACGCAATTAGGTTGTAGATGGTTTAATTTTAATTCAGTTATAGAACAGTTAACAACTAAAATTACCCAAGGTGATATTTTTTATTATTATAAAGGTTAAGAGGAATTTACGAATATTAGGAATTAGTTTAGGCTTATTTAGGGAGTAACTAACCGCTCCTGCAAGGGCTTTAATTTTTTTTTTTGAGTTGCAATCCGCTCATAATATGCATACTAGTGGTGTAGGGCCATAGTATTTAGATATACTGAATGGTGTAGGGCCATTAGTATATTTAGGATAGAAATATCAGTAATATGAAACACTAATAATATAAAGAAAACAAGGTTGTTTCCCAAAACATTAATATGTTAGTGTTACAATTAGGATATTAAAAAATCTTGGGTAGTTTGTAGTTGTAGTGGGGTAATATTTTAAGTTTTAGTTATCCTGAGTAAGTTTAAGAAGTGTTTGTAAATAACTACGCATTTTTATAATTAAATTAGGTTAAAATTAAGTTTTTTTTTTATTAAAATAGTTTTTTTTTTTATTTATTCTTTATAGTTAATTTGTTTAAAGTCTTTAATATGCCATTCTCCGATAGACTTTCCAGTCATATCAGCTAATTCGTACACCAAATTACACTTTTTCCCTATTATTTTACATTTTATAAATTTAGGTGCTAGTTTTTTATTAAAATATTTATCCTTGTCGCTCTGGTAGAAGGTTTTTTTCCATACAATATCGCCTATATTGTAATCAGCAGCTTTTCGGCGCAAATTATAGGTCTGGCAGTTTCTAGAATGAGCTTGTAAGAGAGCTGCTTGTACTTTGTTGAAGATTGTTGACAGATAACCTAGATTTTCTGCGTAGGAATCACGTGGTTCAATAATCAAGTCACCATCAATTGCATTGTCTGTGTAATGTGTACCACAAGTGACAAGTTCGCGTCCGTATACGAGAAATGACGGAGTGAAGCCAGTAACTTCGTTGACAGAGTTGTTTAATGCGAATTGAATTTTTGGCACAACCAGATCCCATACACGTTGGTCGTTAGTAATAAAAGTAGAAACTGCGGTCATTACTGTCTTATTGTATCTTTCCACAGTGTTAATATGTGGAGAGTATTTAGGCGTATAATGTAAATTAGGAATTTTATACTTATTAATTAAGTTTTGAAGAGTTGCACTAACGAACTGCTTTCCATTGTCAAGAACAATAGTAGATGGAACACCGTGTACCAGAATTACATTCTCCTCTAAAATTTTTGAAATTACCTCGGCAGTGGCTCTTTTAATAGGAAAAAGCATAGTATATTTTGAGAAACAGCATGTTACTACAAAAATGTAAGAATTTAGTTTCCTTGATGGAGGTAGTGGTCCAATCAAATCAATGCTTAGCATTTGAAAGGGGCGATAACAAGATTTAGGCCTACCCATGTGTCCAAGCGTAGCGTGATTTTGATGTTTGTGTGATATACACGTGTCGCAAGAACTTACAGCTTTAACAACATCGGAGTACATACCTGGCCAATAGTATTTGAGTGCTAAGCGTTTAAATGTTTTAAAAATGCCAAAATGACCAGCAATAGGTTCAGAATGATTTTGATCAATTATTTCCTTACGATACTCAACCGGTATCACCTCTTTCCATTCAAATTCCTTAGTAAGTGGATTAAGTGATTTTTTAAATTTGTAAAGTTTGTTGTTAGATACCTGATAATTAAGAAAAGATGTAGGAGAGGATTGACAGCCATTATATATATTAAGGTACCACGAGTCTGATGTTTGTTTAGGATTAGAAGTTACAGAATTCACGACATCAAGAGAAGAAATGGGTATTGACCGTGACAGAAGGTCAGGTACAACATTTTCAGAGCCACGGCGATGTTTGATTTCAAAGTTAAACGTAGACAATCGAATACCCCAGCGAGCTAAGCGGCCTGTAGGGTTATTTAAATTTAGAAACCACTTTAGCGCAGCGTGATCCGTATACACAGTGAATTTTTGGCCATTATCTACGTAGCATCGCCAGTGTTCAATCGCTGTCAGAACTGCGAGAGCTTCGCGCTCGGTAGTACTATAGTTGCGCTCTTGTTTTGATAATGACTTACTCATGTAAGCTATTACCCTTTCATTGCCGTCTATATTTTGGGTAAGAACAGCTCCAATGCCATAATCGCTCGCATCTGTATGAATTTGGAATGGTTTTGAATGGTCTGGACATGAAAGTACAGATGTAGACATTAGACACTCTTTTAATTTAGTAAAAGCATCGTCAGTTTCTTTGGTCCAAGCGAATGGTGGAGTATTCTTACCTTGAGAGGTAAGTTTATTTAAAGGTGACGCCAAAGTGCTAAAATTGGGTATAAACCTGCGATACCATGAAGCCGCGCCCAGAAATCTACGCACTTCTTTTCTGTTAGTGGGGGTAGGATAGTTTTTGATAGCATCCACTTTTTCGGGATCAGCATGTAAGCCATTGACATCAACTACATAGCCCAAATATTTAAGTTTTTCTCTAAAAAATTGACTTTTTTTGAAGTTAATTGTAAGGTTCGCAGTTTTTAACTTTTGTAGAACCAAAAGAAGCAGGGAAATGTGTTGTTCATAGGTGCTAGATACGATAATTATATCATCTACGAAAACAAAGACTCTGTGCTCGAATTCCGGTCCGTAGAACAGTAAATCAACAAGTCGTTGTTGTGTGGCTGGCGCATTTGTTAGACCAAATGGCATGGACTTAAATTGGTAAGTACCGCGTGTTGGTATATAGAATGCAGTCTTACATCTGTCGTTCTCATTAATTAAAATTTGCCAAAAACTTTTAGAGAGATCAAGGCTCGTTAAATATCTAGCATCACGCAAATTGTCAAGGATTTCGGAGACGTAAGGTAAATTATAGGCATCTTTTTTCGTAACCGCATTTAGTTTTCGGCTGTCTAAGCAAAATCTAAGTTCGCCGTTTTTTTTAGGTGTTAGTAATACGGGAGAAGACCATGGACTATCTGCTGGTTCAACCACGTCATCCTTTATCATTTCGTCTAACTGTTCCACTAATATTCGTTGCTTTTCAGGTGGCATTCTGTAGTACCTTTGACGAATCGGAGTGGCATCACCAGTGTCTATGTAGTGGGTAATTAGAGAAGTTCGGCCAAGACCTCGTTCTTCATAGGATATTTCTCGGAACTGAGATATTATGTTATCAGCCATAACTCTTTGATCATTAGTTAGGTGGTCATAAGAGTGCAGATGTTCAGTGTGATCAGTTTTAAGTTCAGCTAAATGAAAACGATCAGAATTATTTAAAAGTAAGATAGATTTTAAGTGGTTTGGAAATAAATCAAATTTTTGCCAAAAATCCATGCCAAGAATCAAGGGATTTTTAATATCTGGCACTATGTAAACATTTAAAATATTAGTTTTATTTTGAAACGTAAAAGGCAAGGATACGACACCTAAACAATTAAGTCTCTGACCACCCGCTGCGATGAAATTTAAAGATTGATTACTGAGAACTGAGTTACCAATTAATTTTTGGAAGTTATTTCCTATTATTGTGGCACAAGATCCAGTATCTAATAGACCAGTGACATTTTTGCCGTTTACGTCGACAGTGACATAAGGTCGTGAAAGGCTATCATTTTTGTTTTGGATTGAAGAGACTGTATAACAAGAGAAAAATTTGGATATAGTTTCAAGCCAATTATTCCAATCAGCCGCATCGAAATAACGTTTCTTTTTGTCACTACAATCCAACTCATTTAGTTTTTTGGAGGTGCAGAATTACAAATGGGGCATTCCGGATATTTGACGTCTCTTTTGCCGCATTTGAAACAAATGAGAAAATGAGGTTGTTTGCATGTGCCTAGTGTATGCGTATTAGATCTGCATCTAGGGCAATATACCTTGTCATGCTTAATATTCGTTGACTGGCCAGCAATTTCATTGACCTGTGCGTTGTAATTAGGTTGTCTGTAGTTGTTTTCATTAGTTTTATTTTTATTATAGCTGTAAGTATTATTGTTACTAGGATAGTTTTTCTGATAGGTTGTTTTATTGTAGTTGAATTGTTGTTTATTAGAATTTAAGTTACTGTAATTAGTTGATTGTTTAGTGTAAGCAAATTCTGGGGCTAAGGTATCATTGTTAACTTTGGGAGGTTCACGAAACTGTTTGAGTCTAGATTGAACATTTTCGTACTTCCTACAAAGGTTTTGCAGACTCTCGATACTAGTTATGTCTGGGGAAGAGGCTAGGGTGTTGGCGTAAATAGGTCTAATGTTGTGCAGCAAAATTTCTAGCTGGTCTTCTTCAGATAGAGGTTTACTTAGCCGACGGAACATACCACGCATGATAGATATGTAAATAGTTATATTTTCTAGTTCACCTTGTGTACGTGCCCTTATTTCAGCCAATAGTCTGTAGTCGTAATCATTTTCACTAAAATCCTGCTTAAGTAGCGTCATTACATCATCCCAAGTATTGACCCTATCCTTAATGCATCTATACCAGTGAAGAGCATCCTCTGTAAATATTTCAAAAGCAAATGAAATCATTCTTTCCTTAGGGATAGATCGACTTGAAATGAATTCATCCACTTTCTGAATAAATGAACGAACGCACGATTTTCCTGAATATTTTAGCTTACCCAATTCAGGAAAGGATTGTCGCTCACAGCTAACAGAGACGTTAACAGGTTCACGTACAGGTTCCGGCTCTGACGGAGTACTCGTTTGAATAGGTTGAGTAGCTTGTGGCCTTAGGGAGACGAGTTCTTTATATTGTGAGTTAAAATTAGTGCAGCAAATTTTATAAGGTTCAGCTACTTCTTCATCTGAGCGATTTATACGGTTAAGGCGATGGTAAATATGATGTAGTAGCGTTTCTGTACGAGAAAACAAACTTTTATCAAATTTAGTTTTAAGTGTGCTAATATAGTTATGAGATTTTAACAACGACTCCTTGACTCCTTTTAAATCGTCGGCAGGTTCCAAATGAGATTCTAGAATATCTTCAGAAGGCAAGGTTATGCTTAATTTCACTATTTGTTTTCTAAGCTCGTTCACCGTATCACCACTTGTACTACCACGTACGGCTACCTCGTATTCGAGTTCCGCTTTTTGAAGTGATAAAAATTTAATAGGATAAGACATTTTTTTTTGGCAGATGGATGTGTATTGCAAAACCGCTACAACAGCAATAATAAATAATAGAAGATAAACAGAGCAAAATCAAAAAGTACAAGTCTACCAATTTATGAAGAAAATGTTTACAATTCAAAATTATTTAATACAATAGGTACAATTTATTTTAACTTTATTGATAGAATATTGATACTTCACAATTGGCAGGCAATAATTAAGGCTAATACTACTTATCTAATACAACTCACTACTAGAAAGCCAACACCAAGACAACTACAAAGTGCTAAGCGAACCAGAACTCAACACGGCTTGATATTTTACCTATATTCGGGCCCCACGTTGGGCGCCATTGTCTTGTGGTAGAATATAGGTAGGTAGATAAAAGAGAGATAGAAAATTTTACAATATTTATTAAAAGTAGGTAGTTAATTTATATAGATTTTAAGTAACATTCATCAATATTTTTTAAGCATAGGTAGAATTAGTACAGTTCGGTAAAGCATGGGTGGGTTCTTATCAAGCTCGTATTAAGTTCCGGTACACAAAAACAACGTTACTGTCCTGTGACGTCGGTGAAGCAGTGACAGGTCCCGATGTGGGTAGGTCCCGATGTCCTGGGTAGTTCAGTGTAGATTGCAGGAAGGCCAGAAGTCTCACTCTGCGTTAACAGTCTTTCCGGAAGTAGGAACCCTGGAATCCCGGACATTAGACACTTCAGCAAAAGTCCGAATCCATACTACTGACTGCAACATCGGGCTGATGATTGATTGAAAATGATGCCTATGTGGGAAGCAACGTTTAAGCACTAAATAGCAACCAAGATGAGGCAGTCTAAGTAGTTATTATTTCGTTTTTTTACATAAATAAGCTCAATTATCACGACAGAATGTCGTTTATAGGAACTATTTTAAAAACGGTAAAAATGTGTAATTGATCACGAATTTCTGCACAGAATTATTAAAATATAAACAAATGTATTATTATGCAATGACATTTTATGATAATATGTTATTTTAGAAGATATTAGACAATAGAAAATTACATTGACAGCATTCATGACCTTCATGTCCGGTGAATGTCATACCGGCACTCGGTCTAATGTAATCTCAGTATTCAGCTTTTAATACAATAATTGGGCAAAGCTTATTAACACCAATACTAGTAAAATGTTGTAACACTAGAATTAATAAGACAAATATGATGATGTAGTATGAGCTAAAATGAAAATTGCCACATAAGCACTCAACTACTTAGTCTACATAAACTAAATCGTTTTTGCAATACTCACCCGATCCGGGGTTAAAAACACTTTTGTAGATTAATAAATAGTTGATTAAACTTTAAATTATAAGCAGTAATCACAGGTAAGCAGTACGTATTGGTAAGGCTGTGCCGCGATTTATATCTGCTGCACTCCACTGAGTCCCGCCAAGTGAATTCGCAATTTTGTTTTTGAATGCAACGACGCGAGCCGGTAAGCTGACCAAAACCTGTTTCCGTCATACGTAGACTGGTAGATCGGTGCGTTCGTGCGTTCGGTTATTTATTAACTTGTTATAATTGTCTTTCTTTACGTTTACTGTAGTAATAAGAGTTTAAGTAAATAAGTAGCTATTAAAATTTAACAGTATTTTTGTAAATATTATTTCACTGAATTGTAAGTATTAGATTTAATTAGGTTTAGGTTTTTTTTTTTTCGAAGAATGTTTTTATTTATTAATCAGAGATAACGTACAACGTTACAATTGTTGACATTTGAGGTTAGGTTGCGTTCAGAAATTGTTAAAAACGAGCGCTTAAGTGATTTGGTGCTGGCGAGCGGCGACGATGATTCAATACCAATATATTTTGTTTAGTTAAAAAATTCTTACGACTAAACTTTTCAAACCGCGCCTTGCACACTTATGCTTGTACTGTGCGAGGATCGACCCTTGGTTTTAGAAGTCCAACATGTAGACCACTGCACCAAGCGGTCGTCAAATCATCATTTAAATCAATAGAATATAACATGAGAATAAGGTTGCAATCCTTATTCTAATGTTATGTCATTACGATAAATCTTTAAAAAAAATTGTTTCATCAGGAAAATCACAACAATTTGATAAGACAAACGTTTCTCCAGGAAAAAACGATTTTAATGGAGGTGTTACTCTACGTTGGTGCAAAATGGAAACAGTACCTACAGTAAGGTACTTTATAATAAAGTATTGTACGTTATTTCAGGCAACTGTACTCTGTACTTTATGAAAACAATAATGTACGCGAAAATACTTTATTTCGCATGATTAGGTGTCTTCGTGATCTTGAAGTTGAAGTTCAGTCGTAAGTATTAAAATAATTATCTGTTGAATATGTTTCTGAATATAATAATAAAGAAAAAAATATTGTACTTTATTTTAATACTATGTACTTTTTTGTCGTACCTTTAATAACCGATGTACTTTATTTGCAAAACGAAAAGGTGGCAACCCTAGTTTTAGCTGTAGCGTAATCCACTTCGAGACCAAACAGGTCTTGATTAAAATGGTGGTGACACTATCGGAAACGATTGATTGCAAGATAAACAAGAACGATATTAAAGATATTAACAGGATATGAGTAAAAAAAATTAAATAAAAACATTGTAATAACAGTCCTCTTGGCCGATTTCGACCACCATGGCCAATCTAAACAGATATCAGCCAACTACGCAGGAGATAATATAGTGCACAAGTGTGAGCGCAATACACAGGTGCACTCACTGTTCTATCACTCTCAAAGTTCGGTGAGACGGCAATCCGACATGACCGGAGAGAGATCAGGCGCAGAACCAACGGCTTAACGTGCGCACCGAGGCACTGGGGTGTAACACCGCCAACTTTCTGACTCCAAGCTGTCTTTGAGAAATTCATGACAGAAAATCTCAGAAACAATTTCGGCTCGACCTGGGATTCGAACCCAGGACCTCTGGAATGTAAGGCAGAAACTTCCCCACTACACCAACGAGGCAGTTCTACCTATACCTATTTTTTGTAGAAACAGGTTCAGTACTACTAAAATCAGAGCTTTAAAAAATGGTCAAAACTTTTAGCATCAGAAAAAAAAGAAAATTGTGCGCAAAGCACCTTGGTATGAAGACACATCCAGATATACCAATTTTTTTCTCAGAATATCTGACACCAAAGGCTTCTCGTATTCATTACTTGGCCCGGGACCTTACACCTAACTAAATCTAAGGGCAAAAAGAATGGAAGGCTTTGCAAAGGGCTATAGATTTGTGTGGACGTCATACGGAAAAATAAAATGCACGCAAAAGAAAATCGATCCGAAATCCGATCATCAAAACGGCGCAATAGGTAAATATGTAGATTACTATTAGATCAAGATTGACTATCTTTTATATTGCTTTTAAGTTCGTGTTATGTGTTACTTTACTGCATCGTTGGTGTAGTGGTAAAGTTTCCGCCTTACATCCGAGAGGTCCTGGATTCGAATCCAAAGTCGAGACAATAATTGTTTCTGAGATTTTCTGTCATGAATTTCTCAAACACAGCTCGGAGTCGGGAAGTTGGCGGTGTTACACCCCCGTGTCTCGGTGCGCACGTTAAGCAGGTGGTCCTGCGCCTGATCTCTCTCTGGTCATGTCGGGTTGCCGTCTCACCGAACTTTGAGAGTGATGGAACAGTTAGTGCACCTGTGTATTCCGCTCACACATTACAGTTTTAAAATTGCGGGACCTAGCGCTTGTGGCGGTACTGGCCGGCCGGGACAACGGCAGCGTGCCAGTAAACGATGTATAAAAGGACGTTCTGTAATGTAATAATGCAATTTATGGTCGGAGTATACACACAAGACGCTCTCAGCTCTGCGCGTCCAGTACAATAATGGTTTCAGGATGCTGATGGGGCTGCCTCGGTATTGCAGCGCTTCGGCGATATTTGTTGAGGCTCGCATAGACAGTTTCCCAGTAGTCATGCGCAAGCGGGTCGCCTCTGCCTGGCGCCGCATCCGAGACAGCCCCAACAGCCTCCTGGCGGCGATAGGGAGTCGCTATTGCTGCCCTATCCTGAGGCACTGGAACAGCATCCATGTGGGTTTTAGACCTGCTTTGGTAAATATTAAGTAAGCCATATTTTGTGAACTGTCCTTTGTACTTACTAACCCTAGCTAGTAAGATATTTTTCTGTAACTACTCGTACTAACCCACTATATGGAAATTTTTGTATCTGAAATAAACATAATAATAATTGTTGTAGAAATAAAATAAATAGACGAAAATGTAAAAAGTCAACAAGTAATGCTGGTATGAATTTAGATATTCTTATAATAATCTAATAATAAAAAATGTTTGCCTGTAAAGGCGGTTTTACGGGCGAAGATTTTACGTGACACCGATCATGTTTGAGTGGGAGAGAGACGCAAGGCATTCGCCGGTCCGGCGGGCCTCTCTCTCGTTCGATGACTCATCGTAACAGACGTGAGCGGGCGTTACACTTTTTCATGAGTGACTCCGAGCCACAACCTAATTTAAGACGTTGTTACGTCAATAATCTAGGCATCATCTAATATTAATGATAAAATCTTTTACCAAAATCTCGCAGCCTCCGCCAACGCAATTTTATAGCTCATAAACTGTACAAGCTGAAAAATCGTTGTTCATGTAGCAAATTTAATTTTCATGGTCATTACAATTTATTCCTGAATAATTTAACTCGTAAAACTATTACATGTCTATTTTACTATGGATGACCTCTTTGTTGCTGTGATATTGTAAAGGCTTTGTCAAATAAAGGAAATGTCAAGAAGTGCGCTAGGGTCAGCGGTAACGGGGCGTGGTTTTGCATTGCACTTGCATTTCATTTTACATAGTTCATGAAATCAGGCGTTACTTTGCGGAAATCCATGACTAAAGCTGAAAAAGGGAATTATTTTGCTTTAAATTTCCACTAAACGACGCCATCGCAGCTACCAAAATACATCCAACTGTAATCACCTGAAAAAGCTAGAGGAAGTCGCAGGACTCACAATACCTACAACTCACAACGTGACACAGAAGATGCACCTGGAATCACAACACTACACCAACAAAACACTCGACGCGTTTCGCCACTACACGCGGCATCCTCAGGAGATGTTGTCGCTTCGACAGACTACGAGCGACATTTTCATTTTCACCTTTGTTTAGTATTACCATACTAAATGTATGTCCTTCTCGCTCTAACTCTCTTCTGTCTCGGTTTCGAACCAAGCGTTATGTCGCTCTCACATTAATTACTGTTCAAATAGTTTTAAGCTATCTATACAGACACGCAGTGTATTAAAACAGTGTAATTGTTTTGACGACCGCTTGGTGCAGTGGTCTACATGTCGGACTTCTAAAACCAAGGGTCGCGAGTTCGATCTTCGCACAGTACAAGCATATGTATGCATGAACATGTGTGTTTGTACTGGTCTGGAAGTTTTCTATGTATAATATGTATTTATTTACAAAAAAATGTATTTAAGTATGTTTATCCGTTGTCTAGTACCCATAACACAAGCCTCGTAGCTTAATTTGGGACTAGAGAATTGGTGTGATAGTTGTGAAATATTTATTTATTTAATTGTGTTGGTGAACAAAAAAAACATTGAAATGCAGTCGGTGTCTGATTATATCCTTAACAGCCTTGCCGCGCTCAAAGCCCGCGCAAAATACCTATGAGATAACACTAAATAATCGTCTTAGCGAAAGTGGAATGTAAACTAACTGCGGGCAAGCGTTAACCAGGCCAACATGTCAAAACAATACTCATCGTCCAATTAAGGCGAGTTTCACTGACGATTTTATAATATTTTGTGTCTCGGAGCCAAATTAGCGAGAGCGGGATACGGTCGCACGCTATCAACTAGGTCAGAGGTAAGACTTGGCTGGGGCGAACATTCTGCCGGTGCGGTGGTTCCGTATGTCGGAAGAATGCCGTCACAACAAGGGTTGCCACCTTTTTATTAACACGCATTTATTAGATCGGGGTGTATGTATGTATGTATAAATGTATGTAACGAAATTTTTGAGCTCAATTTTCACCAACTTCTAGAAATCGGATTAATTTGAAACTTTGCACACATAAATTAAGTACCGATGACAATGCAATAATTTGATAAGAGTTTTCCATTATCCTTATGAACTAAAAAATAAATTATAGTTTTAAAAAAAGAAAAAAACACGCTTTTATTGCTAACTAAAAAAGAGAAAATTATTTCTGAGTGCACAGAATTTATACTACGGTAGAGTAAAAAGCGTGGGGTGCTTGGTATAGTAGTATGTGAAAATCATCCGAAAAAAAAGAACTATAAAAAGAGAAGTATGAAAAAGTCATAAACTGTTGCTATTATTTTTTTCAAATAAAGTAATAAATAAATAATAATAAATAAATATTTCACTACAATCACACCAACTCTCTAGTCCCAAATTAAGCTACGAGGTTTGTGTTATGGGTACTAGACAACGGATAAACATACTTAAATACTTTTTTTTGTAAATAAATACATAATATACATAGAAAACACCCAGACCAGTACAAACACACATGTTCATGCACACATATGTTGGTACTGTACGGGGATCGAACCCGCGACCCTTGATTTTAGAAGTCTGACATGTAGACTACTGCGCCAAGCGGTCGTCATAAGTACATTGGTTATTATGGGTAAAAAAGTACATAGTATCAAAATATAGTACTTTTTTATCTTTATTATTATATTTTTAAAAACATTGGCTATTATGGGTACGAAAAAGCACACGAAATGGTAAATGTAACACGTAAATGGTGTTTAGTAACAAGTTTAGCGAGTAACTTAGTTTTTAAGATACTGTAGTGTTTTCCTAAAAAAAAGTATATAACTAGTATCAAAATTAAGTACTTTTTTATCTTGTTCATTATATTTTTTAAAAACATATTCAACAAATAATCAATTTATACTTCCAAAGTATAATTATATGAATGAACTAACGACTGAAATTTTCAAAATCTCAAAGAAACCTAATCATGCGAAAAAAAGGTATTTTCTTTATTGCTCTCATAAAGTACAGAGTACGATTGTCTGAAATAACATACAATAGTTCATTTAAAAATCTAAAAGATATAATAATTATTTTAAAAATCACAACAAAAGATAGTTTATGTTTGTAAATAGCAACAAACTCAAACTTATTTCCTAAATGGAATAACTAGCCGTTAACCAAACCGGTAATAATCCGACTTCAGTATACAAGAGTAGTTGAGAAATATGGTATGATTACCACTTGCCTTTTCAAGTAATAGAAACATTAATTTACTTGTGGCATTCATAATCATAATCATATTTATTTGCAATAAATAGGGTTTACATAGAGTTGGTCATAGAATTTGGAGTTACTTATACCTATTTAGCCGTAACACTACAGCATGCAAATGTGTGCAATAGAAATAGAAATCTTTATTTGCGTTTGGTCAAGGTACTCTGAAGATGGTCATAGTTATTAATCAGCAATTATACATCCGCTTTATCAACCATTATCAATGGCATGCAAATCTTAAAGTTATATTGGGATAATAAATTTAAATAGTAAAATGTCTATCATAACAATCACAAAATGTCAACACAACAAGTCATCATTAAATAGATAAATAATTATTAGTTATCATCGTCTATCGCTATTTAAATATTCCTGTATGGTGTAAAAAGCCTTTTCACTAAGCCAGTCGTATAATTCCTTTTTTAAATTTATTAAAGTAATTCAAGACCTACCCATCTTGAATTACTTAAAAGTAGTATTATTAATATATAATTTACACAATTCGTCATTATTAATACGTCCAATTATTATCTATGCATCTACCATTAATCGTAAAGGCCCTCATTTATTCGGGCTCCTTTATCCGATCACTGAACCCCGACAAAAAGCGATAATTTTGTAAGTAACAACGCACTCGTTACATCACCAAATAACGCCCGCGGACTAAGGTAGGTACTGATACCGTTGTACCAGACAAAAATGACCGAAGAACAAGTTTCTCTATTGCAACATATGCTAAACAAAATAACAATCCCTGGTTTTTTCCTGCATCATTATATTGGCGTTAGCAGTTAGGAAGGTATCCCCCATCATCACATAACCCTACATCTCCGATAAGATGACGGGTGTGTATGAGTAACGTGAAAAATAATTAAAAAAACTAAAAAAAACACGCTTTTTTTTGCTAACTAAAAAAGAGAAAATAATTTCTGAGTACTCGGAATTTATATTACAGTAGAGTAAAAAGCGTGGGGTGCTCATTGAAGTATAATGTACTAACGTAGTAATAATAACTCAATGGGGGTGCTAGGTATAGTAGTATGTGAAAATCATCCTATTATAGGCAACTATAAAAAGAGAAGTATGAAAACGTCATAAAGTGCACCTCACGATTTTTACTCTACTGTAATATAAATTCTGTGTACTCAGAAATTATTTTATCTTTTTTAGTTAGCAGTAAAATCGTGTTTTTTTTTAGTTTTTTTAAACTATTTTTTTAGGTGTATATGCATGCCTCTAAAGTACCGTTTCGATGTTCCACTGTTACGAACCAAGCGCTTCTCATCTACATTCCTGATTGTCAGTCGTCAGTGTTTCCCTGCAATTACAACCTTGAAATTTTTATAGCTTGAGTGAACAGGCATCCTTTAGGTGAGCTCGCTCCATCAAAGACTCAGTCTTAACCTCGTTGGGCTTAGTCTTGGGTCAAGAGCAAACCTATCCCAAATAAAAAATAAATAAATATAATCTGTTACATGTTGTTATTCTAAATTCCACTGTATGAATTTCTATTCATTAATAAATAAGGCTAAAGAACTTACACCAGTAGAATTTCTGGGAAGTGTAATGGCGAGAATCTTCCTCTTATTGTGAGCGACTAATAAAGACTGCTGCGGGTCTAAAAGGCCGTTTTATGCAACATTGCAAAAATGAATTCATTTCCTGAATTCCTTGCAGATCCTAAGCAATTCCTCTTAAATTTGTAAAATGGGCGCAAACTTTAGCAGAATCGCGGCAATTCAATTCATTTGTTGATTCATATTTGATATCTTGATTGCCACACGTAAATAATGTGACCCGGTTCTCATTACTATGTAAAAATAATAGTTTAAAAAGAAAATATGAAATTAAAAACATTGTTATTTACCTAAAATTAATGTAAGTAACTCAAAATCAATTACATTTCAACATCAATAGGTCAATCAAGAATAGATGTTTTAATTAGATGTACCCACACAACACACAAATTGATTTTTTGCCAGAGGATGAAACACGACGCCCCAGCCACGACACCCAATGCTCGCTATATGTTAAACTGTCAAGTCATTACACTAAAATGTTTGCGGCGCGGCACCCAAACGTAACATCGTTATTCTAAATGTGTGACCAACGACAATGAGCTCACTGTTACGCAAGCCGGAGGCTCGCATTGTTCGGACGGTTCTGCCTAGATATAGTAATAAGTATATTTGCAAGAATACAAAGGTCTTAGAAATTAAAGTGTTGTGAATTAAGATTTGTATGTTGACCAATAATTAACTATAATCTGTATGTATACCTTAAATAAATAATAACATTTACTTTACAGCCATTCATTCATTTTTTTTCATCAAATGCTAAGTATTTTAATCTTAAAATTTTAGATGCGCCAAGTACTCAGTTAATAATCAGTACACACTCACACTAGTATTGTTAAGAGAAAAGATTTTAATGTTTGTTGTTGAATTTAACTTAATTTAACTAATGGACCGCGTTAAATTAAATTTCACAATTAAAATCGACTTTATCCCTGATAAATAAAGAAGTAAATATTTCACAACAATCACACCAATTCTCTAGTCCCAAATTAAGCTACGAGGCTTGTGTTACGGGTACTAGACAACGGACATACTTAAATACTTTTTTTTTTGTAAATAAATACTAATTATACATAGAAAACACCCAGACCAGTACAAACACACATGTTCATGCACACTTATGCTTGTACTGTGCGGGGATCGAACCCGCGACCCTTGGTTTTAGAAGTCCGACATGTGGACCACTGCACCAAGCGGTCGTCAAATGTATAACCAGCATTGTTCTGATAGTTCTGTTTGTTCTGTCTGTGTTGACGACCACTTTGGTGTAATGGTCGAGAAGTTGACTATTGACCAAGAGGTCGCGGATTCGATCCCCGCACTGTACGAAACTTTCGTGTGCATTCACATGTCTGTTTGTACAGGTCTGGGTGTTATATGTATTTATTTAAGTTTATTTGTAATACCACTGTTGATTTTGATATCTGTAACACAAGTACTTAAGTCACTTTACCACGGAGTCAGATCGATTTATGTGATGTTTTTGTATATTTAATTTAATATTATTCGGACTGAACTGATTAGAGATGCACCAAGTACCTACTTAGTTGATACTCGGTCCTAAATATATAAATATAAACACAATATCACATAGGTACATTGTTCTGCAGTGATATTACAAGTAAACTGAAATAAAAATACATATAACACTCCAGTACAAAAGACCTAAACAAATTTTCAAAATTGTACAGAGCGGCGTTCGAACTAATAATCAACTTCTTAACCATTACACCGAAGTGGTCGTCTTTCTTCGTCTACTTTCTTACATTTGTACTTTTGACTTATTTGACTGCCTCGTTGGTGTAGTGGCAAAGTTTCTGCCTTACATCCTTGAGGTCCTGGGTTCGAATCCCAGGTCAAGCCAAAAAATTGTTTCTGAGATTTTCTGTCATGGATTTCTCACAATTAGCTCGGAGTCGGGAAGTTTGCGGTGTTACACCCCCTTGCCTCGGTGCGCACGTTATGCCGTGGATCCTGCGCCTGATCTCTCTCCGGACCTGTCGGATTGCCGTCTCACCGAACTTTGAGAGTGATCGAACAGTGAGTGCACCTGTGTACTGCGCTCACACTTGTGCACTATAATATCTCCTGCGTATTTGGCTGACTTCTGTTTAGATTGGCCACCGTGGTCGAAATAAATTATACTAATAAATTTTATGCAATGTAGACGTATTTCAAAAGTATCACTTATGCCTAAACCAATACTAGGCATATATCGGTGCGTTATTTTATTCAAAACAGAAGTTTAACAAAATACGGCTACTTTGCTCTAGTAATACAACGAGGAACTTGCGTTATTTTTTATGCAAAGCGGATGCAATCTAAAATGTGGTCAATCACTGTGTTTTCGGGTTGTGGCTGTTTTGCATGAAACTGACGTGCTTTTTCGCTGCTATTCCGGTCGCAATTAAAAAGATGGCGCCTTTGCACTGAAATTAGTCGCCAAATCGCGGTAATGCAAAAGTGGCGCCCTCGCCGTTTTTCACTTAAAACAGCTAAAATGGCGGGAGTCTTTCACACATTACATTCTTGCAATAATACTACAAATATACTAATATTACAAATATCAGAATCAACAGTGGTATTACAATCAAACTTAAATAAATACAAGTAACACCCAGACCAGAACAAACAGACATGTTCATGCACACAAATGTTTGTACAGTGCGGGGATCGAACCCGCGACCTCTTGGTTAATAGTCAACTGCTTAACCATTACACCGAAGTGGTCGTCAAAGTACCATTTTTGAAATTACGTTCTGTATCACACTTTTTACATTAAGGTCCAAAATGCTATATCACAATTTGACTCATCGTGATTAAAAAGGAGGTTTTTGGTTGGTATTTATGTTAGACAAGGAATGAGCTAACTCAATATTATAAACCGGCCAAGTGCGTGTCGGCCCACGCATAAAGTTCCGTAGTCAATTTTGGCACCGCGCTGTTTTGCATTTCTTGCATCATCATCGTAAAATATATATTTTTATATTATTTATAATTTCGAAAGTATTCATCACAGAATACCCAGAACAATTTAAAACAAGAGTTTCCGTGCCTGTTTCTTTACGTGAGACATTTGAAGTTTATAGGTCCAAGACTTTAGAAGTTACAGGGGGGGGGGGGGGGGACACCGTGTACAACACTTTGGCGGGCTATAACTCGCAAATGGTAAAGCTAATAAAAAAGTGTTGTATGAAAACCCTAGCACGGAGATGCTTGTAAATAGACGTCACTTTTATGCTCAGAATGTTCACCCATCCCAAACATGACCGCGCCGTAGGTTGCTTAACTTTTGGTATCACTACCAAAGCGCTGCAACCACTGCGCCACAAGCACCTCGTTGGTTTTATGTCGTCATATTTTAGATTAGTAAAATAATTATGCTAATAGAATCAATATAGTCGACCTAGACTTCTTTAATCTTTGCGACTAAAATGCAATTTATTCCATATCTCAACGGGTGGTTTGCTAATTGGCTTTGTTTATATCAGCTTTATGTTTTGACACTAGGAACGGCTAACGGCTAAATCGGGTGTGGTGACCTGGCTCGCTGACCCAAGAACGGAGTTCCTGGGTTCGTTGCATCGTCGCCATTTGCATCTGTCACGGATTGCATCTGATGCACGCAACATCTTTGATTTTCGAATGCTACTTTTACGTCAACGGTATTGGTTAAGAGGTCTGCATATTTTAAACAGCTAATATAAATACAAATGCGTTTATTTGCGTGTTTTGCCCGTACTACCCTTATGAAATGAATTTCTAAAAGACATAACACTTAAAAAATCTTTTTGGCTCCGGTCATCGGGGAGGAACCGAACCCCAGACCTTTGGAAGTCCGCTCCAATGCTCTGACCACTGAGCTACCGAGAACCTTATTGGAGTCGTTGAATTTTGTAGGTGCTTTTTAACGCTTTGAGCCAGCGTATGTTTCATCAATGATTGTGGGAGACACCCTCAAATTACCCGAGAATTTATGCAATGATTTTTTTTTAATGTCTCACTCACCCACTCACGGAAACGCAGCTTTCGGTTACATTTTTTTTAAATCGTTTCAATGTTTCCTGAGACTACAGACAAGCAAAAGTTTATACAGTCACAAACACAAGCTTTGCCTTTCTTACACAAGCTTTCATTTTAACTTGATTTAATGATTTTTTATTAAAAAAAAATATTGCGCAATAAAAGGTGGACTTAATGCTAAAAAGCATTTTCTGCCAGTTAATTCAGTTAGACGAAATCTACTTATCAAATCAAATCAATCATTTATTTGTCAGAATACACCAAAGTATGCAAGTTACAAACTGCAGTTCTGAAAAATACTTAGGTAGTAGCTTTATTCAGCCTGCATGCAGGCGTGCAAATATTATTAAACATTTTAAAAAATCAATTCCACTTATAATGAATAATCAAATAATGTCAAAATTAAAGAATAATGTCATAAAAGTAAATTGTCAATGTCATGAATTGAAAGTCAGGTAAAAGTAATATTGTATAAAAAAAAATAACAAGTCAAATTTAAATAATGCAGGTTCATCCGAGTATGAAACCTTGCAGATACGCAAAACCTTGATAGGTTAGTTATGTTATACTCGTAACAATCATTAGCGCTCACTTGTCAATGAATGCCATATTGATATGATGAGTCGGCGTCTTGCTCGAACCATTGCACATTCATGCTAACTGAATTTTAAAACCAAAAAAAATGTTTGCGAGCTTTATGTGGTTAACGGCCTTATGAAACGTGCAAACCTCTATTTAGAAAACTAGGTATACTCACTGTTTCTGGGATGTACATGCTTGAAATCTAAAAATTTGTAAGACATCATCCACAACTCTTTAATACTGCTGCTCTGATTTACCCCAGAAATACGAGATCGCCGGACTTGTGGTTGATTTCTCTCCAAAGTTAGCACTATGTAAGAAAAATTGTTATTGCATGTGTATGAAAATATATAATAAAATTCCTGACAAATTTAAATATGGTCCTGTTAAGCGAATGACCAGAAAACTACGGGAATGGCTGACCATCTCGTGCTTTTACACAGTTAACGAATACGGTAGTTGACACCACCAATCGTTGACGTACTTTTTATCAACTGTCAAAACGCTTTTCTTCATAGAGCTTGTATGGGAATAACACACTTTGACGTCACCGCGTGCAATGCCGACTGAGTGACTAATTATCATTTGAATTCCAATTAAAAATCAAATAATACGAACTGCAGACAAATATTAGTGTAAAGGCATCTGAAATTATGAATTATTTTAGAGAAAATCAGTTTTTTAATATTTCTTTCATAGTGGAAACAAGCCTATTCCTTGACCAAAAAATTTTTGCATGTTAATGTACTTTAACAGAATAGAGCACATTGATGAATTATGTAATGAGAACCTGTATTACTTATTCTAAGCAAATACATATCTTTATCTTTATCTGATGATAAAATGTGTACATCAGTAACAGTGACCACATAATCCTTACTTGATGAACTTAATCTCAAAATCTGGCCACCAACAAATTTTGTTTAAGTTAAGAATATTGACGACCGGACTTCTAAAACCAAGGGTCGCGGGTTCGATCCCCGCACAGTACAAGCATAAGTGTGCATGAACATGTGTGATTTTACTAGTCTGGGTGCTTTCTATGTATAATATGTAATTATTTACAAAAAAAAGTATTTAAGTATGTTTATCCGTTGTCTAGTAACCAAAACACAAGCGTCGTAGCTTAATTTGGGACTAGAGAATTGGTGTGATTGTTGTGAAATATTTATTATTATTATTCGTTGATGGTGTAAGCATAGTGTGTTAGTAATGTATAATTCAAGCGCGGTGTCAGTGTTCCGAGTCATATACGTTACCTAAGTTGTACAGGTTACTGATGCAATCGACCAACACTTTCTACCATTGACGATAACTGGATGAATATGTACTTAACTCTTACATCAGCTCCAAGAAAGTTTATTAAATAATACGGTGTTTTGATATAAATACTCCAAGTTTAAAAAAAAAATCCATTGTTTGTTAAAAACATCCTCATTTATTGACAAAGTTTAAAGACAATCAGTTATACAGTCGACGACATCCCGGAATAATTAAATTTCCGATTTAGAAAGAATCGTTATCATATGTCCATAAGAATTTATAATAAATCATCAACATTGATAACTGATTTACCTTCAAAACAATTTAAGAAAAAAATGTACCAATGGCTTGTAGATAAACGTTTGTATTCAATTAATTTTGTTAATTTGTTTGATATTATTTTTAAACTACTGAATTTAATAATAAAACTACTGACTTAAAAAAATATTGAATCAAACACACTCCACATCGGAGCTTGCCGAAAATCCCCACCTGGTCATGTTCTTCTTACTTCGACCAACCTGAGTCCGAAGCCTGTTTAAGGACTTCTATATCGGCCATGGTAGATCATGTCCAGGCGGGAGATTCTGAAGGATTGAATTAGGAATTTGGGAGGAATGGATTAGGGATGTTCTTCTAAGTAACACCAGCTTAGAATGAGTTAAAAAGTAGGATGAGACGTCATACGATGAAAGCGGAAATACCCATATTTGGAGGTAAGTTTAATATGATAACAAATTCGAAATCGACGTACCTACTCGGGTAGGTAAATCTAAGTACATTTCTTCCTCCTATGATAAAATCCTTGTTATGAGTTTAAGTAGATGTATTTGACGACCACTTTGGTGTAATGGTCAAGAAGTCGACTTTTAACCAAGAGGTCGCTGGTTCGATCCCCGCACTGTACAAACATTTGTGTGCATGAACATGTCTGTTTGTACTGGTCTTGGTGTTATAAATGTATTTATTTAAGTTTAACTGTAAATTTGTAATACCACCGTTGATTCTGATATCGGTAACACAGGTGCTTAAGTTACTTGCCACGGAGTCAGATTAATGTATGTGATATTGTTGTATATTTATTTATTTATTAAATTTTAGCCATATACACCTTAGCTGTTTCGTAAAAATTGTGTTTTGTATTATCCATATATATTTTGCTCAAATTCCTCCTTCCTGTTGATTAAATGTTCCTTGGACCGAAAAGGTTGTCTGGAAGAGATCGCTACAAGCGATAAGAGCGCCTAAATTGTACATCTTTGTTTGTTTGTCTGTAATTTTTGTTTTCTATCTAGAACGCCAAATCTCTGTCTGCCAAGTTAGACATGATCATAGTAGAGTCATAAGGTAAAGCATACCAAATTAGGATATATTACACACAACCTCAATGAATTACATAAATTAGTGCTGACATAACAAACAAGTAACACTTATTGTAACAGTGACTTATGAAACAAGAGAACGGTGCCGCGTCATGTTTTATTTCAACTTTGATAAATCAGTTAATCACTGTCCCGGCCGCTCAAAAGATGTTAATCAAGCAAGAAAAATTGCTATTGTCAAATGTTTAACCGTTGTTTGACATAGCTTTTGTGCTAATGCAAGATCTAACTATTCACATCGTAGAACACTTCCTACTACTATTATAAAGGCGAAAGTTTGTAAGTATGGATGTATGGATGTTTGTTACTCTTTCACGTAAAAACTACTGAATGGATTTGAATGAAACTTTACCACAATATAGCTTATACATCAGAATAACATATAGGCTACAATTCATAAAGAATTTTTAAGATAAAGGCTTTCCACGCGGACGAAGTCGCGGGCGGCCACTAGTACATTAATAAAGCACTAGTGTTACATAAGTGAGGTGCTTGTGGCGCAGTGGTTGCAGCGCTTTAGTAGTGATACCTAAAGTTAAGCAACCTACGGCGCGGTCATGTTTGGGATGGGTGACCATTCTGACCATTTGAGTGACGTCTATTTACAAGCATCTCCGTGCTTCGGAAGGCACGTTAAGCTGTTGGTCCCGGTTAATATCGAGAGATATTAGTCGTTAAGCCTGGTCAGAGGCCCTCGGGCGGCTTAATAACATCTGACAGTAAGGTTGGTCACTAACCTTACAGACACCCCTCCACCAATCCGCACTGAGCCCGCGTGGTGGAGTATGGCTTGGACCACCTCTTAGTTGAGGTGAGGCCTGTGCCCAGCAGTGGGACGTATATACGAGTAGGCTGATGAGAGTGTTACATAAGTTAGTACCTACTGCTAATTAAATTGGACAGCAATATAAATTGTGAACTCGGTACTCTACATTACAGTATTATTAAGAAGACTGCCTCGTTGGTGTAGTGGCAAAGTTTCTGCCTTACATCCGAGAGGTCCTTGGTTCAAAACTCAGGTTGAGCAAAAAATTGTTTCTGAGATTTTCTGTCATGAATTTCTCAAAAACCGCTCGGAGTCGGGAAGTTGGCGGTGTTACAGCCCCGTGACTCGGTGCGCACGTTAAGCCGTTGTTCCTGCGCCTGATCTCTCTGGTCATGTCGAATTGCCGTCTCACCGAATTTTGAGAGTGATGGAACATGATTGCGCTCACACTTGTGCACTATAATGTCTCCTGCGCATTTGGCTGATCTCTGTTGAGATTGGCCGCCTTGTCAAGATCGGCCAGGAGGACTATTATTAGAGCTATGGAAGTACTGCGAACTGAACTGAAGCTAGTACTGCTAATTAAATTAGACAACAATGTAAATGGCGATGATGATAGGTGCTTGTGTGCGTATTTACAATCAAACCAATCAAACTAGGGTTGTCACCCGCACTTTTTATCATAAAGTATTGTACGTTATTATTATGCGCTTCAGCCGACGGTGTTCCCTCTTTCTTATAACTTGAGTTCATTCAAAGCGAAAGTCAATAGGCACCTTCTGGGTAAGCTCGCTACGTCGTCGACATCTTCTTTACCTCTTAGAGGGAGAATACCATACTAATAAATAAAAAAAACAGGCAATTGTACTCTGTAGTTTAGAATAAAGTACACGAAAATACTTTATTTCGCATGATTTGGTTTCTTTTTCATTTTCAAGTTGATGTTTAGTTGTTAATATGTTTTTAAATATAATATGTAATAGAGAAAAATAAATTGTGCTTTATTTTAATACTATGTACTTTTTTTGTACCTCTATAGGTACGGTTACGGCAGGTTACTATTAACCAATAAAATAAATAAATAAAATCAATTTATTTCTGCAAGTTGACTAACAAGTAGCACTTTTACACGTCCCAAAATATAAATTAACCTTACCACCGCTTCGGGACAATTTGGGCCAGTGCTGAGAAGAAGCGGCGCAAGAAACGCAGTCACTATTGTCATTGCCTCTTTTCAAAATTGATTTACAATAATTGTAATTGTTTACATTTAAACGTTTCCATATATCTCTGTCATTTATATAATTATCAATTTTTTAATATCCATTCGACATTAATACATTTTTTTCAACTGTTTTAAATTTATCTAAAGGCAATGAAATTAAATTTTCAGGTAATTTATTAAAAATGATATACCCATAAATATTAATAAGAGACCAACTTTATGTAGCCTAAAATGTGGATCGGTGAGGCCTATTTTTTTGTTTGAAGTTATGCAAATCGCTATTTTTAGGAAATAAGTGTAAGTTTTTTTTTTCAATGTAGGTACTACATTTGCAGAAAAATTGGTTGCCTGTAAAGTCGGTATACGGGCGAAAGTTTTACGTGACAACGACTTTGAGTGGTAAAATAATTTTAATGTGAATATTCATTCGTATAACATGAACCGGTGTGTATGCCTATCTCTCTCGCTCTGTCTCTCTCGCTCTTAGGCGGGTTAACTGTGCTCGAGTGGAAGGGACGCGTGCCTTTCACTTTTTATGTCTGTCTCACTCGCTCTTAGGCGGGCTAACCATGCCCGAGTCGAAGGGACGCGTGCCTCTCACTCGCTCTCATTGTGAGCGCGGAACGTGAGCGGAGCGTAACGCAGTTTCTTGAAGTGTCACCCGGCAAACCAATTTATAAGACGTTGTCACGTCAAAAAGGTGGCATCCCTAATTTAAACCACAAGCGGTGAGTTTGCGGTTTGCGGTTTACAAAGTAGTTGTTGCGGCTTATAGAGATTAGTGCTAGCGGTGTGAACACAGGCCTCCAACGGTTCTAGTGCCGGGATCTTAGACTTTTTAGGTATGCCTTGCATGGAGAAAGCAAAAGATTGATCGACGACCGTTTGGTGAAGTGGTCTACATGTCGGACTTTAAAACCAAGGGTCGCGGGTTCGATCCCCGCACAGTACAAGCATATGTGTGCATGAACATGTGTTTGTACTGGTCTGGGTGTTTTCTATGTATAATATGTATTTATTTACAAAAAAAAAGTATTTAAGTATGTTTATCCGTTGTCTTGTACCCATAACACAAGCCTCGTAGCTTAATTTGGGACTAGAGAATTGGTGTGATTGTTGTGATATATTTATTTTAATTATTTTATTTTTATAATTAACCAGATTTTAGTTACTTTTTTGCTTTTTTTTTAAGTAAGAACATCATCTTAACTCAATACGACTTCAAAATGACTTACAATGATTTACCTTGCAGGTGTCGAAATTATAAGATGGTGCAATGCAGGCATAAATAAGCTAAACTTGGGCAAGAACTCCAAATAAGACATTCGAATTTGCCACTACTAACCTTTAATCAATGCGTAATCTAGCAATTCGGCATTTACTCACATTAGACGAGTCGACAACTCAAGACGATATAATGTAATTATGTAATAAGATGATCAGTGTAACATGAAAGCATTCAAGTCAAATCTTTCCGCAACGTTTCTAGTTATAACGCAATAACAAATTACGCCGACTAGATTATTTACCTATGTATGAAATCGCTTTTCGAAAATATTTGTAACTCGAACTCCCAAGAATGTAAAACCCTTTAAAAAATATATTTTATATTTCACGTAAGCCCGAACTTGTCTACTGCGAGATAAACCCACTTGAGGTTTTTTAGAGTAGAAATCCGTGTAATTTGAATAAGTTTTGATTGATGTAACAAATAAATTAATAAAATAACGCAGAACCGACGAGAGGTGGAGCAGGAAGGTTCTCGAATGGAGATCACGCTTAGGTAAACGTAGAGTGGGACGCCCCCCGGCTAGATGGACAGACGACCTAAAGAAGGCAGCTGGTAGTGACTGGATGCAAAGGGCGGGAGATCGTGCGCTGTGGCGCTCCTTGGGGGAGGCCTATGTCCAGCAGTGGACTGCAACAGGCTGACATGATGAACAAATAAATTTTAAAAAATGTTGGTAGGTATTTTTCGATTTTCAAAAACCAAATTGAAAGGATTATCTTTGCTTCTATTTGCACTAACTAACTCATCGTTCATGTCAGAATACCGGACAAATATGAGTTGAACTTGATCACTGCGGGTTCCGTATACCTATACCGAAGTTATTACAAAAAAACTGTTCTTGAAAAGTAACCATGTAAGCATGGTCTAAATTGCAGACAGCAGGTCAAGTCCTTAATGACAAATGACATAAAATTACTTGTTTTATCTCTACTTTTACCTAAATCAAGATGCTTGACAGACAGATGAATATTTACGTCTTTCATTTTTAGAGATGGGTCGAGTACTCGGTTAGTACTTGGTAGTCGGCGTACTCGGTGTTTTTTTTTAATACTCGTACTCGGCCGAATGACTTGGTTCAAGTGACGAGTACTCGGTTAAGTAAATTTAATAAACAGCATGTCTGGAATAAGGTTGCTAGTGGCCAACTGGAGGAATTAAAATATGTACCTAAATTACCACCAAACTTAAGTCAATGAACAAACCCCTAATCTGGCGTTTGCCAATTCCTATTGGTTAGTTATAGGACAGCCAGGTCGCTGCAAATCGACAAACTGTATGTAGTTCGAGGGATATATCATAAAATTAAATACACATTATGTTGATTAGTGACGTCATGATTTATTAATTAAAAATTACAGTGAGTAGGTATTGCTGGCAGCGCGTTGCGGTCATGTTTGATCTTGTTTTAAGACCTCAAATTAAACCGAGTAACTCGGCCGAGTACTCGGTACTCGGCAAGCTTTAAACCGAGTAATACTCGGTACTCGGTAATTTTGTGGTTTTCGTTTTATTTCCTTTTGAAGACGAACCGAACGAAAAATCATTAGGCAACTGTTAGCAATTACGCATCGTGTGTGTTTGTGTTGCCGTGACGAGTGTTAGTCAAATCCGGTTAATATTAACGTATATACGTGTCTTGGTTTAGTTATATATATCGGAGGCTAATTGAACAAGATACTTAAGGAATTTTATATCCAGCTCTTGATTGAAAAGTCAATAATTTGACGGCCACTTTTGTGTCATGGTCAAGAAGTTGAATATTAACCAAGAGGACGCGGGTTCGATCCCTGCACTGTACAAACATTTGTGTGTGTACAAACATGTCTGTTTGTACTCTTGGTCTTGGTGTTATATGTATTTATTTATGTTTATTTGTAATACCACTGTTGATTATGATTTCTGTAACACAATTGCTTAAGCTGCTTACCACGGAGTCAGATCAATGAATGTGATGTGGTTTGTATATTTATTTATTTATTTAATTTGAATGGAAGAGAGCTAGTGGGATAAATAAAATAAATAAATATTTCACAACAATCACACCAATTCTCTAGTCCCAAATTAAGCTACGAGGCTTGTATTATGGGTACTAGACAACGGATAAGCATACTTAAATATATTTTTTTGTAAATAAATACATATTATACATAGAAAACACCCAGACTAAATTGATGAGACCGAAATTGCTATATAGTAGTCTAGTTAGCACGAAATATTTATGGTAGCCTTAAAAAGGTTGTTATATTTCATATTTATAAGATACCAAGACCAAAAATAGCTTATTTTTATTCATTGGTATCTTATAAATATACCTACATACGAGTATTATTATGAGGCCAAGCCCATTTTTCCCTAAACGATTATGGGACGGTAGCTGCATTATTCATATAAAAAAACTAATTGGATAACATTTTGAAAGCTCCTGTCGCACGGGTAGATGTGCAAAAAATAAAAAAGGATTCCTAAAATAGAACAATTAATTAAATTAATAAAAAAATAAGCTTTAACAAGCGAAAAAAGTTCCTGGCCAGTTAGATGGTGGCGCTAATAACCTCTTTTTTAATAGTTGAGAGAGAAATTCCCATTATCAACCCCTATCCAAAATGTGTCGACTTTACGAGGAATATAGCATTCGTTTTCCTGACCTTTACATTTTTGACTCTAGCTTGGCTCACTTCAGAAATGTTTTGACAGATATCCTCAAAGTAATCTCCCTCACTGATTAGTTTTTCCAGATTTAATTGGTTTCGATCTATTTGCGTAATGTTGGTTTAAGAAACTTTTTATACTAAAAAAAAAACGATTGTTTCTCAGTTTCGACATGCCGTGATAGTACGCTTAAGGATTATATCTTGTGTAGCTTTATAGTTCTTAGTTACTCTTTAAGTCTGTGTTGTGTTGTCCAATAAAGAGATTAAAAAAACTAAATAAACACGCTTTTATTGCTAACTTAAAAAGAGAAAATAATTTCTGAGTACACGGAATTTATATTACAGTAGAGTAAAATTCTCTTTTTTAGTTAGCAATAAAAGCGTGTTTTTTTTAGTTTATTAAACTATTTTTTTTATTTTTTTTAGTTTATGAGGATAATGGAAAACTCTTATCAAATTATTGTATTGTCAACGGTACTTAATACGTGTGCAAAGTTTCAAATTAATCCGATTTCTGGAAGTGCAAATTGAGCTCAAAAATTCCGTTACATACATACATACACCCCGTAACACGTACACATGTCTTTGAAATAACAAGTTTAGTGGTCGATCCACTAGCACTACTCAATAGTTTGTTATCATTGAAGCTTGTGGTAATCAACATTATGTTCATTATGATGATGGCACGAAACGCATGAGAAGATTTCTCGCAGGAAATGACCTGCGAGTAGAAAATTATTGTTATATCACGTTTTATCTAACCGTGTTTCGTGATGATAATGTGTTTTGGCTATTTTTACACGTCCAAGTTTTTAAGAATGTATTGTTACTCATGTTGTTTACTTGGACCTATGTTGCATAATGTCTTAATTTGTTTTGTTTTAGTATTTGATTCTGGAAACTACCACATAACTTTTCCATATGTTTATTGACATACCAATGTTGGTCTGTCAAAAAACATGTCGATGTTCCACTGATACGAACCAAGCGCTTCTCATCTACATTCCTGATGCGAATCTCATCTACATTCCTGCAAAAGAGTGGAACTCGCTACCTGCGTCAGTGTTTCCCTGCAATTACAACCTAGGAATCTTCAAAGCTAGAGTGAACAGGCATCTTCTAGGTGAGCTCGCTCCATCGTAGACACAGTCTTTGCCTCGTTGGACTTAGTCTTGGGTCAAGAGCAAACCTATCCCAAATAAAAAATATACTTATAAAAAAGTTGGTCTATATCATACCAACAACGAGAAAACATCGCATAATCCAAATCTGTTGTTTGCCGACAGTTCGGCCACTGTGTTAACTTAACATTGACACTTGACTTGTACGGCAAACATGAAGGTAAATTCTTTCCTGTACTTAATTCCACAAAAAAATCATACCAGTAACACTCCCAGCAGACTAATTGTCGGCCCATAGTTGTGGCCCCTGTTGCTAAAAGAAGACAAATAATTGAGCGATATAAAGACATTGAAATGAGACACTTTTTAAGGAATATTTCGCAATTTATTTACATGTTGTTTTACCTGACGTTTCGGACCCTTTTCAGCGTCCGCGGTCACAGGTAGACACACGTCAGGTAGACACAGTCTACCATAGAATAAATGGCAAAATAATCCGTAAAAAGTGTCTCATTTCAATGGCTACTGTTCGCGTAAACCGAAGAAACAAATCGAGAGAAAGACTTCATTCTTAGAACTAACAAAAGTCGGTCGGCCCGACAATACGGGTAAGAAATCCAGACAAAATTCGTATTAATAAGTGTGTCGGGGCTGTTTGTATAGATAGTCACACTGCTGCCTATATTTGCTACTGGTTGCTTAATTGCGACAATAAGATCCTAAGGATGATTAACGACAGAATGGACTCTGTTGTTCTTAATAGGTTCACTGCTTTGCATGTTACTTAATGTGCAAAGAGGTTAACCTATCTAGCTTATTTACTTTCGTTTAATGCTTTCTCGTACTAAGTTTACCTTACTAACGTAGTTTTTAAGTTCATAAATTGTTACTAATATGATGATCAGGACTTCCTCCACGGTCTTGATATTCGATGGCACCATCACTCAGTCAGTCCCGTTGTCGTACAGCTTCTGCCCTCCAGCAAGACCCCTCGTTCCCACCAGTTCTTGTAACCGCCCGATGCAACCAACCAATCAGGGACGATCATCAATGGGCACGCTTAATTGGCATGATGACAGCTATCTTAAATATTTTCAAGACCATGGCGTTTAAAAACATAGCCCCTATGAAGTAATTATAACCAGTTTATTTCCAAAAAGCTGTCGAAACCAATTTTTAAACACACAAAACTCAATAAATATTCGGTCAATTGACTCCGATTTCTAGTGACGTCACGTTCATTATTCCCATACAAAATCTATGGAGGCAGACCGTTTTGACAGATAATAAAAAGTATGTCAACGATTGGTGGTGTCGTCTAGCCAATTTTGGCGGGAAGCGCTGGAGCCAATAAGCGATTGACAGTAGTACCTTTACTTGCCACCACGGCGCTGCTCTCATCTGAGACATAGACTAAAGAAATGTTTGTCTATGTACTAATCGATTTAACCGCGAGCCACAATATGCTCGATATCTCATCCGATGTATGAAATTTGTGAGTAAACAAAGGAAATCATGACATTAACAAATGTACGTAGGTAATTGGTCTGTAATAAAAGTTTTTCTTTTAAATCACGTGCCCCGATCTAGACTCACAGGAGGTACTATGGGTGCCTTCTCGCTGTCACAAATACTCGTAATGTCGACAATATTTACCGTTAAAAATATGAGCTACTATAATTTGGAATGTACGACCTAACTTCGGGTGGTGATTTGATTCTTCGAATTAGCTGACATCGGGATTGAATGTGGGAATGTCATTATTTCGGCAGCTTGTCCTCGAAGTTTGTCATCGGTGTTAACAATTGTGAATTCCGGTGTTCGAATGCTGCGATTTCGTGGAATCGTTGCTAAGTAGCTTCCCTTTAGCAGGTGATACTTTTTCAATCAATTAATAAAATCAAATATTCGTACTTTGATTTCTCTAGGTACAGTTATAGTAAATTCTTCATATACCTATATATACCTACATATATTCAAAACAACCCACAACCTCTGTATGTACCTATGTTTAAGAAGGAATAAATGATTATGATGAACCTTTCTTATTATTTTTAGTTTAATCTTTATCGATTAAAAAAATTGCATTTAAATTCAGTGGGTAGTTTGAAAAATCTAGGTTTACAATCATACATACAGACTGGGACAGACGAGGGAAGCAATCATTTTATTATACTATGTGAAATCCTAAAGCAGTTGTTAAAAGTTGTTAATGGAAGTTTAAAACCTAAACACACAACCCATCAAGTTACATGTTAAATTGATGAACCTCATTTTGTCACGAACTTAGAACGTTAAGTGAATATTAAGCACAGATAATAGAATTGTTTCTTGACTTCGAAAAGACATAACACTTAAAAATACTTTTCGGCGCCGGTCATCGGTAAGGAATCGAACCCCCGACGTTTGGAAGTCCGGTCCATTGCTCTAACCACTGAGCTAAAGAGAACTTTAATGGAGTCGTTGAATTTTGTAAGTGCTTTTGAACGCTTTGAGACAGCGTATGTTTCATCAATGATTGTGGGAGACACCTTCAAATCACCCGAGAGTGTTTCTTAATCATAAGCAGTCAGTTAAAATATTTTAAGTAAAGGTAAATACATTAATTTTGAAGTCGGCAGGTTGTCGGCAGTTCACACCTTGGCCCTGCTTCTTCAAACAATTAATTAAACAATTAACCTTTGATTAAAATAAAATGGTGGATAGCATGCATCAACTGAAAAATAGTGCAACTACCTAAATGAAACGACTGCGAGAGCCACAAAGAAATTTTGGCTGGGAAACAACTTCTATTTTTTGACATAAAAAAAAACAATTTTATTCTTACCCGCAATGTACAGCGCGCACGCGGAAAAGTAACCGCGGGGCGTTTTATCAAAGAACTAGTGAAAATTTTTATCATGTTTCTCTGGAAAAAAGTTAAGTTATAACAGACAGAAGACATTTCTATAAAAATCATAAAAAATTTTTTCAAACTTTAACCCTCAATACCTCAGTAACCGTTCACTGCCCAGGTATGGCATCCAGGTAAAAAAATTATCGTAACAATTGGTAGAATATGTGGTATTCGGCTTCGGTAGGTTTTTTTTACAACCTGTAGAACCACAATTTGAATGCTCATTGAAAGAACGTAACATATCTTCCGATGTTTCACTTTAATCAAAGTGGCCGATCAAACAGTTTGTATCTACCGATCTAACTGGATTCAGTAATGTTGACATTAGAAGTGCGAATGACATCCGTTGTCACGGCTCGTCTCATTGATTCCTAAGGTTTTTATAACGACCCCGAGCTGTTGAAAGGTAAAAGACGAACTGGCCCTGTGTGTCCTAAACTTTCTTTCAAAACTGCGCTTATTTACATTTTTTGACGTGACAACGTCTTATAAATTGGTTTGCCGGGTGACACTTCAAGAAACTGCGTTACGCTCCGCTCACGTTCCGCGCTCACAATGAGAGCGAGTGAGAGGCACGCGTCCCTTCGACTCGGGCATGGTTAGCCCGCCTAAGAGCGAGTGAGACAGACATAAAAAGTGAAAGGCACGCGTCCCTTCCACTCGAGCACAGTTAACCCGCCTAAGAGCGAGAGAGACAGAGCGAGAGAGAGAGAGTGAGAGAGATAGGCATACACACCGGTTCATGTTATACGAATGAATATTCACATTAAAATTATTTTACCACTCAAAGTCGTTGTCACGTAAACTTTCGCCCGTATACCGACTTTACAGGCAACCAATTTTTTTCTGTTCTCTTGGTCCGTTTATCTACAACAAAATTAATGAAAAACTCAATATCTATCCTCTCCTTAAATCTAAATGTAAAAAAATTGTCAAAGAATATTTAAAGTCCCTAAATTATAATGAGACGGAAAGTTTGTTATGCCTATGCCTATTGATTTAATTTTATTAAGATTCATATAATTTCACGTCTCATAAAATTTCCCCAATGTTACTTTTACACATCTCAATCACACACACACACACACACACACACACACAAATATTAAATATTATATTATATTTTGTTTAGTGGTATTACCTGCGCGGGTGGCCTGGTGACCTGTAGAACAGGTTCGTTTGAACTTATTTCAGGCACCAGTCTTTCACAATCTAGTAATACTTACTACAATGCATTTGATACTTAATTGTAAGGCTTTTTTGTGAAAGAAAATAAATACAATTTATTATTATTATTGCCGGTCTAGTTCTTGACATAAGTACTTCTACATTACAGAGGTGAACCTATCTAGCCTATGTACTTTCGTTTAATTCTTTCTCGTACCAAAGATAATGGAAAGCCTTCTATTATCTTTGCTCGCACTAAGTTTACCTTAATAACATAATTTTTAAGTTCATACATTGTTACTAACAATTTGCACATCTATACATATAATAAGACTGTAAAAGATCGATTTCTGTACACTGAAGATTTTTATGAAAAATTGTTACAGGGGTTCTTAATTACCGTAATAGAAGCCAAAACAACAATTTTTAAAATTTTTGTCTGTCTGTCTGTCTGTCTGTTTGTCCGGGCTAATCTCAGAATCTACTGGACCGATTTTGACGGGACTTTTTTTATTTGACTCAGTATCACCTGGAGAGTAAACTGGGATATAAATAATCACGCCGATGAACTTAGGGGGCAGGCAGGAAATTGAATCTCAGAATCTACTAAACCGATTTTAATGGGACTTTTTTTTATTTGACTCAACATTACTTGGAAGGTAAAGAAGGATAGAAATAATATTACATATTGATAAATTCTGCCCCCAAAGGGATAAAATAGGGGTTGCGAATTTGTATGAAGCCCGGTCGCAAAAAACTAACATCCACGCGGACGAAGTCGCGGGCGGCCGCTAGTAATTAAATAAATAATAAATATTTCACAACAATCACACCAATTCTCTAGTCCCAAATTAAGCTACGAGGCTTGTGTTACGGGTACCAGACAACATAAACATACTTAAATACTTTTTTTTGTAAATAAATACATATTATACATAGAAAACACCCAGACCAGTACAAACACACATGTTCATGCACACTTATGCTTGTACTGTGCGGGGATCGAACCCGCGACCCTTGGTTTTAGAAGTCCGACCTGTGGACCACTGCACCAAGCGGTCGTCTGTCAATTGGTCTGAAATAAAAGATTTTTATTTTATTTTTTATTTATTTCTCATAAGAAACCATTGAAACCAAATAATAGCAGACAGATTTAACGTTGGCGCCTACACACTAACCGAACAAGCAATAAATTATAAGGTAAGAATGTGAAACGTTATTGTATCGAAAGAATATGCGATTGTATCTCGTGTTGGGTCATTAAACTCATTAATATTCCATAATTTAGTATATGTTTATCCGATGACACACAAAGCGATCGGCGAGTTGGCGTTGTAAAATAAGGCTGTGGTTACACTATTGCAGACTTAAATATTGCTTGCACTAGTTCTTAAAAACACAGATGTAGCGACAGATGATGCCAGCGATTTGACTCTTCCCAAGCACACAACACACAAGACGCACAATTACTACGCCTTTACTTATTATGTGGACGTGAGTTCTAAGTTTTTTGACACCCACCGGTGTAACGCTTATTCCTAATCTTAACTCATTAAGTCCATTGCACTCATTTCTTGTGCAATAAAGTTTTAAATAAAAATAAATAAAATAAATATTCCCTTATACCCTTCATATAATAACATTACAACACAACAGACAATATATAAAATATACGCAAAAGATGGTTATTTAGTTACATTATGACCTAAACGAGAGATCTGACGACCGTTTGGTGCAGTGGTCGACAGGTCGGACTTCTAAACCAAGGGTCGCGGGTTCGATCCCCGCACAGTACAAGCATAAGTGTGCATGAACATGTGTGTTTGTACTGGTCTGGGTGTTTTCTATGTATAATATGTATTTATTTACAAAAAAATATATATTTAAGTATGTTTATCCGTTGTCTAGTACCTATAACACAAGCCTCGTAGCTTAGTTTGGGACTAGAGAATTGGTGTGATTGTTGTGAAATATTTATTATTTATTTATTTATTAACGAGAGATTTGTGAATTAAAGTTATTAAATTCAATAAATTACAATTAAATAAATTCATCACATCAGATCTTACAGTTAAGTGCTACATTCTGTTCTACTCATCTATACACACGCTTGTAGTGTAAACTTATCCTTAGCATTAAAACACAACTTCATAAGCTTCTGAATGTCAACACGAAAATATCAAAACCAATTTGTGTCTAAGCATAATGGAGGAAGGATTTCTTATTAGCGTTGGCTTAATCCAAATGAACCAATAAATTCTTACACCACGATCACAATCGCATGTCGAACATTCCTTTGTGCGATTTCTAAATAGCTTTTTATATCGATGTTATATGTTGGTTTTAGAAGTATGTTGTTGTTTTAAAACCTTATGGCCTTTGTTTTAATTAGCATGGTTCAGAATAACAATGCAGAAGCTACATAGGAGTCATAGGCCGTTAGGAGTGCTGGTATGTTCACAACTTTACCTAATATTATATAATGTGTAGGAGAACTGGCCGAACTTAGTGACTATGAGTGCTTTCTAATTTAAATTATAGTCCACATGTAATCCTTAAAAATTTCACTTGGACAATATAATTACATTTTTGTCAAAGATAATTTATATTAAATGCCATTATCTTTGTTTTGTTTTGTCCAAATTAATAATAAGGTTATTCAATTAACTCTGTAATTGGCTTAAGAGATTTATTTTATAGTATATATGTGTGAACAAACTGTAAAAAAGCTGTTGATTTTCTTGATAAATAAAAATAAAATGTCAGTTTGTGTCTATCAAGGTATTATTTATGTCTAATTCCTCGTTACCCGATATGAACCCTATAGAACACGTCTGGGACTTGCTAAAGAAGAGGATGAAGCCAAGAATGCCACCTCCAAATAATCTATACGAGTTACGAAATGCATTACTTGAAGAATGGCAGAGGTTGCCCCAAGAAACCATTTATAACATTTGACGACCGCGTGGTGCAGTGGTCTACTTGTCGGACTTCTAAAACAAGGGTCGCGGGTTCGATTCCCGCATGAACATGTGTGTTTGTACTGGTCTGGGTGTTTTCTATGTATAATATGTATTTATTTACAAAAAAAAGTATTTAAGTATGTTTATCCGTTGTCTAGTACCCATAACACAATCCTCGTAGCTTAATTTGGGACTAGAGAATTGGTGTGATTGTTGTGAAATATTTATTTATTTGACGACCACATTGGTGTAATGGTCAAGAACTTGACTATTAACCAAGAGATCGCGGGTTCGATCTCCGCACTGTACAAACATTTTTGTGCATGAATATGTCTGTTTGTACTGGTCTGGGTGTTATATGTATTTATTTAAGTTTATTTGTAATACCACTGTTGATTCTGATATGTGTAACACAAGTGCTTAAGCTACTTAACACGGAGTCAGATCAATGTGATGTTGTTGTATATTTATTCATTTCTAGTAGACATCTGGTAAGGGAGTAGTAATACTTAAAAAGCTAGATATACATTTGGTTTCGATTCGTAATGGGCACGTAATAAGGTTAAGTTTGAATTATTAATAGATTTTTGTTATAAGGTCTTTTGTGAGTTTAGTTACATTGGTTCCCGTACAAATCAGCGTAAATGCTAATTTTAGGTTATTCGTTTTATTTGTTTAAGCTTTATTGCACAACAAAACTTTGTAAAAGAGGTGGACTTAACGCCGTAGGGCATTCTCTACTTTTGGGCTAAGCAGAAATAATTAGTGGGCGGTGCGACAAAAACACAAAAATAATAATACCATCATCATCATCACCATCATCATCATTATCAGCCAAGGGACGTCCACTGCTGAACATAGGCCTTCCCCACAGTTTTCCACATAGACCGATCACAAGCGGTCTGCATCCAGTGTGATCCTGGATAATAAATACACATAATACAGGGTGTAAAAAAAACCTTAACGAAGCCGTCAACCACGCGTTCAGTACATCAAACCAAATCGTATGCAAAATAAATCTTGGCTGGGAAACAACTTTTATTTTTTGACATCAAAAAAAATAATGTTATTCTAACCCGCAATGTACAGCGCGCACGCAGGAAAGTCACCGCGGGGCGTGTTGCTTTACGCCGCCGCGACGCGGTTCGGTTCGAGTGTGCGCTGTTCATTGCGGAGTGTGCCATTTAGAGGCTTTTTATGAAAGAACTAGTGAAAATTTGTATCATATTTCTTTGGAATAAACTTAAGTTATAACGGACAGAAGTCATTTCTGTTAAAATCATCAATTTTTTTTTCAAACTTTAACCATCAATATCTCAGTAACCGTTAACTTCCCAGGTATGGTGTAAAGGAAAAAAATGATCGTAACAATTGGTAGAATATGTGGTATTCGGCTTCGTTGAGGTTTTTTTTACACCCTGTATATATTAATATACACTAAATAAATAAATAAATTTGTCGAACTGTTAAAGAATGATCTATAATGACGGTTGCAATAAAGTAAGAAAGTGGGTGCGAGTGAGTCTCTTGAATAATAATTTGCTGGGAGCCTGTTTTATAATTTCGGGAAGAGCATTATCTGTGGTGTTATTAACCAATCGTGCTACAATTGCTGACAGTCGCAAATCCCAAAGACAGTTTGACGCAGACTTCGCCGTTGTGGCCCGAGCTTAAGTGCCAAGATAATTATTTGTGGTTTGGTGAACAAAGATATAATTCAAAAAATGATTTTAGTTTTCCGTACTGAACGATCTTATAAGGGTTCCTTGTCGGACGACAAGGAACCCTTAGAAGATCGTTCAGTCCGTCCTAGTCTGTCACAGCAGAATATCTTCGACGTTTATGGACTGATTTGCATGTAACTTGGTTCGAGGATACTTCACATATAGATCTCATTTTTAAAAATACGAAAAATTTTAATTATCTCTTTTTAAGGGTACCTCCCTATACATGTAAAGGGGGGGGGGGTGAATTATTTTTTTGAGTGCACCCCCTTGTGTGGGGTATCGTTGAAAAGGACTATGAAAATAAGAAGGAGTTTTCATACGACACTTTTTTAACAGCTTTACCATTTGCGAGTTATATCCCGCTAAAGTCGTTACCACGGTGCCCCCCCCCCTGTAATTTCTAAAGTCTTGGACCTATAAACTTCAAATCTGTCACGTAAAGAAACATGCACGGAAACTCTTATTTAAAATTATTTCGGGTATCCTGTGATGAATACTTTCGAAATTATAAATAATATGAAAATATATACTTTACAATGATGACATGGACGGCTAGAGAGATGGTGATGATGCAAGAAATGCAAAACAGCGCAGTGCCAAAATTGACTAAGGAACCCTACTTCATGCGTGGTCCGACACGCACTTGGCCGGTTTTTTGCATTCGATTGCGAATGATTCTATGTGTTTCTGTGTCCTTTTTGTCTGGATTTCACTGTGCATGCATCACTAATTGGTATGATGCAGTGTATTTTAATGAAATGATTAAGAAAAAATTAGCAAACACTATATGTTTGTTAACGTGGAACATGACAGTCAAGCTGGCTCATCGACTGCACGTCACTCAGCGTGCTATGAATGGGTCTATGTTGGGGATCTCATTAAGGGATAAATAAGATCCCGGGATCCCGGATTAAGGGATAAGGGAACGAGGTCATACACATAATAGGACTAAGGTAACTGATGTTGTCCAAAAATGTAGCAAGCTGAAGTGGCAGTGAGTGGGCTGGCCATGTCTATCGCAGAACCGACGAGAGGTGGAGCAGGAAGGTTCTCGAATGGAGACCACGCTTAGGAAAACGTAGTGTGGGACGCCCCCCCCCCCCCACTACTTTAAAGGGCGCGAAATAATTGAAATATTAACTTACATTACTTTAAGTTTAAAGGTACAACTAGTAACAGGTTTTCTTACAGTCAACTGCAGTAAGGCCTCTGTAAGATTTTAACGGCGGGCTACTTAGGGTTGCCAGATTGATTCTTCCTATTATATCGGGATCAATAACCGATTTTTCGGTATTTCAGGGCTTTGGTTGGGAGAAATAAAAAAATAAGTTAATCATATTAATAGTTCATAATATATTAAGAAAACAAACATATTTTTGCATTGCAGTGTAGATATAAGAAAAACAGATAGTAGGTAGGTATTTGTGACACATGCGATAAGAACCGAATGAGCATGTTTGTTGTCTTTTTTCTTGCCACAAGTATTTGTCTATTTGTTTACCCCGTTAAACAACTTTTGAACTTTGTCGCTATTCAAAAAGTTATTAAAATCTAAACAATTTTCGTCAAAATTCAAACGTATTATTAATTCCGTCTTTATTAAATCCATGCTCAGTAGGTTACTTTACTTTAAGTATAAATTATTAAGTGTACTTACAACGCGTTCGCAGTACTGCGTCGGTGTCAATATCATTTAAAAAAATATTTTTTCTATAAGTTCTAAGATCTCACTTCATGTGAACTTTCTTTTTTTCTTGATGAATTCTTTTTTAATGAAAACTTAGAGAGCAATTTGTATAAAGACTCCTCACTAAAATCAAAAAGTTCTTCGAAATACCTGATGGCCCTTTCGAGAAACTGTTCTGCTTCTTTGTCAAGTTTTCTGTTTGACAAAAATGTGAACTTAAAATTATTGATCTTGTTTTCGGGAGATTATTTACAAAATTCGGGAGAATCCCGCCAATTCCCGACCATCTGGCAACCCTAGGGTTACCTGAGTGTAACTTGATCTTAATAATAAAGCTATTGATGTACGGTTTCCATGGTAATTTGCATTTGCGCCGTATGACGTAATGTATTTAAGTTATTATGCGGATGCGTGATACAAAACATTGTGGGTGGGGCGATTTCTTTACTTTGCCCGTGTTGCGCTTGGGCAAAGCGGATTAAGATATGCACATTCATTAATTTACTTTTTTTATAGCATTATTTCTTATTATATTTGACTGCCTCGTTGGTGTAGTGGCAAAGTTTCTGCCTTACATCCGAGAGGTCTTGGGTTCGAATCCCAGGTCGAGCCAAAAAATTGTTTCTGAAATTTTCCGTCATGAATTTCTCAAGGAGTCGGAGTCGGCAAGTTGGCGGTGTTACACCTCCGTGCCTCGGAAAGTACGTTAAGCCGTTGCTCCTGCGTCTGATCTCTCTCCGGTCATGTCGGATTGCCGTCTCACCGAACTTTGAGAGTGATGGAACAGTGAGTGCACCTGTGTATTGCGCTCACATTCGTGCCATATAATATCTCCTGCGTAGTTGGCTGATCTCTGTTGAGATTGGCCGCCGTGGTCGAAATCGGTCAGGAGGACTTTATAATAACATAATACTAGAGATGGGCCGAGTAGTGGTTTTGCCGAGTACCAAGTGCCGAGTAACACTCGGTTTAAAGCTTGCCGAGTACCGAGCACTCGGCCGAGTTACTCGGTTTAATTTGAGGTCATAAAACAAGATCAAACATGACCGCAACGCGCTGCCAGCAATATCTACTCACTGTAATTTTGAATTAATAAATCATGACTTCACTAATCAACATAAAATGTATTGGATTTTATGATATATCATGAACTACATACGATTTGTCGATCCGCAGCGGCCTGGCTGTCCTATAATTAACCAATAGGAGTTGACAAACGCCAGATTGGGGGCTTGTTCATTGATTTAAGTATGTGGTAATTTAGGTACATACTTTAATTCCTCCAGTTGGCCACTAGCAAACTTATTCCAGACATGCTGTTTATTAAATTTACATAACCGAGTACTCGTCACTTGAACCGAGTTATTTGGCCGAGTACGAGTATTAAAAAAAACACCGAGTACGCCGAGTACCGAGTACTCGGCCCATCTTTATTTTTTCCTTACCAGTGCTAATCATATTTTCTGGCCATCTCCTAAGTGATTCCTCAGTAAGCATGTCACATGCTTGGCTGGAAATAAACCAGGATGCCGTTTGACAAATGTTTAGTATTACCAAACTAAATGTATGTCTTTCTCGTTCTGCTCTCTTCTGTCTCGGTTTCGAACCAAGCGTCATGTCGCTCTCACATTAATTACTGTTAAAATAATTTCAAGCTATCTATCTAGACTCATAGTGTATCAAAACAGTGTTATTGTGTTTGTGAACCAAATATAATAAACTTTAAAGTGAAATCGGTGTTTCAATATATCCTCAACACACAAATCTGCTTGATGTGCATACTAGTAACAGTCAAAAGTTTCAGTTTTTTAAACAGTGGCATACATGAGTCAGTATAATATAAATAATAAAGAAATATTTCACAACAATCACACCAATTTTCTAGTCACCAATTAAGCTACGAGGCTTGTGTTATAGACAACGGATAAACATACTTATACTTTTTTTTTGTAAATAAATACATTTTACACATAGAAAAAGACCAGACCTAAATACCATTTCAATATCTGTACAATTTCCCCATATAATAAGGGCAATATTTTAGTACTGAGACAACATAAGCATGGTAAGCCTGTAGAGCAACATCAAAAGAGACAGTTTCCCTCAGTTTACGCATATCTACTAAGTCTATGACAAACACTTTGAATATGAAAAGAAAACATTTTTATTCAGTATCACATTTTTACTAAATATAAAAACACATTTAAAAAACACATACACAAGATACTGAAAGGGGTGCCACTCAGCATGTGTCGTAGCATCTCAGGAATGCCACGACGCTGGTCTTCCGTGGACACCCAGACAAAAAGATAGCACTACCTACTTTGCACGACATTTGCTATATTCAAAATAGCAAGCTTAAGCTTCACCATTCAATTTCGCCGGTTCAAATCCTGCTTGGGGCAAATGTTTGTGTGATGAGCATGTGCATTTGTACCTGAGTCATGGTTGTTTATAAATGTATTTAAGTATTTCTATCCGTTATTTTAGTCACCATAGCACAATAGGCTAGACGACACCACCAATCGTTGACATACTTTTTATAATCTGTCAAAACGGTTTACCTCCATAGATTTTGTATGGGAATATGTGAACGTGACGTCACGGTCATATATCAGAAATCGGAGTCAATTGACCGAATATATATTGAGTTTTGTGTGTTTAAAAATTGGTTTTTACAGCTTTTTGGAAATAAATTGGTTGTATTAACTTCATAGGGGCTATGTTCTTTAAACGCCATGGTCTTGAAAATATTTAAGATAGGTGTCATCATGCCAATTGGTGTGTTCGTTGAAACAATTTTTTTTTTTTCAATTAATGATTAGTGTTAGTAACATATTATTTTGCCTAATTAGCACTAACATGCATATACTATCGGTTAGCAGGACAATGTATGGTCAAATCTTATTTCTTAAAAAGTAAATTAAACGCTTTTACATAATTTATAGATCATTTATATATACTCTGTATACTGTTTGGAATAGAATAGAATAGAAAATCATTTATTCATACATGTAGCAGGTAACATAAGTACAAATATCACAAAACATTACACTATTTACAGATATGTACCTACTTAAACATGCATGAAAGTCTACTCAGCAAATGCCGCAGAATCTAATGATCCGGCGACGCTGGTCTTCCGTAGAATCCGTTAAAGAAAAAGGAATAGAGAGCACTGCTGCACACACACAAACAAAAAACAGTTTAAATGACTGTGTACTCTAAATTTGAGTAAATCTAAATCTTGAGTAAGAATGTGATCAGCAACTCAAAATTACAAATATTCAAAACATAGTAATGGAGCTTTCATTATATTTTTACATATATATTTATAAATTTATTGTATTTAACTGCCATATTTTATTTTATTTTATTTTCTTTATTCAGGAAAACTAACAGCTGTGTTATAATACATAAAGCTTATAAAACAATGCGTCGTTCATTAGCCATACAGTTTTCACAATTAGGTATACAATTATGATGTTGACGAGTCGTAGATCGTAAGCGCGTTTACAAATTTAAATTTACTAAATATAAAACTATACATATGAAAACAACATATGAAAACTTTGTGTTAAGTTCTAATCGGAATGCAAATTGAGCGTGATATTCTATACCAGTGTAGCTAATATTAAGTCTTGATTTGTATTTTTTCTGCTGTACCTTATTAAATAAATATAAATATTAGTTAGCGGACGTTCTAAATATGAATATGTCGTCGACAGCGATGGATTTGTGACTTTACCGCCGTTATCGAGGTTTCTCAATTAAATCCGAACTCGTACTTTCACAAGGTTTAATTTTGTAACAAACGTAATCATCACACAACAGTTTTGGTATTATTCGGAACTGGGTGAACCAGCGCTGCCCTACCAAGCCAATACACGGTATTTTACAAAAACTACTTTTGAGATGTTTGAGAAAACAAGTTTTTTAAGGTAAGGCTTCTATCGTGTTTGTTAACTCGAAATTTAACATTTTTTATTAATATGCAGTAAGGTGTATATGTCTTCTACATAGCCATGTAGTTTTTTTTTTCAGATTAGTATTCGTCTAAAATATATGACCGATAACTTGTTCTTGAAAAGGCAGGCGAATCTTTAAGCGCGAGGGAAAGAGCGAGATAGCAATCATGTTGTCAATTCAGCCTACGCTGGTTAGCTAGTAACAACGTGCATGTATTTGCTCGTACCAAAACACTGTAATTTTTCATTCCAGCAAAACGCCAAATTTATTTTGCCAAAACACTGTACACTACTTTACAGGCTTTCTGTTAAATTGAACCCTAACTTTAAAGTAATACAGTGATTCTTGTTTGCTAAATCTTCTAAAATAGCCGTTAATTTTTTTATAATGTCACAGTGTTTTTTTTTTAATTTCGAAAAGACAACACTTAAAAAATTCTTTTCGGCTCCGGTCATCGGGGAGGAATCGAACCCCCGACCTTTGGAAGTCCGGTCCAATGCTCTGACCACTGAGCTACCGAGAACCTTAATGGAGTCGTTGAATTTTGTAAGTGCTTTTTAACGCTTTAAGCCAGCGTATGATTCATCAATGATTGTGGGAGACACCCTCAAATCACCCGAGAGAAATATTTTTATAAATATTTAACAATCGGTGAAGATGAAACAGGCTATAAATTTATTTGTTAAGTTTTTTTTTCATTGGACCGGACTTCCAAAGGTTGAGGGTTCGATTCCTCCCCGATGACCGGAGCCAAAAAGATTTTTTTAAGTGTTGTATTTTCGAAACAAAAAAATAGCGTTGTAAACGGAAAAAAATAAAAAACTTAACAAACAGTGATTTTTGTTTTGCTATATCTTCTAAAATAACCGTTAAATGTTTTAAATTGTCACTTAAGGGTATTATACGGGCAAAAAGAAATCGATAGGGCTCTGTTAACCAAAAACACTGTAAGTCGACTTACAGTCTTTTGGATATGCACGGCAGCGCAGCGGTCTCGTGTCATAAGGGCCGGACAGGACGTTGCAATGCAGAAAACCGAATGCCGAATGCCGCAATGATTGACCGAGTTTTAACGACAATTCCCGAGCCACGATTCCGCTCACGTTCGGTCACCTGTTTTTCACTCGGTTACGTCACGGCGCTCAAATAGTTCCGTTGCAAAATAATACGACAAATACATTTCTCTCTATGTTTATACAATACTTGGCGAAGGTTTAGTGGCGTGAGTGCTGGTTTCAAGGTCAGCCGCCAGCTATAGGGACGAATTTTCAATCTTGTCACGGGTCTAGGAGTTCTTTCCTTTGTTTCTGATACCATCAAAGCAAGTACTTAATGTATGTGAATATATATATATTTAGAGATGGCAATAGCGTACCTGAGTCCTGTTAAGTCCGGTAGGGGGCGCTAATGACCTTATAGTACACAGTACAGTTTAAAAAAAAACTAGTACAGCCGTTAACGTTCAACCGTAGCTCATTATTGTGTCGCCAATACTTTGTTTGTACCTATTTTAAGATATCAGATGTAACTATTTGTACCAATAAACTTTTATTTATTTATTATTTTATTTTTATGTGATGTTGTCCCCATATATTTATTTATTTTAATATGTACGTGAGCTGACGACCTTAAAACGAGCTGCGCGATGCCGGGAAGCAGGGCGTGTTTTAATTTATAAAGTAGCTATACAATAAATAGTCCTCCTGGCCGATTTCGACCACGGCGGCCAATCTCAACAGAGATCAGCCAACATATAGTGCACAAGTGTGAGCGCAATACACAGGTGCACTCACTGTTCCATCACTCTCAAAGTTCGGTGAGACGGCAATCCGACATGACCGGAGAGAGATCACGGAGGTGTAACACTGCCACTTCCCGACTCCGAGCTGTTTTTGAAATTCATGACAAAAAATCTCAGAAACAATTTTGGCTCGACCTGGGATTCGAACCCAGGACCTCTCGGATGTAAGGCAGAACCTTTGCCACTACTCCAACGAGGCAGAGTATGCGCATGTAATAAGGGCGATTAAGCGATATAAATTCGTATCTTGATGTGCTGGCTGTCACCTGTACACGCTACCGTTTGAATTCGAATTCGTTTATTTGTAATTCACAGGTAAGTGTACAGAATTACAGATGTTAACACGTATAATAAGGGTGATATTTAACTGACAATCCAAAAAATTAGCGATTATTACATTTAAAAAATCCCCTTTTCCATCAAAAATACTGATTGTACATCAAAATTTGCAACTCAAACTAATGTGATCTTAGCATCAATTTAAGTACTTACATGACGCAACTCTATTTATCTAAATGTAAAGATTTTTTATGAATGCATATCAAATAATAACTAGTACACATCAAACAATACACAAGAAATCCCTTTTCAATCAAAAATACTCTTTGTACATCATAATTGGCAACTCAAATTAATGTGATCTTGGCTACCATTTGAGTTCATCATGAGACGCAACTCTGGCAATGCGTATCAAATAATAACTAGTGCACAACAAACAGTATGTCGTTATATTATTATTTTTAACTGCAACTTTTTGAATCAAACACCATTTTATGTATCGTAATAAACTTATTATTTATTTATTAATCACAACAATCTGAGATTATCAATTAAAAATCAGGCACTAATACTAAATATTAGTTCTCATTGGATTATTAGAGCTGGTTTTGATTTCGCGGGACGTCCACGTTTTCTTTTTTGGCCAGTATGTATATTTTTGGCTTCTGCGGGTGGTATTACATATTTAAGTCGAATCGCGAGGCCAATGATATGTTTGCATATAAAGTTTCTGAAAAAATCGGGGCAGGTACAATTTCCATTCATCCAGGCACTTTTCAGAGCGGGCAAGACAACTTTCCAATAAGCATTTTTTTATAGTCATCGAAAGTGTCCCAATCTAGACCAAGTGGAATGTTTCTAGCGCTTGCCACGCTATAGGAAATTTGTTCGGCACCCAATTCTATTATTTTGACGTTCCTATCACTTTTAGCCCATTGATAGGCATCTGTTCACCACACACCTACTAAGCGGCACCTTTCAGTAAATTAGATCAACTTTAGGAAATACTGCTCCACAAAGAGCATTATTTTTTTATTACATTTTAGATAATCTGCGTAACATGTACTCTGAAATTTAAGGATTTATTTGTTAAGCTATTTTTGAAATACAAAATAGAAAATATGTTGCAAAAATAGTTGTTTTGTTACCATTGTAAGTATTTCGTATGTACGGCTGGATTAATTTGATGTACATACAATCAGTATTTTTGCTGTAAAAATAATATTTTTGTAACACAATCAGTTCTTAGGTGTACATTTGAGGAAATTATATTAAAGGCTGTTGATGTATGTTTTCAATTATTTATATTTGTAGTTTTGATAAACAATTAGTATAGTTGCAGTACAATAATTTAATTGATGTAAAAAAAGATTAATTGTTGAACATAAATTGATATATGATAAGTTATTTGATGTACACTTAAAAATATCCCGTATAATAATAGTGATCTGTGATCTGCGCATATCAGCTTATTTCTCATCATCACCAGCGCATATACGTCCCACTGCTGGGCACAGGCCTCACCTCAACTATGGTGGTGCGAGCCATACTCCATCACGCGGGCTCAGTGCGGATGGGAGGGGTGTGTGTAAGGTAAGTGACCAACCTTACTGTCAGATGTTATTAAGCCGACGGACTCCGACTAATATCTATCGATATTAACCGGGACCAACAGCTTAACGTGCCTTCCGAAGCACGGAGATGCTTGTAAATAGACGTCTCTTGTAAGGTCATAAGGGTCACCCATCCCAAACATGACCGCGCGGTAAGTTGCTTAGCTTAAAGCAGCCAAACACAAAAACTGTATGTAGTTCAAGGGATATATCATAAAATCAAATACATATTATGTTGATTAGTCAAGTCATGATTTATGATTATAAAATAACAGTGAGTAGGTATTGCTGACAGCGCGTTGCGGTCATGTTTGATCTTGTTTTAGGACCTCAAATTAAACCGAGTACTCGGTACTCGGCAAGCTTTAAACCGAGTAATACTCGGTACTCGGTAAAACCACTACTCGGCGCATCTCTACTACATGTTTCACAAAGACCTTAAGGTAAAGGAGTATTATATAGCTACTAAGCCCATAGCTGCCTAGCAAAAAAGTAGTTCCAGTGTTGATTGCCTTTAATTTTTTATTTTATTTAATGGATAACCAATCACATAATACATTACACTTATGCTACAGAGCTTATATAAATCGAAGTGTTTATAGATTTTCACAACTCGTACAAATTATGTAAACGAGCCGAAATACAAAGAGCTACTTCTTAAGCGAGAGATAGAAAAAAGAATAAATAACTGTAAGCTAAGCAAAGCAAACCATAATTGTATTCCATAGCATTTCATTAATTCCTGAAAGAATGTTTCCTCCCTATTTAGATGAAATTTGGTCTTCTAATATATTACGCATGTTATTATACTATACTAAACCTACCTCTTACATGATTCTATCTAAAAGACAACACTTCGTTGTCGTCGTTCGGGCCGAAAATATTTTCGGCCCCGGTCATCGGGAAGGATTCGAACCCCCGACCTTTGGAAGTCCGGTCCAATGCTCTGACCACTGAGCTACCGAGAACCTTAATGGAGCCGATGAATTTTGTAAGTCCTTTTTTAACGCTTTGAGCCAGCGTATGTTTCATCAATGATTGTGGGAGACACCCTCAAATCACCCGAGAGAAATATTTTTACAAATATTTGACAATCGGTTAAGATGAAACAGGCAAAAATTTTTTACTTGTTAAGTATTTTTGGCGTTCACAACGCTATTTTTTAATTTCGAAAAGACAACACTTAAAAAATTCTTTTCGGCTCCGGTCATCAGGAAGGATTCGAACCCCCGACCTTTGGAAGTCCGGTCCAATGCTCTGACCACTAAGCTACCTATCTATAACTGATTCTATCTATTTAAAAAAAAACTGCTTCAAAATCCGTTGAGTACTTTTAAAGATCTAAACATACATAATTATTACAGTTGACGCATGAAGCTACTTTGCTTTATACTAAGTTGTGTTTTTTTGGTTGCTTAATATGACTGATTTAATAAGCCATTAAATAACTAAAAAAGTATTAGTAAAGTATTGGTAGTAAAACAGCATTAACAGATTTATTGAATCGAGTGAAAATTATTTTTGCTCGTGTAATAACAAGACTTTACACGCTTTGATTCAACATAATTAATACTAGAGATGGACTGAGTACTCGGTTAGTACTCGGTACTCGGCGTACTCGGTGTTTCATTTAATACTCGTACCCGGCTCAATAACTCGGTTCAAGTGACGAGTACTCTGTTATGTAAATTTGATAAACAGCATGTCTGGAATTAGTTTGCTAGTGGCCAACTGGAGGAATTAAAGTATGTATCTAAATGACCACATACTTATGTCAATGAACAAACCCCTAATCTGGCGTTTGTCTATTCCTGTTGGTTAATTATAGGCCAGCCAGGCCGTTGCGGATCGACAAATTGTATGTAGTTCAAGGGATATATCATAAACTTTAAACCGAGTAATCGGTACTCAGTAAAACCACTACTCGGCCCATCTCTAATTAATACTATCAACATCCAAAAAATTGAAATACCTATTGGTATTCGACGTAATTTGAAGACGCTTCGAAATAACAAGCAACATGAGTTTATGCATATTTTAAACGCAAAAACTTAATATTACTTACACAATATTTACGACGTTATTTTGATTCAGTGATTTGCCGTTTTATTGTGCTATAAAATTACATTCTAAACTAGCGTTAGGAATATTGTGAAACTAAATTATTAAAATATTCAGATTAGAGTCATTTTCATCTTTAGTTGCAGGTGAATGGTTAGTCTAGACGATTTCCTGTTAATTAATAGACGAGAGGTTCTGGGTTTTATGATTAGTCTAAACTAACTTTTCGGCTTTATTAGATCTGCTTGTAATCGGAGATTTTAGTTCTTTGGTTCTGGACCTAATCCGTCTTATTACAAAACATGGTTCGAAAATAGTACCAGGCTTAAACTACGATCAATCAATGGATTAAAGTATACCTTATTATAAAACAAAGATTATCTCTTAGTCCTGAATTATCTGTGGTACTAAAGATAAACCCTGCGACCCCTAGTTTAACTCTGGACTGACTTTTGACAGCAGTTTTTGAGATTAATACACAGGGTTTTATTGTTCAGTGAGATTATTTTGCAATAACTGGGGGTCGTAAATAAAATCGCAGGGTGTATCTTAACTTGTTTCTTGTATTTTTATTATATTATTACGAGTACAACACAATTTATAATTTTATATCTTCACAATCAAGTTCACGTGATTGTAATGATTGATCATAACAATCACGTCGCCGTTACTGTTAATTGATTGAATGTTAAAGTTAAGCAACCTAAGGCGCGGTCATGTTTGGGATAGGTGACCATTTAAGTGACGTCATTTACAAGCATCTCCGTGCTTCTGAAGGCACGTTAAGCTGTTGGTTCCGGTTAATATCGATAGACGTTAGTCGTTAAGCCTGGTCAGAGGCCCTCAGGCGGCTTAATAACATCTGACAGTAAGGTTGGTCACTTACCTTACACCCACCCCTCCACCAATCCACACTGAGCCCGCGTGGAGGAGTATGGCTCGGACCACCTCATAGTTGAGGTGAGGCTTGTGCCCAGCAGTGGGACGTATACAGGCTGATGAGAATCTACTATGGAACGAATAATTTGTACGTGATGCTTTTAAAACAATTAGACTGAACACTTCGAACATTTTATATTCTATCCTCGTCCCGAGATTTATTTTTTTACGTGATGGCAAAATGGTCCATCTTCTTGCATTCTACACGACAAACGAAATGCGATTTCAATGGAAATTGCGCGAAAACCAAACGTAATTTCATTGCGGAAGAGATGCGCGCACTGCGCACTGACTGCCGAGTGTTTACTTACTTGTTGCGCAAGAGTGGACGCTGGTCGGCTGCTAGGGTCGCCAGGCGGCAGGATAATTCTGTACATAGCATCATCATTTCAGCTTGTTGCAGTCCACTGCTGGACATAGGCCTCCCCCAAGGAGCGCCACAGCGCACGATCTCCCGCCCTTTGCAACCGGTCACTACCAGCTGCCTTCTTTAGGTCATCTGTCCATCTAGCCGGGTACATAGCATGATATTGTAGATAAACAGGGTAATAGTACCTTTTTTGTCACAGGAAAACCCTTTCAAGAGCTATAGCCGCGGCTGGGAGGACTCCCAACGTCCAGCGTTCTGAAAAGGATGCGGCTCCGCTCCAGGAAAAATCCGGAGTGGGGTCTACCCCCCAAAAACCTGCGTTATCCCTTCCCTGTGTAGAAGTTGCATGGGTGCCAGCTGTAGCCTTCACATCCATGGCAAGGGGTAATAATAAATAGTCCTCCTGGCCGATTTCTACCACGGCGGCTAATCTCAACGGAGATCAACCAACTCTGCACGAGATGTTATAGAGCACAAGATTTAGTGTGAGCGCAATACACAAGTGCACTCACTGTCATATCACTCTCAAAGTTCGGTGAGACGGCAATCCGACATGACCGGAGAGAGATCAGGCGCAGGACCAACGACTTAACGTACTTTCCGAGGCACGGGAGTGTAACACCGCCAACTTCTCGACTCTCAACTTTTTATGAAATTCATGACAGAAAATCTCAGAAACAATTTTGGCTCGACCTGGGATTCGAACCCAGGACCTCTCGGATGTAAGGCAGAAACTTTGCCACTACACCAACTAGGCAGGCAAAGGGCAATGGCACGTACCGATCGGTACAGGTAATGAATTTCCATGTTTGCTAAACAAGGTTGGTTTTATATATAAGTTTATCGGTACAGGTTTGCACCGACCCGTCCGTGCTGAAAACCTGTTCTCTATGTAAGAACTCATAGTACACGTTTGGGGTCCATTCGGCTTTAATAAAAAATAAAATTTATGGCATATAATCCAAAATCCTTTTTTTTTCCTTTACACTAAGACGTGACTAAGTCTCAGCAATCACAGGTTGTCCGGTCTTTAAAATACAAGTAAAACCAAAACTCGCTGTTCTGCTCGGCTATTTGTAATTTTTATTTTATTTACTTCAAACCACTTGTAGCTTACAGTTTACACCAAGTCGCAAGTCGTAATGGCGACTTGCTGGCGAATCTGGCAAGTCATGGGTAGTCAAGTACATGTATTTAAGTATTTCTATCCGTTATCCCAGCCACCATAGCACAAGCTAACGCTTAGTTCGGGGCTAGGTGATTGGTGTGTTCGTTGAAACAATTTATTTATTTATTATTATTAATGTATGTAAAAACCCGCTGAATGATAATTTCTCAATGCACAGCGCAGACTATTAATAAAATAAAGAATTTTGACGTTAATTTAAAGAAATGATCAAAGCATTAAGCCTTTCAAATTGAGGGTCCATAAATTCTATTGAAATCCATTAAATCTTTTTTTGATGCAAATAATAATAATAAAGTAAATATTTCACAACAATCACACCAATTCTCTAGTCCCAAATTAAGCTACGAGGCTTGTGTTATGGGTACTAGATAACGGATAAACATACTTAAATACATTTTTTTTTGTAAATTAATACATATTCTACATAGAAAATACCCAGACCAGTACAAACACACATGTTCATGCACTGTAGCGATACCGACATGTAGACCACTGAACCAAGCGGTTGGTCAAAAAAGAACACGCGTGACTCGCTCATATTGTATCTGCCTCATTTTGGTTTGACCTAAGTGCACAGTAGCACTCGAGTAAAGTCGTTATTACGAGTACCTTTGCGACACGTAACATGAACTGCGGCACGCGTTACAAATCAGATCTTGACAGATTTGGGGCTGAAGTGATTGCGTAATCTACATGTTTTGTACACTTACACCATAAGTGTTATTACCGCGGTAGCTGGAATGACCGGATATTTCATAACGTGTCTCATTACTCTTATCTTTGATGCTAAAGATGCTATTAATTTGCGTAAGTTCATTTAGCTATGTTTTTTTACCTTTTGTACGCGCCTAGAAGATTCGCCGCGCCGACGAAACTCTGCTCCTAAATACATATTCAAATTATTTATAGCATGTCACATTACATCAAGATGGTATAAAAGTTTAAATTTTAATTGGTACATGTGACGCCCTGCACTGGACATAGCTACATTTTGAGTGCTAACTAACTATTATCGCACTAGTTCAAATACATAAAATATATTTTGACATAATATCTACATACTTATAATTATATTTTAATTTTAAACATTTACCTAAGTCATCATAATGATCATGTTAACATCAAATATCTTTAAGATTTATTCTATATATTATTATGTTATTGCTATTGCTTACATATTTTTGTCGTTAAAGAACTCTTGCATATTATAATAACATTTATTAATTAGTTTTTTTGGGTTTTCATTTTTTTAAATAAATTTACGTTTGTCGTTATATATTTTTATCAACATGTAATGGGGGCTGGACATAACTAATTCTATCCTTGAAAAAGGAATTATCAGTTTATTTAAATTTATATTATTTCCTTTAAATCCTGTGACGGTAGTGTAAAAATCTGAGTGTTTTTTTTGACAAATTTACATGATTTACGTATATAGATAGAAGTAAGGGTCAATATTTTATTTTTGACAAAATGAGTTCTACATGACACCGTTTGGTTTAAGTTTATTAATATCCTGAGGTACTTTTTTTGTAGGACAATAACTTTGTCTACATCACACGAGTTTCCCCATAGAATACCGTATGCAAGTCTGGATACCTATTTGGCATCAGTTAGTGGGCTCGAACCTACCGATTTTCCGGTATTCCTACCAATACCTATGGGTTCAGTTCTACCGAAATATAAATATTTTTCAACGATTTCAGAGTATTTTTTAAGTTGGCAAACCTTTAAATATATATTTAGACCTCATACTATTATTTCCATATATTCTATATTGTTATTATAGTTCGAAATTCGATGTTATAAAAGGCTTCCCGCTGGGGAATTTACATACCTGTCTAGTCTATATAAAAATATTTTTTTCATTAAAAATAATAAATAATTGGTCGTTCCCGTACTAATGTAACTGCTTACTTCATAATAATAAAGTGATAGTATGCTTCGTATCGTTTATCTTCTCACTGACACCTACGTTATTATTTATCTTTGAAAAAAAAAGACTTCAAAAATTAACGAATATTCACGATTTCAGTGCCAACAGCTGCGGCAACTCGCGAGTGACAACGTGTTTAGCAATCAACGCGGCTAAATCGCTGACAGTCTTGCTTTGCCTTACGATCTCCGACGAAATTGACATATTTATTTCTAATCCAAGTATCTTCAAAAAACAATTAAAAACTGTTCTCCGTGATAGTCATAATTAAGCTTATCTTAATTTTTAGTTTTTCATGCTAACTTTAGGACTTTTATTGGAAAAAAACGTCTACTAATACCTTCACTGTTAAACACAAAATATGATGTTACTTCAAACTCAGATACATATTTTGGGTTGTAATTTAGCGAATACATTTACTTGTCTTATTGTATTTAATAACCTTACCTGATGGTTATGTACCTGTTTTGTGTCTATATTAAACAAAAAACTGTGTTTCCTCAGAGCCGATAAACAGAAAGACCCACTTTTATATACAAAGTATGGATGGCCGTTGTTTGTGGGAAGATTCAAACAATACCTTTGAAGATTACGCAGTCGCAGTCCTAATTTGCATATAAGATGTAAAAACGCTTGAAGAAGCGAGATCGTTTGTTATCATTCCATCATCAAGGTTTACAATACTTACAAAAAAAATCTTTTGTTTTTCATTCATGAGGTTTGTGAGTCATTATATCAGCCTGTTGCTGTCCACTGCTGGACATAGGACTTCTACAGGTCATCTGTCCATCTAGCCGGGGGGCGTCCCACACTACGTTTACGTAAGCGTGGTCTCCATTCAAGAGCCTTCCTGCTCCACCTCTCGTCAGTTCTGCGACAGACATGGCCAGCCCACTGCTACTTTAGCTTGCTACATTTTTGGACAACATCAGTACCACGGTAATATTATCTATACAGTATTCCATCTTCATATAAACGGACGACGCGCGAGCTATACCTACGCGCCCGGATCTTGGCATGCGCTTGGCATGCTACAGTCGCGGATTGCCGCAGTGACGAACGGACGGTGTGCTGGTTTTTAATCAGTAACCGCCCGAATTTTAACTCGAAATAAGTGCAAGTAGCTATTTAACATGACAAGTAGAATATATTGTGCTGTTTTTGGATTGCGGATTTTTTATACACTCAAATATAATAATAAAGCATTTCGTTCATACGAGAATAATATAAGTAATACAATCAATGTGCAAATATTTTTCGGTCGCAAATTTATTAGACCGATTTGTTAGCAAGTAGCTATTTAACATGACAAGTAGAATATATTGTGCTGTTTTTGGATTGCGGATTTTTCATACACTCGAATACACATATGAACATGTGTGTTTGTACTGGTCTGGGTGTTTTCTATTTATAATATGTATTTATTTACAAAAAAAAAAGTATTTAAGTATGTATATCCGTTATCTAGTACCCATAACACAAGCCTCGTAGCTTACTTTGGGACTAGAGAATTGGTGTGCTTGTTGAGAAATATTTATTTATTTATTTATTTAATTAAGCATTTCGTTCATACGAAAATAATATTAGTAATACAATCAATGCGCAAATATTTTTCGGACGCAAATTTATTAGCCCGATTTGTTAAAAAGTCACATAATCATGGGTTTTAATTAAATCTATCAATCAATAAAACAACTTGCATTTTAATTGAACACTTTCTATCCAATTCATAAAGTATTTTATGTTATCATGTAAATAATTTATATTGTTTCTGAGTATCTGTGCTTATAAATAAAAAGTAACAAATGTACAATCTCAAAACTAGATAGAAACTCAAAGTAGGCAGATGCAATTAAAACGCTGTAGGTAGGCGACAGCGACAGCCCTATCTCATGCTGACGTACCGCGCGGCGGTAGGTACTTATTTTAAAAACACGGCCGAGATGGAATACTGTATGGATAATATTACCGTGTCAGTACCTTAGTCCTATGTCGTATGACCTCGTTCCGGATCTTATCCCTTAATGAGATCTCCAACAAATCTCCAAGAAAAACAACAACAAAGGGTTTGTGTGTACCAAGGTTTATATTATAGCAAACAATCTTTATGTTAATGATTTATGAGTTTATGACTCACCATACTACAAGTAGGTACGTCATCAAGTACGGACGTCTGGCATGATAAAAAATCGTGTTGTTTAAAGTAAAGCGATGATTTGTGTACATGTGATTGTTATCATCATAAAGACAGAGCCTATTAAAAGCCATAATATTTTGAATCATGACTGCCTTGTTGGTGTAGTGGCAAAGTTTCTGCCTTACATCCGGGAGGTCCTGGGTTCGAATCCCAGGTCGAGCCAAAATTATTTCTGAGTTTGTCTGTCATGAATGTTTTAAAAACAGCTCGGAGTCGGGAAACTGGCGGTGTTACACCTCCGTGCCTCGGTGCGCACGTTAAGCCGTTGGTCCTGCGCCTGATTTCTCTCCGGTCAACGTCGGATTGCCGTCTCACCGAACTTTGAGAGTGATGGAACAGTGAGTGCACCTGTGTAATGCGCTCACACTTGTGCACTATAATATCTCCTGCGTAGTTGGCTGATCTCTGTTGAGATTGGCCGCCGTGATCGAAATCGGCCAGGAGGACTATTATTCTATTATTATTATTAAGAATAATGTCGAAAAAGGGACGATAAATTCACAAAGCAACAAGACTATCCGTGGGCAGGCCCCTAGGTAAACCTTCATTAGAGGTGTTGATGAGCCGTACTCAGACGTGACATGGTAGAGTCCAAACTGGATCCCATGGCAAGCCGCCACATATTGAGGATACGCCACAGGTTCTTAGTGGGTATTGCTGACTCTTGACAAGAATGTCCCAACTCCCACATAACCTTTCGTCTCCTCCGGGAACAAACGATATCCACTCGGATGTAAGGCAGAAACTTTGCCACTACACAAACGAACTCGACGTCGTCAGTTTCGCACTTTTGTACCGGCTTATTTTGGTGGTAGGTGGTAATGAGTGTGATGTATTTTACGTTTATAGATAGATAGATTAACACTTTATTATACAACACAAAACAAAAATTACAGACAACTTTAACAAAGAAAGATGTACAATTTAGGCAGCCTTATCGCTTGTAGACAACCTTCTCTTCCAGACAACCTTCGCTTAAAGGAACATTAAATTAACAGGAAGGGGGAATTTGAGCAAAATATATACGGATAATACAAAACACATTTTTTTTGTATAGTTCAGAAGACGGGTATTGAATGACGCGTACAAACATGTAAATGGCTGGTAAATATCCTACATAATTAACACAATATACGAAGATGCAACATCTGCGCAACGCTGGCTTGATTTTGCGTCAACGCCAAGAAAAGATAGAAAATAGAAAAATATTGATTGACCACTTAAAACACATGTATTTCATAACAAATGATATAATGATAAAGCCATCAAATCATAAGTTACCAGAGGCTCTCAAACTAGGCTTTGCTTGTATCTTGAGAGACCAGTTATGATTTATCAATCTGAGGTATTTGGCACTTTTATGATGTGAGGTGAGTTTATATATGATGTATGTGTGTGTATTTGCGCGTATGCGTGTGCATGTGTGTGATAGAGAGAATGAATAAGTAAGGTTAGCTATTGCAAATCAAAGATTCAGTTTGTGTGTAATCGAGAGAGCAGAGTAATATCTGAGCGGATTGATGGAATTGAAAATAAGTTTTTGATATTGTGTCTAACTTTCAGAAAAAACAAGGTATATAAAAACGGAAACCAACTCTTAGAGAAAAATCTTTATTTGCGCTTGGTCAAGGTACACTGAAAATGGTCATACTCGTAGTTATTAATTAGTAATTGTACATCCGCTTAATCAACCATTATCAATGGCATGCAAAATTCTTAAAGTTATATTAGGATAATAAATTTAAATAGTAAAATGTCTATCAAAACAATCACAACATGACAACAAGTCATCATCAAATAGATAAAAAAAAATATTAGTCATCATCACCTATCGCAATTTAAATATTCCTGTATATTGTAAAAAGCCTTTTTACTAAGCCAGTTGTATAATTATCTTTTAAATTTAATAAAGGGTAGGTCTTTTAATAACTTGTGGTATCCTATTATATATTGACAGATTTGACGAAAATGTAGTCAATTCCGGAAAGTATTTTCTTTTTAACCGCGTTACTGACGTTCAATAGAACTTAATTTCTTTTAATAAGCTCTCTCATACTCCATTCCTCAAATTAGTGTCTCATAATTAAGTAAGTGGTTTTTCACTAACTTCTAAACTAACGTCTAAACTAACTTCTAACGTCTAAATTAATTTGCAAGGAACAGTATGCTCTTGTGACATCGGATGATTCAACACATTTTGCAAAGGCGTCACAATACTCTTAATACACCAATACCCACGTATTGCGATAAAAATATTAATCACTGCAATTTTCTTTCTCTCAATACATATCTGTACGCGCTTTTAAGCAGCCTTTGCTATTAAGCGATATCTGTGCATTTAGATCTATCATGCATACGAAAAGGAACTCGTTTGACCGGTGTAATATTGTACTGCAACCTGTTGTTGCTTTCGAGAAAAAAAATCACTAGAGAGCAAAGTGCGAGTGAGACACAAATACTTAAGGGGAAACTGTACGTGAAACAGCACATTATGGTAAGCACTGCGCTGCCGTGCATATCCAAAAGACTGTAAGTCGACTTACAGTGTTATTGCTTAACAGAGCCTTATCGATTTCTTTTTGCCTGTATGATACCCTTAAGTGACATTATAAAAAAATTAACGGCTATTTTAGAAGATTTAGCAAACAAAAATAACTGAATTACTTAAAAGTTAGGGTTCAATCTAACAGAAAGACTGTAAAGTAGTGTACAGTGTTTTGGCATAATAAATTCGGCGCTTTGCTGGAATGAAAAATTTCAGTGTTTTGGTACGAGCAATTACATAAATTATTTGTAATAATTATTAAGGTAATTTGGGTTTCATTAAAAAATGTTCCTTTAGTAAAAACATTTAAGGTACTTTTCACGACAATACAGTCTTGGGGCTTAATAAACACTTGCATATAACACATCGTCAAACGCTGCACAATGCTATACAGTTTTTTGGCTTTTTAGGGCTAGTACTCCAATATGGCCAATGTCTTGGCAGAACAAGTTATCGGTCATATATTTTAGACGAGTTAACTAATCTGAAAATAAATTACATGGCTATGTAGAAGACACATATACCTTACTGTATAATAATAAAACATTATTAAATTTCGAGTTAACAAACACGATTGAATCCTTACCTTAAAAAAAATGGTTGCCTTTAAAGTCGGTTTTACGGGCGAAGATTTTACGTGACAACGTCTTTTCCGCGGTGGACCGATCAAGTTTGAGTGGGAGAGAGACGCAAGGCATTCGCCGCTCCGGCGGGCCTCTCTCTCGTTCGGTGACTCATCGTAACAGACGTGAGCGGGCGTTACAATTTTTCATGAGTGACTCCGAGCCACAACTTAATTTAAGACGTTGTCACGTCAAAACTTGTTATCTCAAATATCTCAAAAGTAGTTTTTGAAAAATACCGTGTATTGGCTTGGTAGGGCAGCGCAACGGCATCTCGTATCCTTGTAGTAAGAGCGATTTCGTAACCAGAATGGGTAGCCTGACGTGATCGTGCGCAAGTTAGATAACACCGGAGTATATCACGGACAGGTTCATCGGTCGCAAGCATGAAGTCATGCACCGTGAGATATTATCATTATTACAGGTTAGAGTTCGCGGATTTGATGGCGAAACCTTATGTTACGATAGAACATTGACGAGCGTCTAGGGCCGATACTTCCGACATTCGTGTCATAATTTTGGCTATGAAACTTTTGAGGGATAGTGATAAAACAATTTTTGCAAAATTGGCTTTTAGCATTAAGTCAACCCTTTGTACATTTCTTGTGCAATAAAGTATTTAATAAATAAAATGAATAAATATTTACTATGAGTATTAAATCCTACGTAATCATTTAATCATAGATCTCTAATTCTTTTATTGAATTTTTTATACAAGAATAACCAGACATATGGCCGCGATCTCAGCTGATGGTAAGCGACGATGCGACCGAAGATGGATCATGTCTGTCTATTAACAGCCTATTCACTCTTTTCTTGAAAGCATCCAAATCATACTGTTCCGGAAATATTTTAGGCGGCAGCGAATTCCACTCCCTAGTCGCACGCATAAGGAACGTAGATGCAAAACGTTTGGGTGATGACGTTTGGTACGACCTGAAGAAGGCAGCTGGTAGTGACTGGATGCAAAGGGCGGGAGATCGTGCGCTGTGGCGCTCCTTGGGAGGCCTACTTATGTCCAGCAGTGGACTGCAACAGGCTGATATGATGGTACGTGATGTAGGTATGTCTACGACATAAGGGTGGAGACCTCGACTGCGTCTTGTGTCCCGGTAGTGAAAAGGGGCTGGTGGAATTAATTCGTGCAATTCCCTCGCACACTCCCCGAAATGTAACCTGTAGAACACCGTAAGACACGCTACTTTACGCCTGTGTTCAAGGCTTTGCAGCTTGCGTTCACAGAGTTCAGCGTCTCCAATTTTTCACCATCAATTTTATTAAAAACTGTGTTTAAATTTATTTAAAAATATTCTAATGGTAGGTATTCTAACACTGCTGCAACATCTAATTGATACATTATGCAACGTAATGAATCTGCAATTTATAATTAAAATTATTTGTAAGATCTCCTCTTAACTTGGATCATGAGGAAGTTGGAATGGTGTTAAAAGCATAAGTCCAGACAAAGCATCTAAGGTATTTTTTCGTGTCAATAATATTTTGCGTGAAGTAATTTTATTTGTTGAAAATATATACAAGATGCGCCAAATTTTACGTTTTTTTTTTGGAAAATGTTTTCGAAATTTTTCTGCCCCACTTGGTTGTTTTTTTAAATGAATTATGATAATATGCGATTATGGATAAGTTTATAATGTAAAATTAACGTATCCAATCCAAAGAAATTGAGTACAGTGGCCATAAGATACCGCAGGGCTTACTCGAACCGTGTCGTGCCGGCCTTGTTATTGTAATAGTCCTCCTGGCCGATTTCGACCACGGCGGCCAATCTCGACGGAGATCAGCCAACTGCGCAGGTGATATTATAGTGCACAAGTGTGAGCGCAGTACACAGGTGCACTCACTGTTCCTTCACTCTCAAAGTTCGGTGAGACGGCAATGCGACATGACCGGAGAGAGGTTAGGCGCAGGACCAACGACTTAACGTGCGCGCCGAGGCACGGGGGTGTAACACCGCCAACTTCCCGACTCCGAGCTGTTTTTGAGAAAATCATGACAGAAAATCTTAGAAACCATTTTGGCTCGAGCTGGGATTCGAACCTAGGTCCTCTTGGATGTAAGGCAGAAACTTTTCCACTACACCAACGAGGCAGTAAAGTAGTAGTACGTACGCACCGGTAGTTTAAATAATTTTAAACCGAGACAGAATGCTCAAAAGCTCAAAAATAAATTCATCGTAAAAATACTCTGTACAGAATTCCACTAATCATCAGCCTTTATACGTCCCACTGCTGGGCACAGGCCTCACCTCAACTATGAGGTGGTGCGAGCCATACTCCACCACGCGGGCAGTGCGGATTGGTGGAAGGGTTGTGTGTAAAGTAAGTGACCAACCTTACTATCAGATGTTATTAAGCCGCCCGAGGGCCTCTGACCAGGCTTAACGACTAATAGCTATCGATATTACCCGGACCAACAGCTTAACGTGCCTTCCGAAGCACAGAGATGCTTGTAAATAGACGTCACTGGTCAGAATGGTCACGCATTCCAAACATGACCGCGCCGTAGGTTGCTCAACTTTTGGTATTACTATCAAAGCGCTGCATCCACTGCGCCACAAGCACCTCCTTAGTGGTTAATAATTCAACAATTAGGTATTGATACGAGTGAGTAGGTACACGACAGTTACAAGCACCTCACCGGTAGTTTAAATAATTTTATTTTAAAAGGAGACAGAATGCTAAAAATAGAATCGTAAAAATACTTACGAACTACACTTACGAAGCAATTATATAATACTTTACGTCTTTTCTATTCTCAAACCGTCAGATCGAAAGCCCTTCAATGTTAAACGTTGTTTGTCTTCAATGCAATTATTTAAAATGACTCTGCTTATTTTTTCATCGTAATGTAAGTTCTTTCTTGCAAGATATATTAAACAATTTATTGACGATTGCATCTCACTCATTCATGATTTATTTAGTATGTCATACATGCTATTCTATTAAGTTTTGACGACCGCTTTGGTGTAATGGTCAAGAAGTTGGCTATTAACCAAGAGGTCACGGGTTCGATCCCCGCACTGTACAAACATTTGTGTGCATGAACATGTCTGTTTGTACTGGTCTGGGTGTTATATGTATTTATTTAAGTGTATTTGTAATACCACTGTTGATTCTGATATCTGTAACACAAATGTTTAAGCTACTTACCACGAAGTCAGATCGATGTATGTGATGTTGTATATTTATTTATTAAGTAATGGTTTTCGTTAGGTTACAAGTCACGACGGCCGAAGGGGTCTTCGGAACTCCACTGAAAATGTATGCCTGCTACGCACATTTTCCTGGCGTCAGTATGCAGTTCTGTGCTCAAAGATGGGTCTTATAAGGCTAAAATAGGGCAGCCAACTAGGGAATCTTATAGAGTTTTGAAATCATTATAATGTTCGACGACCGCTTGGTGCAGTGGTCCACATGTCGGACTTCTAAAACCAAGGGTCGCGGGTTCGATCCCCGCACAGTACAAGCAGAAGTGTGCATGAACATGTGTGTTTGTACTGGTCTGGGCGTTTTCTATGTATAATATGTATTTATATCATTCCTTCCGTTGTCTAGTATCCATAACACAAGCCTCGTAGCTTAATTTGGAACTAGAAAATTGGTGTGATTGTTGTGAAATATTTATTTATTTATGTTTGTCAGACCATTCCCAAGGAGTGTTTTTCCGTAAAAGATCGGTCAAAGGACTTTCTAACTCTATAATCGCAAAGTCTTTGAGGAATCTCCGGAAAAAACTTGCCAGGCCGATAAACTGGCGGACTTAGTGCTGGTCCGAGCCACTCCACCACTCAGCTCAGTGCGGATTGATGGAGGATTGTTTGCAAGGTAAGTGACTAACCTTACTGTCAGATGTTATTTAGCCGCCCGAGGGACTCCGACCAGGCTTAACGACTAAATATATATCGATATTAACCGGGACCAACAGCTTAACGTGCTTTCCGAAGCACGGAGATGCTTGTAAATAGCCGTCACTGGTCAGAATGGTCACCCATCCCAAACAATACCGCGCCGTAGGTTGCTTAACTTTTGGTATCACTACCAAAGCGCTGCAACCACTGCGCCACACGCACCTCCTAAGTGGTTTATAATTCAACAATACGAGTGAGTAGGTACACGACAGTTATTTTCGTTAGTTACAAGTTATAATTCATACTGTTTCCGGAAGCATCAAATCCTTAACAGCACGGAAGTTAAGAGCGAAATGAATCCAAACTGGAAAAAGGAAAACATACAAACACACGTCGCGACACGATCCAACGCAGCGCCCGCGCCGTAATCAAACAAATCGATATCTAGTTAAGGTATAATTTTGCATGGAGTCGCGTCGCGGTACAGCCAGCCTGAGCGCTCTGAGTCTTTGACCGTTTGTCGCCACCGCGTCGCCGCTGGCTAGGGTTGCCACCCATTCTTTATAATAATAGTAGTAATAATAGTCCTCCTGGCCGATTTAGACCACGGCGGCCAACCTCAACAGAGATCAGCCAACTGCGCAGGAAATATTATAGTGCACAAGTGTGAGCGCAATACACAGGTGCACTCACTGTTCCATCACTCTCAAAGTTCGGTGGGACGGCAACCCGACATGACCGGAGAGAGATTAGGCGCAGGACCAACGGCTTAACGTGCTTTCCGAGGTACGGGGGTGTAACACCGCCAACTTTCCCGACTCCGAGCTGTTTTCGAGAAATTCATGTCAGAAAATCTCAGAAACAATTTTGGTTCGACCTGGAATTCGAACTCAGGACCTCTCGGATGTAAGGCAGAAACTTTGCCACTACACTAACGAGGCAATCAGACGTTCTTTATAATGAAGTATTGTACATTATTTCAGCCAATTGTACTCTTTACTTTATAAAAACAATAAAGTACACGAATATACTTTATTTAGCATGGTTTGGTTTTGATGTTGAAGTTTAGTCGTAAATAATAATATAATCATACATAGGAAGAATAGGAAGTATAATTATCTGTTTAATATGTTTTTAAATACATATAATTATAAAGAAAAAAAATTGTACTTTATTTTGATACTATGTATTTTTTTTCGTACCTATAATAACCAATGTACTTTATTTGCAAAAAAAGGTGGCAACCCTACCGCCGGCCGCCAGGGAAAGCGCTTCCTTAAAGGTTAGCGTATGAGATAGGGTTACCCTATGAGAAATGGTTCTTGTAAGGGTAATGTTACGTGCATATTTTAACAGCTTATTAGAAATAGAAAACGTTTATTTGCAAGAAAACAACAAATTTGCAACTCTACAAAGGTCTTAAAAATAAAAATCTTTTGTATTCAGCCTGCGTACAGGCATGCAAACATGAATAGTAGTTACATTTTGATTATATTATGCTATTAAATTAAATATCATAGTCATTAAATTAGTCAGTATAATTAAAAAAACACTTAAGCTATAAAAACATTTATTTGGCAACCATTCATTCATTTTTTTCTTAAATATAATTCTGTCGAGTACTTTCAGTCTTTCTGGCAGTTTATCTTATATATAAAAATGAATTGCTGTTCGTTAGTCTCGCTAAAACTTGAGAACGGCTGAACCGATTTAAATAATTATAGTTTTAAACTATTCGTGGAAGTCCAGGGAAGGTTTAAAAGATAAGAAAATTTAAAAAAAGCAATTGCAGAACAACGTCTGCGGGGTCCACTAGTTTAATATATAAATTGACATATTATAAACATTTTTCTTATAAGTCATAAAGTCATTTATTCCATAAACAATAATAAAATCGTATTGGAAATCATAATTATAAATTTACCATATTATAATGTCATATCATAAAGTCAATTCATTTATTATACATTTCATATGTATTATTATATATTATTTATATTTTATTACTATATATTTATTATAAATATCTTTATGGCATTATTTAAAGGGACCTTTTAAAACCTTTCCTTATAATACAGTTAGTAGATCGAAAGGGTTACCAAGCGATAGGGGTTTTTTATATAAAAATTCAAACCTATCAATTAGCCGCCAAAAACCCGCGTCATGGAAAGCGCTTCCTGTCCCTGGTGGAACGTAATCATAATAATAATAATAGCCAGGATTATTCACCAGCAACTTGCTCTTCGATATGGACTTGTGGATTCTGAGGTACCGTACTATAAGTACATGCCTGTGCCAGTCCTCGAAAATAGTCATGCCACGATCTATTGGGATCTGTTATCACGGACAGGACTATTGTAGCCAATAGGCCTGATATCGTGGTAATAGATCGATCGATACGTCAGGCGATGCTCGTCGATCTCACCATTCCGCATGACGAAAACCTCGTAAAGGCTGAGAAGGTCAAGCTTAGCAAGTACCTTGACTTGGCCCACGAGGTGACCGCCATGTGGGATGTAGATTTGACGATCATTATCCCGATAGTCGTGTCTGTGAACGGTTTAATAGCGAAGAGCCTCGATCAACACCTTTAGAGGCTCTCGCTGGATGGTTGGATCAAGGGTCAGATGCAGAAGGCAGTACTTGTGGACACGGCGCGCATCGTCCGGAGGTTTCTGTCTCTGTAGCCTTAACTGTCGGTAGCTTGAGCCCTGCCCCGCTGCTGGCAGCTTGCTAGGGTTAGGTTTTTATAATATTTTTATGATTTGTATAATTTTATATTTTACTTTTATAATTATATTGTAAAAACTAACCCTATGAAAAAGTTTAAATAAAGTGTAATAATAATAAATCATTTATTTCAGGCACCAGATAAAAAAAAATACAGGCCCATATAATATATACCTTACAAACTAACATATATACAAAGATTAAAAATTACATAATCTAATTAAAATATTAAACACAAATCACATGCGTCAGCGAACAGATGCGTAGAGCGCGGTGTCGGCTGGCAGCCGTCCTCGGAACTTCCGAAACACGACGCCCTGCGGCCAGAAATCCTCCTTCATGAAGGTCGCTAGATGGTGGGTCGGTACCCTCACCACAAATGAATTAGTAACTAATGTATTCGTATTTTTTTCGCATGGCAATTCGAATGTCCCATCTAAACGTATGTGTCAAATAATATTATTCAAATTACTATTTACGGTCCTAATATATGAATTTTAAATCTTTATGACATTATGATCCAAGAGATTGAAATAAGTTATTTGATTTGATTTGAAATGTCAAAAAGTCAAGACCACACGTTGCTATCGCGTGATGATTGAACGAACTTTTTACGAACGAACTTTGTACAAAAGAACTTTTTACGAACGTGAACTTTTTACACCAGAACCCCCCTTTGATTAGCAAACGTCCTTTCTCTTTAAAAAACGTAGCTTATTTGCTACTGTTTTCAACACCAGTTCTGTACAACATGGACCAATGTGATTAATGGATTTGTTTGTTCAGTATTTTTTGCGTTCACAACGCAATTCTTTTAATTTCGAAAAGAAATAACACTTAAAAAATATTTTCGCCTCCGGCCATCGCCGAGGATTCGAACGCAAAAAATACTTAAAAAACAAATTTAACCTGTTTCATCTGACGACAGTTTTGGTTTAGTGGTCTGACCAGTGAGGTCCAGAGTACAAAACCGGCTGTCGCGGGTTCGAATCCTGCTAGGGGCAAATGTTTGTGTGATGAGCACGACCATTCGTACCCGAGTCATGGGTGTTTAAGTATTTATACATGTATTTAAGTATTTCTATCCGTTATCCTAGCCATCATAGCATAAGCTAACGATTTGGAATGAAAGTTATTGAATTCAATAAGTTACAATGAAATAAATTCTTTATTAAACTAAGTACATGTAACACATCTCTGGTGGAAAATTACCCTCACATTTTTTTTTCTATTTATTAAGGACAAAAAACAGTCTTACAATGTTTTATTATTAATACGGTAAGTAACCGAATTGATGTACGTTTAAACGCACAAGAGACTCAACTCTGACCCGCGTCGACGCAACCATGTACTCACATATACCTGAGCCCCTAAACAAAGTTACGGTGCATAGTCGATGACGATAATCTTGATCGTCATCATTTGTTAAGCCCCGTCGAAAAAGAGTGGTGTTTCTAAGTTTGGTATTATTTATTGTTTGTGTGTGTCTGTCTGTCTCTGGCATCTCGTAGCTCCCAAAGGGATAAACCGATTTCAGTGCGGTTTTTTCAATTTAAAAGATAATTTTAATCACAATTGTTCTTAGTTATGGCTAGTCAATGCCCGACTAGCCGTTGTAGCTCACCAGGCTATTATTGTATTAGACTAAGTTATTGAAATAAAATATTTTGTATTTTTTTGTATTGTATTTCTGTATCAGGCCCGTTTCCTGGTTAATTTCGAACATGACATTTGTTTAGTATCACGAGGTTGCTGGTCGAGGATTTTAAAAATTTATTCTTTTGACATGACAACGTCTTAAATTAGCTTGTGGCTCGGAGTCACTCATGAAAAAGTGTAACGCCCGCTCACGTCTGTTACGATGAGTCACCGAACGAGAGAGAGGCCCGCCGGACCGGCGAACGCCTTGCGTCTCTCTCCCACTCAAACATGATCGGTGTCACGTAAAATCTTCGCCGGTAAAACCGACTTTATTTTTAATACAAATCTGAATTTCACCGTCTATAAATAACGTGATTTTATTGTCAAAAAATGACAAAAAAATCACGTTAAACTTTTAACAAACGATAGCGATCGCGATTAACGACATAAACGCGATGAAGCTTTGGCTAGGGACCCGGTTATTATTAAATTTGTTAATAGCTCAGTGGCCGCTTGCCACATCCTAGTGCTGAACTATCAAGCTGGGTGAAAGTGTGCGAGATTTATATTTCACAACAACAATCACACCAATTCTCTAGCCCCAAATTAAGCTACGAGGCTTGTGTTATGCATACTAGACAACGGATAAACATACATAGAAAACTCTCCTATTCCTAGAATATGTAGGCAATATAACTTGCTGCACCAATCGACAGACATTGACCTATGTTCCATGTCGCTGGCCAGATTTCGCAAGTCTCTTTTTAAATTATTATAGTTTTAGAATTCCCACACACTATTTAAAGATTTTTTTTCTCTATTTTTCGAGTTTTGAATTTTGGGCACTTATTTTTTAATTATTTTTAACGACTATTGTCTTTTTATTTAATTAAGTGACTTTTCATTTGTGCATGCTGTGTTCTCCTGTAAGAGACTGTACATTTAGCAATAATTTCTCTTATGTTTATTTTCTTATAAGTATTGATGTACTAGTTGTAGGTGAACCTTATTAAATAAATAAAATAAATAAAAAAATAAAAATTATACATAGAAAACACCCAGACGAGTACAAACACACGTTCATGCACCGTTATCTTTGTACTGTGCGGGGATCGAACCCGCGAACCTTGGTTTTAGGAGACCGACCTGTGGACCACTGCACCAAGCGGTCGTCGTGATTATTGTGACTAAAAGCTTCATTTGTGCAAGAGCTTAAAAATATTGCTTATGTGCCAAAGCAGGTAAAGAAATGAATGTGGCATTGATAATGCCACATTCAGGACAGAGCAGTACTACACTTTGAAGGATGAATCATCATAACATACTTAATATATTAGACTGCCTCGTTGGTGTAGTGGCAAAGTATCTGCTTTACATCCGAGAGGTCCTGGGTTCGAATCCCAGGTCGAGCCAAAATTGTTTCTGAGATTTTCTGTCATGAATTTATCAAAAACAGCTCGGAGTCAGGAGGTTGGTGGTGTTACACCCCCGTGCCTCGGTGGGCACGTTAAGCTAGTGTTGCCCAAATGCAAGAACAAGACGAGACTTAGCCAGTCTTGGTCTTGGTCTTGCGCCAATACACCTGGTCTTGGTCTTGGTCTTGGTCTTGCGCTCCCAGTCTTGGTCTTGGTCTTGGTCTTGCAGCAAGAGTCTTGCAAGTCTTGCAATTACCTATTAGTCTATTACTATTTATTAAAGTTTACTTTAAATCTTATAAAAACGTATTAGAATTGGAACATTGTGAGCTTGAATTAACATAGCCATAGTAAAGATCAAGCAGATTAATAAATAACTGAAGATTTGATAAGAAATTCGAAAAATCAACTGACCTATATGTCGTTTTCCATGGAAGTAACTGTTTCTTAATAAACATTTATGACTTATAAGCTTACATTTGCTAAAACATGTAAAAAAACAAATTAATTACAATAACTTGACTGTATTTTAAAGAAGTACCTACGCTTTTTATATTATTTTATTAGTTTTGTAGAATTTTTTTACACGTTTCAAGTATATTTAAAAGTGGCTACAATATTTATTAAACGGGTGATGTTTGAACACTTTTTTGCTATTTTTTCTTGTAAAAACTTAAGAAATATAATGACTAAATGTACAATAATAGTACCTAAGTAATTAGTTTAAAACCATATAAGTAATCAATATTATAATATATACTTACTAGAATGAATTAATATGACATCTACTACCTATCCTTACCATTTTATCCTAATCATAATACTACTTGCGTGATCAGTATAATGTATTCATTTTCATTCTAAGCACTCTGAAACTTATTTATTCTTTGGAACACCTGTAGGTACTCTTAAAATTCGAAATTATTTTGCATGAGTATACCTACGCCCTATGGCGGCAATCAAATAGTGTCAAATGTTATGATTTCGGCGTGGCGGCAACGATTGTTTTAGATTTCAAAAGAAGCCGCCGGCGCGTGTATCATAACCATGTACTTCCGAAAAGCGGCAAATTTCTTTGAGAAGTAAGTACAAAACCTTTGATGCCGCATTATCAAAGTGCCGATGGTTAACACATAACTATGCATGCACTCAGTTTGATTTTAATAGATATTTTTTTATTCGCTATGTTTATGGTATTAGCCGTAATGCGCATAGGTCCAGTTTTTCATATTCTTTGATACGGTTTTTTGCGTCTCATAGAATTCCTAAGCGTACCTACCTATACACCGAACTGTTACACCTAACTACTCAGTGAAATAGCGCTAAGTTCTAGCTGCAAGACGCAAGAGTCTTGCAGGCTATGTCTTGTTCTTGCTCAAGTCTTGCACGGTCAGTCTTGGTCTTGGTCTTGCTAAAAATACGCGGTCTTGTTCTTGGTCTTGGTCTTGCAAAAACGCAAGAACAAGACCAAGACTGCAAGACCAAGACTGAATTTGGGCAACACTACGTTAAGCCGTTGCCGATTGCCGTCTCACCGAACTTTAAGAGTGATGGAACAGTGAGTGCACCTGTGTATTGCGCTCACACTGGTGCACTATAATATCTCCTCCGTAGTTGGCTGATCTCTGTTGAGATTGGCCGCCGTGGTCGAAATCGGTCAGGAGGACTATTATTATTATTAAAATTGAAAAGGTGTGGATGATCAATGTGACTTGATAATGTTATTCGTATGCTAATGGCATGTCACCAGACGTCGTAACGCGGGCATTCGCAGCTCATTTTCATAGTTAATAAATTGAGCCCTGTCAGACCCAATCAGCTCCTGTGCGGATTTCGGTGAGGTTCACAGCAGCGTCATCACGGACGTTGACCCCCATCAATAGTTGACAAAACATCTGTATCATCTGTTAAAACGATCTGCCCACGTAGATTTAATGGGAATTTTACCTATTGTATGTTATTTGAAATCGGTGTTTTATAGTTTTCTGAAAAAAAAAATAGGGTAACTAGCTATCTTGAAGGTTATGATTTTTAAACTGTGTAAACTGAGTGCTTTTATATCAAATTATTATTAATTTTATAAAATTAAATCATGAAATTTATTTTATATGATTTTTTTTTCATACCCTCCAAAGAAATCACTAAGCCAAGGTAAGAACGAAATCCTTGTTTTGCAATTAACAATTTGTGTCTAGGCTTTCCAAGTGTGTGACTAAATGACTTGCAAAAATTCGCATTCTGTCATGCCATTTCGATAGCTTACGCATCACGTATGAGTGATTCAACCTTTCAAGTGTTTTTGTTACTAGCGGACCCCGCAGATGTTGACAGTGTTTTTTAAAAGCTGAAAAAGAGGATTATTTTGCTTTAAATTTCCACTAAACGACGCCAGCGCAGGAACCAAAATACATCCAACTGTAATCACCCGAAAAAGCTAGAACTGGAACTGGAAGAAGTCGCAGGACTTACAATATTACAGTTACTAACAGTGATTACAGTTGGATGTATTTTGGTTCCTGCGCTGGCGTCGTTTAGTGGAAATTTAAAGCAAAATAATCCTCTTTTTCAGCTTTAGTTATGGATTTCCGCAAAGTAACGCCTGATTCCATCAACTATATCAAATCAGTAGTTTTTTTATCACGCTTTTATTAGATCGGGGTGTATGAATGTATGTAACGGAATTTTTGAGCTCAATTTTCACCGACTTCCAGAAATCGGATTAATTTGAAACTTTGCACACGTATTAAGTACCGATGACGATGCAATAATTTTATAAAAGTCTTCCATTATACTTATTAACTAAAAAAATAAAAATAAATGATAGTTTAAAAACCACCCCATGCTTTTTACTCTACTGTATTAAAAATTCCGTGTACTCAGAAATTATTTTCTCTTTTTTAGTTAGCAATAAAAGCGTGTTTTTTTAGTTTTTTACTTTAAACTTTTATTTTCGTAAGATCCATCTTCGTACTTCAAGGAACACATAAAAAAATATATGATTGTAAACATTCGCGTTGCATTTTAACACTAACTATTGGTTATCTGGTCTAAACGCGAACTATTTTAATGAGTATTTAGGTACTCACTGCTCGACGTTTCGGCTGGATTGCACACAGACGTGGTCAATAAATACATTTTATACATAGGAACACCCAGACCAGTACAAACACACATGTTCATGCACACATAATGCTTGTACTGTGCGGGGATCGAACCCGCGACCCTTGGCTTTAGAAATCCGACATTCAGACCATGTAAAGCACCAAGCGGTCGTCATTTTGTGACCTAATGCAAAAGAGAATACACCAATAACCTATTGTGTGATGTTCCAACACGATTTTGAACTGTCAAGCGCGTGTCGCACAATCGATTATAACATTAGGACTTTGTCAGCCTCACCACAAATAAATAAGATAACGATCAATTTGTTTAGGCGAGAGAAAGTTAATGACAACACATTAATAATAATAGTTCTCCTGGCCGATTTCGACCACGGCGGCTAATCTCAACAGAGATCAGCCAACTACGCAGGAGATATTATAGTGCACAAGTGTGAGCGCAATACACAGGTGCACTCACTGTTCCATCACTCTCAAAGTTCGGTGAGACGGCAATCCGACATGACCGGAGAGAGATCAGGCGCAGGACCAACGGCTTAACGTGCTTTCCGAGGCACGGGGGTGTTACACCGCCAACTTCCTGACTCCGAGCTGTTTTTGAGAAATTCATGACAGAAAATCTCAGAAACAATTTTGGCTCGACCTGGGATTCGAACCCAGGACCTCTCGGATGTAAGGCAGAAACTTTGCCACCACACCAACGAGGCAGTATTAACAACACATTAATATAATGAAACTGAAACATACCTACATCACAAATTTTAAGGATATCTGTTAAACAATTTTAGGTAATGCTCATATATTTGTGGAAGGTGGCTTATTTATTTATTTATTTAATATACAACACACAACTCATATAAGAGTTTAGTAACACAAAATTTATCTATATCTATCTATACATATAATAAGACTGTAAAAGATCGATTTCTGTACATTGAAGATTTTTATGAAAAATTGTTACAGGGGGTCTTAATTACCGTAATAGAAGCCAAAACAACAATTTTTAAAATTTTTGTCTGTCTGTCTGTCTGTCTGTCTGTTTGTCCGGGCTAATCTCAGAATCTACTGGACCGATTTTGACTGGACTTTTTTTATTTGACTCAGTATCACCTGGAGAGTAAACTGGGATATAAATAATCACGCCGATGAACTTAGGGGGCAGGCAGGAAATTGAATCTCAGAATCTACTAAACCATCCTTGAGTTGCGTACGCTGCGAAAACGGTTCAAGATACCAAAAATATAAATATGAAAGAATTATTCCTCTTGAAATGATCTAAAAAACTGTCTGCGACAGTACATGTCTATGCCCAAAATTACAACTCCACGCGGACGAAGTCGCGGGCACAGCTAGTCTAAAATATAAACAAAAACAACAACTCCAATCACTGCAGCGCCATGCCACTTGAAATGGCGCAGCAGTGATTGACATAAGGACAATCTAGCCTACTTGATATCATGTTTAGGATGCTGTTGGTACTGGCGCGCATTCTGTGGACCAGGGACGCGCACCGTTTCCGCATTGTAGCGTAGAAACAGTCCACACGGTACTCTGCGAACATCCCTGAGGCACTACAGTACCGCGGCAGCCCCAACAACACCCTAAACGCATTGTTGCATTGGACACGGAGGTCACTGTAAGACTTTTTATTGTATTCAGCCCACAGACTACACATGTTAAAGTATGTATAGTAAGCTCTTAACAGAGTGATCTTAACCTGTGCCGAACGTCGTGAGAATCTGTGAGCTATCATATTTGCCCTGACTGCCAGCGCCCTCCTTTCCCTTTCTATGTCGTCATCATCTCTGAGGGTAGAGGTCAATGGTCAATGATTCCCAAGTATGTATGGTTATGATTTCGCGATAAATTGCTATTATAGCTTTATAACGGTAAGACTTGATTCGTACATCGCCACACCTATATTTTGGTTCAATTTCAATCATATCTGGGCTAATTTGTGGGACTTCTTCTCATCAAATTCAAAGGTGGTCAGTTGGGTTTTAAATAAACATATTATTATTTATTTTATTGTGAAAGGTGTTTTGCCGGGGGCTGGCTATGTATGTGGCGGTCGCAAGGTGGTCCACTCCGGGAGGTGTTCACCGGGGGGTGATACGAAAACGCAGCTCTGGTAACGGTATACCTTTTAATGCTTAAAAAACGTGGATACATTAGTACAGCACGAGGCTGTTGTATGCCGCACGGATGGTTGATACTCAAGTAAACCGGCAACAGGCACGGGTAGGGACTAGACTTGGGTGATAAATAACGTCACAGTGAAAAAGTCACAGTGATCTGGTGCCTGCAAAAGTCACTGTGACTTTTTAGAAAATAACAACGTTCCAAAATAACGTTGTTACTTCGCGGCTTCCAAGTCGTTCCGAGCGCGACCGCGCCGCGCGTTATTTGTCACGGTTGGCGCCAAGCGGCCGCGCTCCCTCCCGCCCGGTCCGCGGCGGCGACCAATCATCGGTAGGTAGCTTTAGATTCGGCGATATAACCAATAATATGGCGATTATTGCAAGCGCGCAACGACGACAGAGCAACAAGTATAGTAGACACGGAAACTATAAAAAATGTCTTATTTGATTATTTTTTTTTTCGATACTTATAGGATAATGTAACAAATATTTAGTAACTAGCGGCCGCCCGCGACTTCGTCCGCGTGGATGTTAGTTTTTTGCGACCGGGCTTCATACAAATTCGCAACCCCTATTTTATCCCTTTGGGGGCAGAATTTATCAATATGTAATATTATTTCTATCCTTCTTTACCTTCCAAGTAATGTTGAGTCAAATAAAAAAAAGTCCCATTAAAATCGGTTTAGTAGATTCTGAGATTCAATTTCCTGCCTGCCCCCTAAGTTCATCGGCGTGATTATTTATATCCCAGTTTACTCTCCAGGTGATCCTGAGTCAAATAAAAAAAGTCCCGTCAAAATCGGTCCAGTAGATTCTGAGATTAGCCCGGACAAACAGACAGACAGACAGACAGACAGACAGACAGACAGACAGACAAAAATTTTAAAAATTGTTGTTTTGGCTTCTATTACGGTAATTAAGACCCCCTGTAACAATTTTTCATAAAAATCTTCAATGTACAGAAATCGATCTTTTACAGTCTTATTATATGTATAGATTACGGAACTTGGAATTATAACATGGTGACTTTTATCCTTGAAATAAAATAATAGTATTATGATAGTAATTTTATTTATACACTCTCGAATTGAATATCTATTTTTTATTAAGTCATGTATTAGAAATGATTTTCTCTAAATTTAATATCTTAATCAAAACATTTTTATTTATATAGATTGCGTGTAAGAAAATCTAAGTTCAAGGCAGAATTCTATCCTTAATAGCTACATTTTCAAAACAATAAAAATTGGTAGGTTCTTAAATAAAATAATTATGATATAAGAAAAACATAATTGATATAAGAAATACTATGATATAAGAAATACTGTGTATAATCATTAAATATTACATTCTAATTTTTTATTTGTCTTAGTAAATAAAAATTATGACATTTCTATTGTTTTTGTAAGCCTATGGCGGGCGGGGATTTTGTCTTGACCTTGAACTTCGACTGTATGATTCATCACTGTGACAAGTGCACGCGCTCTATTAAGACAATTGTTTTGATTTATCGTCTTTCTCCACGAAAGTTTTTTAAGTTAAAAAGTTGTGTTGTAGAGAGTTGACTGACTTGGGTCAACAGTGATTGTTGTTGGGTCAGAAAAGTAGGTAATTTAATCGTGTATAGATAGTTATTAACTCTTAGTGTAAATAGTAAAAAGTACTGTATATTAGTGTAAAAAGTAACTAAGAAGTGATAGTGTTTAATTATGGCGGATTCACGAAAAATGAAAACAAGTAATTTGTGGAACAGTTTCGACTCAATTGATACTGTAAACAAAATAGCACTATGCAAAATGTGTAAAGTTAGATTAAGTTACAAATCTTCCACATCGAATTTAAAAAAACACATGGAGCGGAAGCATCCTACAGTGCAGTTTATCAGTTCAAAACCACAACCAGCATCATCGACATTGGAGCCAAGTCGACCAACACCAGCGACAATCGAGTCAGTTGCACCAACGCCAACGACAGCGGAGTCAAGTGCGCATAATGTTCAGCCACCGCCTTGGGCATCGGCGGCCCCCTCAACGTCTTCTGCAGCTACTTGTGAGAAAGCGCAACAAGGTAATGCTAGTGGAAATAATACGCATAAATTACTAAGTCAACCTGTCATGGCCAGATATATTAAAAAAAAACTTACACCAAACGAGAAGAAAAAAATTGATGATTTGCTTATGCAACTATTTATATACGATTATCAACCTTTTTCGATAGTTGAGGACAGGGGATTCAAAGCATTCGTTGAGGGACTCAACCCTTCGTATGTCTTGCCAAGCAGGAAAGTGCTTTCCAATAATTATCTACCGGCACTGTACGAGGCATGCTTAGCCAACACGAAAGAGCAACTCGAGAGTCAAGCACTCAGTGTTTGTTTAACATCCGATATTTGGACTTCTAGCACCAATGATCCCTATTTGGGGCTGACAGCTCACTATATAGATGAAGATTTTTTATTGAAGGCAGTATTGTTAGAATGTTGTCCTCTTCCTGGTTCGCACACTGGAGAAAATATTAAAGATAACATTGTTAGAATTCTCCACGAATGGAAGCTAAAAGACAAAGTCTTGATTACTGTCACTGACAATGCCAGCAATATGAAACTTGCTGCAGAATTAATGGGCCATAGACATTTTGGCTGTTACGCCCATACTGTAAACCTAATTGTGAGAGGTTGTACCATGGAAAACACAGCTGAAGTGGTTATACGGGATTTAATCACAAAAGTAAAAGCAATTGTAGCCCACTATAAAAAAAGTGTGAAAGCCACAGAAAAACTGATTACATACCAAAAACAAAATGGTATATCAGCCCCCAAAAAGGTTCTACAAGATGTTTCAACCAGGTGGAATTCCACATTGAAAATGATGCAACGCTTTGTACTTTTAGAGGACGCTATTAAATCTACGATGGCGTTAACTGAGCACAAATTACAAGCTTTATCTCATGAAGAATGGCGAATATGTCGTGAGATGTGCATTGTCCTCAAGCCATTTGAACAGATCACAGATGAAATGAGCGGCGAAAAGTATGTATCTGGAAGCCAAATACTAATATTAACTAGAGGGCTCATTTCAACCCTTAACAAAATGCTTCAAATAACAGAAGACCCATTGGAGGAAGATTTCGTCGATAGTCTCCACGAGTCCACCAAAAATCTTATCAATATGTTAAGATCAGAGACAGAACGAAAATTCGCCAACCTGGAGGCAAGTAAAACTATAGGCGTATCAACGATGTTGGACCCACGTTTTAAACTACATGTATTTAAAAATCAAGTTTACGCAGCTGATGTAAGAAAAACGATTACTGAGCTGGTCACAGCTAATATCAGGAAAAGTTTGCCAGCTCAAAGAGCTGCTGATGTGGTGGATACACCCGAAGAACCTATCCCGAAAAAGAACAAATTTGACATTTGGGACGAGTATAAAGACATGGTCAACGCTGCACGTCCTCAAGGTACCCCTACATCGCAGGCAGTATTGGAAGTACAGAGGTATCTGGAGTTACCTGTTTTGGGCAAAAATGAAGACCCACTAGCATGGTGGAGGGATTATAAGCACAGCTTCCCAAACTTGGCGTTTTTAGCTCGAAAAAAACTTAATTTCATGGCCACATCCGTCCCTTGCGAAAGGCTCTTTTCAAAAGCCGGAAATATAATAAACGAAAGGCGCACACGGCTTGGCGTAAGGAAAGTACAGCAGCTTTTATTCCTAAACGCAAATTACTTCTGTAAATAGATATAAAATAAAAAACGTGTATAAAATGCATGTAAATAATAACTCAACGCATGTCAATAACAAAGTGTGTAAATAACAACTTATATAAATAACAACGCATAACGCATGTAAATAACAACACTTGTAAATAACTTATGTATATAAAAATGAACAAAAAAAGGTGTAAACTTGTACAAATGTAAAAATGTATAAAAATTCAAATCAATGTAAATAGTTGATCCAAAATAATAAACACGCCGCACAGTTAAATTATAAAAATGCGACAGTCCTAAGCCTGTAAAAAGTGTGAAGGATATTTTGTGATCAACTGTTCAGTCAGTCACTCTCGCCCGCGCTCAACTATAATCGACTATCGTTATGATTCCAAGTTCCAACCGTTCCACCTAGTTATCTAAGTTCCAAGCCCAATGTCGTTCCATGTAACCGACAAGTAACGACGTGACAAAGTCACGGTGATTTTTCACAGTGATTTTTTTGGAACTGGAACGACAGTCACGGTGATCGCAAAATAACGACTTAGCCCATGTCTAGTAGGGACACCACAAGGTCGCAAGAGAGCCAAGGGCGTGCCACTACTTAGTGCTGAAGCTGAGTGTTAACTGAGACAACTTACAATGTGTCCTACAGGATCCTTAAGTCTATCAGAAAAAATCGGAAACTGCCGCGAGTTAACTTGAAACAGCGCCATCTCGTAGTAGTGTGAGGAACTAATCTGACTTAATCGAAATGGTTCTTGTTTTTAGTATATGTTTGTTTTCTTTGGTTCATAATTTTAGGTAGGTAGTGTTACATTATTAATTTTTGGGAAACATACACTTATAACATTATATAACAAAATAGATATTTAAAATAACACATAAACCAATTAAGTTTCCTCAGGTTAAATAATACATAATAGAGTAAACCAATTTTTTTTTTAAAACATCAAAATATGTGAAAATATAAAATTATGAAAAGATGACATAATTTCAGAGAAACAACAATTACTTATTATTGCGGCAAGTTATGAATTTCTTTTTTAAACTTGACAAAAGTTGACATAAAAATGTCAACTGACTGAAAAAAAATATTATAGCTATGACAAGTACGAGGCAAAAAAAATTGGTTGCCTGTAAAGTCGGCATACGGGCGAAAGTTTTACGTGACAACGACTTTGAGTGGTAAAATAATTTTAATGTGAATATTCATTCGTATAACATGAACCGGTGTGTATGCCTATCTCTCTCACTCTCTCTCTCTCGCTCTGTCTCTCTCGCTCTTAGGCGGGCTAACTGTGCTCGAGTGGAAGGGACGCGTGCCTTTCACTTTTTATGTCTGTCTCACTCGCTCTTAGGCGGGCTAACCATGCCCGAGTCGAAGGGACGCGTGCCTCTCACTCGCTCTCATTGTGAGCGCATAACGTGAGCGGAGCGTAACGCAGTTTCTTGAAGTGTCACCCGGCAAACCAATATATAAGACGTTGTCACGTCAAAAGAGTTACCAGCATACTTAGTCCTATAAAGTGGCACATGAAAAAGACACTGATGACGGGCACTTAAACGAACATATTGAAGCAAATTGTCCAATAAAACATAGGGAAACAGGTGGTAGGTGTGCATACATATTAATGCCTATCTATATGTTTGGTAAGCGGGACGCGCTGCATTATGTGTATCATGATTTTGATGAGTGTTCGTTTGTATTACTTAACTGAGTACATAAACAGTACATAAAAATATCCGCACTGTCGTCCTACCCATGCAAAACAAACAGTTTTTAACACGCTTTTATTAGATCGGCGTGTATGTATGTAATCTTCAAGAACTTCCAGAAATCGGATTAATTTGAAACTTTGCACACGTATTAAGTACCGATGACAATGCAATAATTTGATAAGAGTTTTCCATTATTCTTATTAAAAACTGAAAAAAATCGCTTTTATTGCTAACTAAAAAAGAGAAAATAATTTCTGAGTACCTCGTACACGGAATTTATATTGTAGTAGTGTAAAACGCGTGGGGTGCTTGTTATAGTATGTGAAAAATCATCCTATTAATCCATATTTGAGGCTGAAAATTTTGTCAAACAAAACCCCAAACATTTCACTCAGGCCAAAAATTTATATGCACGCTGTACTAGAAATTGCAACCGGCTGGTTCTTGATTTCATACCAAAAAGTGCGCGAATCCAAAAAAACTGCTTTTGTATGTGTATAGTAATATTTATTAAGATTCCTAACTATATAAAAGATAAACCTCTTAGTCAGTTTAAAAACAAAGTATACGAATGTCAGATAGACCATGCATTTTATTCATTTCAAGAGTTTTTGAATAGCTGGGATTATAGATATAAGATTATATAGATATATTTTGATCAACAAATTAGTTTAACTTGACTTGACATTGCTGGATTTAATAGAATAGGTATTGCCAATGACATTATTGTAAAATCATACTCATTTTATTATAGATTGAATTTAATATAATATAATAATTAATGTTTGCATGCTATTTTTAATAGTGAAATAGGACGAACAATATTACAATTAAGATCTTCAGTGTAACCTTATTTATGAGCAAATAACTATTCATTCATTCATTCATTCATAATGGCAGGTATGAAAACGTCATAAAGTGCATCCCACGCTTTTTACTCTTCTGTAATATAAATTCCGTGTACTCAGAAATTATTTTCTCTTTTTTAGTTAGCAATAAAAGCGTGTTTTTTTAGTTTTTTTATTTTCTTAACAGCATCGCTTGTGTAAAGCTGTTATAAAGTTGAAATAGTATAGAGAAAACGAAGGACTGGGAACTACACTAGGCTTTTCTCTTTGGGAAATTCGAGGGTCACATATTGCGAGAACCGTTGAATATTCAAGTGGCACCCCAGACTAGGGTTGCGTCAGACGGTAGCCCGGCGGAGACGTATTCTGCGTACGCGCAGGTTCGAACTTGACATGGTTGTCGTTCGGTTATTTGTCACGACTAATGCTACCGATCAAGGACTCGAGGGTACGGCACTAGTCAAGGTATGTGAGGTGAACAAACAAGGTGGGTAATGTTTAATCCTGGTTTTGATATTTAAAAACCATGCAAACATTCCTGACTGTTTTTAATTTGAGGTTGAAAGTATTTTGTGCCTGTTGATAATATGATAATAATCCTCCTGGCCGATTATGACCACGGCGGCCAATCTGAATAGAGATCAGCCAATAACGCAGGAGATATTATAGTGCACATATGTGAGCGCAATACACAGGTGCACTCACTGTTCATCACTCTCAAAGTTCGGTGAGACGGCAATCCGACATGACCGGAGAGAGACCAGGCGCAGGACCGACGGCTAAAACGTGCGCACCGAGGCACGCGGGTCTAACACCGCCAACTTCCCGAATCCGAGCTGTTTTTGAGAAATTCAAAATCTCAGAAACAATTTTGGCTCGACCTGGGATTCGAACCCGTCCTGGGTTCGAATCTCTCTCGGATGCAAGGCAGAAACTTTTTTGTAACACCCCCGTGCCTCGGAAAGCACGTTAAGCCGTTGGTCCTGCGACCTGCAATGATGACCACATAACACAAATTATTTCAGAATTGGAGTCATCGAACAAGCTATAATAAACATTCATCATCATCAGCCTATATAAGTCCCACTGCTGGGCACAGGCCTCACCTCAACTATGAGGTGGTCCGAGCCATACTCCACCACGCGGGCGAGGTGCGGATTGGTGGAGGGGTGTTTGTAAGGTAAATGACCAACCTTACTGTCAGATATTATTAAGCCGCCCGAGGGCCTCTGACCAGGCTAAACGACTAATATCTATCGATATTAACTGGGACCAACGGCTTAACGTGCCTTCCGAAGCACGGAGATGTTTGAAACTAGACGTCACTTAAAAGACCGCGCCGTAGGTTGCTTAACTTTAGGTATCACTACCAAAGCGCTGCAACCACTGCGCCACAAGCAGCTCTATGTTCGGAAACATGTTGCTTTATTTGTCTCCTAGTGTATCCGTGGCTTTAACTGTGAAAAAAATTGGCCTGAAAATACAAGCGGCACCTGTTCTAATGGTATTGTCGGAACTCAGCGTAAGAAGTTGTCGACAATAAAACCTGCGACCTTTTCCACCAAAGGTCTGACTCAACAATTCCACTACATAAAAGCCTTATTAATGGAATTATAATAATTATTTTTTCCGCACTCGTCTTATCGTGTCCAGCTTGACACATCTACGGCCTGAACATTGTATTTAGTTTTGCACTTTCCCCATTGGGTAAATAATACATGATGTCGATGAAAGATGAAGTCCTTACCATTACATGTGTTTAAAAAAGCATTGAAGTACTTACTGGCTCATTGAGAAATGCTTCTATTCTGTTGACGAATATTTTAATATTTATTGTAATAATTTTGACAGAAGTAAAAAATAATGATAATACTGTAATATTGACATGACATTAACTAACTACTTTGGATTTAATTGACATTTGTCATTTACATAACTATGTTCATTTTGCACGCCAGTGTCTGGTAAATTGTGAGGGTCTTTTATTATTATTGACATCTGTATGTGTACCACTATTAATGCAAAATAAAGAAATTTGAATTTGAAATCGTGCCAAAATGGCAAAAAGTCTTTTAATCGTTTATGAATTGATGATACGCAAAACATTCATGAGCTTGAATATTTAATTTATTACTTCTTGTATATGGTTGGCATCCTTGAATTGGGATGATGACACCTATCTAAAATATTGTCAAGAACATGGTGTTTAAAAACATAGCCCCTATGAGGTTAATACAACCAATATATTTAAAAAAAGCTGTAGAAACCAATTTTTAAACACACAAAACGCAATAAATATTCGGTCAATTGACTCTGATTTCTGACACATGACCGTGACGTCACAATCATTTATTCCCATACGAAATCTATGGAGGCCGTTTTGACAGATAATAAAAAGTATGTCAACGATTGGTGGTGTCGTCTAGCCAATTCAGCAGTTTCCCTTTTTACTTGAGCACTAAGTAATTTAAGATTATTACAATTTCATTTCTTAATTTAAGGGAAACCTGTTGTTGGCAATGCTAGATAGAATATAGTTATAAGATAAGATATGCAATGTATAAAGCTGTTGGTTTTCTAAATAAATAAATAAAAAATGGTTGCCTGTAAAGTCGGTTTTACGGGCGAAGATTTTACGTGACACCGATCATGTTTGAGTGGGAGAGAGACGCAAGGCATTCGCCGGTCCGGTGGACCTCTCTCTCGTTCGGTGACTCATCGTAACAGACGTGAGCGGGCGTTACACTTTTTCATGAGTGACTCCGAGCCACAACCTAATTTAAGACGTTGTCACGTCAAAAAATAATCACAACCACAATACACAGCAGGGTATAAAATATATTTTGGGCAAATCCTATTACCTAACTGCCTACGTATAACATTTTTGTTAAAAGTTACGTCGAAATTCATAAAGCATATTGGGCATAGCGCTTGTTGCGCTAAGGTACCGACATCAGCATCAGCCTATATACGTCCCACTGCTGTGCTCAGGCCTCACCTCAACTATGAGGTGGTCCGAGCCATACTCCACCACGCGGGCGAGGTGCGACAGTGTACCGACATGCGTTACTGAAATCCTTTGAGCCACGACACAAATAATAATATTAATAAACAACAACATCATATTCATTGATTTAGTCACATCCGTGGTTTGATAAGCACTTGTGTTACAGAAATCAAAATCAACATTGGTATTACAAATAAACTTAAATATAACAAACAGACATGTTCATGCACACAAATATTTGCAGAGTGCAGAGATCGAACCCGCGACCTTTTGGTCTAATAGTCAACTTCTTAACCATTGTGATCAAAGTGGTCGTCGAAAAAAATGTAATTATGTCGTCGAGATTTCAGTCCTCTTGGTCTTTAGCCGGTAAAAATCATCACTTAAATTTTATTTATTTTTATTTAAAACGCTTCTGCACAAACTTGTGTACAGTGGCGGACTTAATGCCGGAGCATGGTTAGGTACCTACTTACTAAATAAAAAAAAAAAAAATAACATACAAGCTAATTATTTACATACATAAGCCTTCTTTTTACTCTTTTACTAATACGAATTTGTGTCGCGGGTTCGAATCTGCTAGGGGCTAATGTTTTTGTGATGAGAACGAGCATTTGTACCCATGTCATGGTTGTTTACACATGGATTTAAGTATTTCTATGCGCTATTCTAAAGCTAGCACAAGCTAACGCTTAGTTTGGGGCTAGGTGGTGTGTTCGTTGAAACATTTTTTTTTATTATTTATTATTATTTAATATGCAACGACCATGACATACAGCAAAAGCAATAATATCTTATAACGATGCAAGCAGCAAATTCAACTAGCATAACAACTTCAAGTACGAAATACTTATATTGATTACCAAACATTTAAAATCGATCTCTTGGCAAAGCACTTGACCGGTTTCCACCATTACCCAAATATCTAGGTGAAAGGGGCTTGTTTATGTTACGAGAGAACTGCCTCGTTGGTGTAGTGGCAAAGTTTCTGCCTTACATGCGAGAGATCCTGGGTACAAATCCCACGTCGAGCCAAAATTGTTTCTGAGATTTTCTGTCATGAATTTCTCAAGAACAGCTCGGAGTCGGGAAAGTTGACGATGTTGCGCCCCCGTGCCTCGGTGCGCACGTTAAGCAGTTGGCCCTGCGCCTGATATCTCTCCGGTCATGTCGGATTGCCGTCTCACCGACTAACATACAGACCTAATTCATTCGCTCGAGTTGAATTCTGCCTGGAATTAAATAAAAAAAAAACAACATCACATACATTGATCTGACTCTGTGGTTAGTAGCTAAAGCACTTGCGTTACAGATATCCGAATCAAAAGTGGTATTACAAATAAACTAAGATAAATACATATAACACCCAGACCAGTACAAACAGACATGTTCATGCACACAAATGTTTGTACAGTGCGGGGATCGAACCCGCGACCTCTTGGCTAATAGTCAACTTGATGACCATTACACCAAAGTGGTTGTCAATTCAAATCAATTCCTGGAAGAGAAAAGCTTTAAATTCTCTGCTTGTCTCTCAAAGTTAAGTAGGTAAAGCATTAAATCTTTAATTCGGTGAAATTGGTATTGAGATATTTAAATAACCTTTAAATCGGGGCGCACTGAAATTGGTTACCATTTCAATAAACGTAATAACTTCGGCTACGTAATATTGTAAACGACTCAGCGGCTGATCGAAAACCTGAGGTTTAATTACGATGTGAGTGATGTTTTTTTAATTATTTAATCGGTGATAGGTTTGCTCTTGACCCACGACTAAGCCCAACGAGGCAAAGACTGAGTCTACGATGGAGCGAACTCACCTAGAAGATGCCTGTTCACACTAGCTTTGAAAATTACGAGGTTGTAATTGCAGGGAAACACTGACGCAGGTAGTGAGTACCACTCTTGCAGTGCGCATCAGGAATGTAGATGAGAAGCGCTTGGTTCGTATCAGTGGAACATCGACACGGTACGGATGGTATCCCGCGGTACGTCTAGTGGTCCGATGTTAAAAGGGGGCGGAATAAGCTGATGTATAATATGACCACACTCGCCGAAGTAAAGCCTGTAAAAGATTGACAAATAGGTGACTGCGGCGCTGAGCCAAACTTTGGAGCTGCGTGCTTACAAGCCTCTCGTCACCTATGAGCCTCTTGTGTGATGTGTTCTATAAGAGTTATAATGCTAAGAATATCATTAGTTCATTAAAAATATTACCTACAAGCGGAACTCCGACTTCTTCCAATTATTTATTACCTATTGCACTCGCGGATAACATAGCTTTCTACTGGTGAAATATTTTTTTATGATTGGTTAGGTAATCTAATAAACACACAATCGTAACCTTTTTAACACGCTTTTATTAGATCGGGGTGTATGTATGTATGTATGTAACGGAATTTTTTTTTGAGTTCAATTCTCACCAACTCGGATTAATTTGAAACTTTGCACACGTATCAAGTACCGATGACAATGCAATAAATGCAAATAAAAAAGAAGTACACGGAATTTCTATTATTTTGTATTTTTCCTAACAAACACTCTAGTCTCTAAGATGTAAAGCCCGAATAGAGTTATAGGAATTAGCTAAATAAAGTTCTACAAGATTCCATTGGCCCTGCACAACGAATTGATCTGACGCATTTTGCATCAAAAATAGGTACTCTATTTATGTCACTTGAGTTACTCCCATATTATGGGACCGTACCTTAATATTGAGGACAAATATCCATGATATGCAGTCAAAGCAGTTTCCTCTTCTGCTTCAAATCGTAATTTTTTAAGTGCGTGAACCTGTGATAAACCTGTAGTAGGTACCTACCGAATCGCGAGTCCTAAGCTCTGCAAAATAATGGGTATTGCATGTGCTTCATTAAATAAAACCGTTGACTAGGTCATCAAATGATAACAACCAAGGAGTTTAACGCGGGAAACGAAAGGAGTAAGATGGGCTCTTTTTCTTAATTTTCTAAATTGATTTTTCGTGGCGTATTATTTCATTTCATGTGCAAATGAAAACAGTTTTCCAATGTTAACCCACGAAGTTATTCGAAGAAATGCTGTGGTTCTAGTCATTTCTTATGCTTTTGTCGGCGATGACCTTTCAGGATACGGTAATGTGTCATTGAAAGCAAGAGATTAGGCTTGTTTCCACTATGAAAGAAATATTCAAAAACTGATTTTCTCTAAAATAATTCATAATTTCAGATGCCTTTACACTAATATTTTTCTGCAGTTCGTATTATTTGATTTTTAATTGGAATTCAAATGATAATTAGTCACTCAGTCGGCATTGCACGCGATGACGTCAAAGTGTGTTATTCCCATACAAGCTCTATGAAGAAAAGCGTTTTGACAGTAATTGATAAAAAGTACGTCAACGATTGGTGGTGTCAACTACCGTATTATCATCATAATGTGTTACTGAAGGAAAACATTATCTATTATTACATTTACTCCATGTAAATGTAATAAATAGAGTAAGGTGCTTCGTACTAATCCAATCGATCGTAAAACTCGTATTTCTTGAGCATTGAAATGTGAACCATCCTCGCATATCAATGAGTTAGGTTAGGGCTTAGTTTGTAAGAAGTATGTAATATTAAGAATTAAATAAAATAATAATAAATATTTCACAACAATTACACCAATTATCCAGTCCCAAAGTAAGCTACGAGGCTTGTGTTATGGGTACTAGACAACGGATAAACATACTTAAATACTTTTTTTTTGTAAATAAATACATATTATACATAGAAAACACCCAGACCAGTACAAACACACCATGTTCATGCACACAGATTCTTGTACTGTGCGGGGATCGAACCCGCGACCCTCGGTTTTAGAAGTCCGACATGTAGACTACTGCACCGAGCGATCGTCAAATTTAATAATTAATCAAGATAATCTGATCAATCAACGAATTACATAGCATCTTGATTTGGCACTGCGGAAATGCTAGGATCGACCGTTGGTCTGTACGTTGCGCTCGCGTCACGAAATCGGAACGTCACGAGTGATGCGCGCCGCGGGTCCTAACGAGAGAGGGGTACATTGATAAAAGCGTGCGCCTGCGCAGCCGCAGCAGTCGCGGCGGACACCTCCAATCCAAAATGAGGACGCTGACTTTTACGGTGGGTGTGCTGTGTTGTGACGTGTTTATTAAGTGATCAAGGACGATTCGATATTACAAAATCGATCCGTGATAGAAATAGAAAGTGCTAGCAGTGTTTGTTATAAAAAAGTTATGCAATGTGCAAAAAGTTGTTGTTGTATTTTGCAAAAAATAATAAGTAGAACGAAAACTGTTTTATAAAAACGTGAATGCTAAAAATAATTACGTAAAATAAAACGAAATTCGAATTGAAATTACTATCCTAATGTTTAAAACAAAATTTGACAGACTACATTACAACTTGAAAATGATAATTCTATTTCGAAAAGATATAACACTTAAAAAAAAAATTCGGCTCTGGTCAGGGGTAAAAATACTCCCCGATGACCGGAGCCGAAATAGTAGATTGTGATACAAGGGTGGAAAGAAATCAATTCCCATACGAGGTATTTAGACGCACGAGCGAAGCGAGGGCGGATATAGTCCGAGTGGGAATTGATAACTTTCACCCGTGTTAAACACTCTACTTTTCATTTCAAATATAAGGAAAGTAAAAAATAGTCTATTTTAATTTAAATTTCAAATATGGAACACACCGCAAGCGTCACCGCCGCGAGCCATCCCACTTTAATAGGTTTTTTTTTTTAATTCACATTGGCCGTATACACTCGCAAGACCGCAGCATTTTTTTTAATCGATATTTTTCTTAATTATGTAAAAAAAAATATAGCCGACTAAATAACCAATTTTAGTTCTATTTTTAAAATTCATTCCCGCCCTAAGGAGGGAAGCAATTACTATGAGTCTTTCCCGCCTAAGGGAGGGAAGCATCGTTTTCGACCCGCTGCTCTGATCAAACAAACACTACTTTCCGAGTATGAGAAATGAAAAAGATTTTTTTAAGTGTTATGTCTTTTCGAAATTAAAAATAGCGTTGTGAACGCAAAAAAAAAACTTAACAAATATAATTCTATTGCAATGGGTCAATAGCTTACTTACGTTAAGATTTGATAAACTCTCTAGTGTTAGAGCTGAAATAAGCAACAATTTAAATTAGTTGTAATTAGTTTTGCGAAAGTTAGGCTTCACTGTTTTGTAAAAGTTCTAGCCACCAATTAAGATCTTAACTTTAGTGTTTATCTAATAATTAGATTGTTTTATGAAACAGTTTTAAAAAAAATGCAAACTTATTTAATGTGAGTGATGTGCATAAATTAACTTAATTTAATAATTTAAAAAACTTATTTGCGTTATCGATAGTGACTTACGGAACTACGTATTATTTGCTTTATTATAACTTTTTGATTGATTGATTAAAATTAGCTTAAATCTGTGGGGTACTATACTGGTGAATAATTATAAAGGTTTTAACCAAAACAAAATGTAAATAAATCGCGAAATAATCCGTAAAAAGTGTATCATTTCAATGTCTACTGTTCGCGTAAACCGAAGAAACAAATTATAAAGGTTTCGAAAATCACAAATTGTTTATTTACGTTCGTAACAGATAGACAATTGTGACAGTTCCACATTACACAATGAATTGAATAAAACTTATATAAATTTAAGTTGGGGAATCTAATTTTTTATAGTAGGTACCAATTTATGTTTAAGATGAGGCCTACTAAAGGAAGTTATAGGCTACAACTTGGAATATTCCAATTACGAGAGTAAAGTTAACAATTAAATAAATTCGCATTGACCATTGCTCTTAATAAATACAAACTGACGAAAGTATTAGTTTAATAAAGACGCAGTTTTTTTTAAATAAATAAAAATATACAACAACATCACATACATTGATCTGACTCTGTAGTTACTAGCGAAATCACTTGTGTTACAGATACCAGAATCAACAGTGGTATTACAAATAAACTTTAAAAAAATACATATAATATACAGACCAGTACAAACAGACATGTTCATGCACACAAATATTTGTACAGTGCGAGGATCGAACCCGAGACCCCTTGGTCAATAGTCAACTTCTTGACTATTACAACAAAGTGGTCGTCTTAAAGTTAAGTTAAATGTATTTGTAATAAAACTGTTTCATTCTTTTTCAGCTGTGGGTGGTGCTGGCATTTGCAGCATCACTAGCTGTACCCATAACAGATGTGGAAAAAGACACTGAACTCTCCAGAGACAAACGGTCGCCAGGAGGCTGGGACTCATCACCACCGGAAGGAGTGTGGAAGAAGAAACTCGCCTGGAAAGAGGAATGGAAACAGATCTGGAAAACTGAAAAGAAACTCATCTGGAAGACTGAATGGAAAAAGGAAAAGGTACCTGCTTGGAAAACAGAAAAAGTACAGCAGTGGCAAGAAGAACAAGTGCCTGCTTGGAAAATAGTCAAGAAACCAATCTGGAAGGAAATTCAAGTGCCCATTTGGAAAGAAGTTCAGGTGCCAGACCAGAAGAAAGTGTGGAAACCAGTATGGAAAGAGATCCAAGTACCCGTAACTAAAACTGTGCAAGTACCTGAATGGAAACAGTCTTACGTCCCCGCGTGGGTCAAAGAGGGAGTTCCTGGAGAAAAATACCTAGGTAAGGACGACCACGGCTGGGAATATACTAGCCACGATCTGTGGAGAAAGAAAATGATCTGGAAACCAGTATGGAAGAAAATCTGGAAGACTGTGCACAAGCAAGAATGGGTAACCGAAAAAAAACTGGAATGGAAAGAGGAATGGAAGCAGATCTGGAGAACAGAGAAGAAGCAAGCTTGGGTAACCGAAAAGAAGCAAGAGTGGGTTGAGGAAAAAGTCAAAGTCTGGAAGACCGTCAAAAAGGAAGTTTGGGTACCTGTCCAAAAGAAAATATGGGTTGAAAAATGGAAACAAATACAAGTCCCTGTTTGGAAGACTATAGAAGTTCCAGCGTGGAAAAAAGTGTGGAAACCCGTATGGGAAAAAGTATGGGTGCCGATACACCACGAACACCACGAACACGGCTGGGATTAAATAGGTTCTATCCATGACAAAAATTTGTATATATAGAAGTAACAATTTTGATCATAGTCATTTGTTAAATAATTGTTACCGAGCGATACCAAGAGTTGTAAATATTATGTACGTAATACTCAAATTGCCAGTCTCATTTTGATTGGTATACTTAGCTAATGGAATAGTATAATACGGGCGTACGCGAAGGCGAACACTTTTTGGCTTTTTGCGATTGTTAAACACATTAAGTTGTTAGAGTACAAGTTGATGTGAATACAAGATGTGTTTGGTTTTGCGTGCGCCATAGGAAGTGAACCCATCATGAACCCAACCTTACCTATTGTTTCGTTGTAAGTACCAAGTTCGAGTACCATACAATATTATGTGTGTTCACTTTCTAGCCCTATTGCATGATCGTACAGTTAATGACCAGTTCAGATAGCCTTAACTGTATGTTTACGGCATACCATCATGATCGACATGCATTGAAATAAGTAATTATAACAACCAAAGTGAAAGGTACCTACGCTAAATTTAAACGTTATAAAACTTGACCATTTACTTATTTCAAATGCGAAAGGCTAAAGATTTATTTAAGTTGTTATCAATGCTTACTTTTGTTTAAACAAATACGTAAGCATTTATTGATTTGTTGTGTTGTGTTTTTGTTGAAAGTAACAGTATTCGAAAATTCTGTTTTAAGTATTTCGACTATCTGTTGCTTTTTATGTTTCTCTTGATTTATAAAATGTGATTAGGGATTAAAATAAATGTTAAAGCAATTGTTTTGAACATAAATTAAACATATTGTTTTTGACGTTTATTCATAAGTCCAGTGATAATGAGGCTCAAAGATTGTTATGAGTATGGAGGTGCTCAAACGCAATTTTCGTTAAAGTACAAGTTTGTTTTTTTTAAATATGTTGTGTCAATTAAATCAGAACAATATACATATAATTTAAGATACTGGTCGTATTTTATTTCTTATAAACGAGCTAGATGATAGAAAGAAAGAAAAAAAACATGTTTATTCAGTATCGCATACTTTACAAAATAGAAAAACACATATTCAAATGCAAATACACAAGATGCTGAAAAGATGGGCCACTCAGTATGTGTCGTAGCATCTCAGGAATGCCACAACGCTGGTCTTCCGTGATTGATGCTACTTATTATTATACAAGTATTTTACCAAAATTTGTCAGTTAAAGTCGTCAAGGTGTATACAGGTAGGTACAGTCTTGTCAGCATGGCAATGTCATTCAGAATCAGAATCTTTGTTGCAAGTCACATGAGTAAAAGGTGTTACAAATAATGTCAAAGTACAGTGACGCCCGGCGAGGGCACAGCAATCTAAGAAAGGCAATCATTTCCTATTCACTTAAAAACTTATCATGGAATAATTCTGCTTATCATGGGATAATTTACAACACAGTACCAATAATAACAATGCCATAAAAGCCAAGTTTAGAAAAACCTCATTAAAATCAGTTATTTTCACTGATTCGCAATTCGGAGTTACATGTTCATTCAAGTTCCGCGAAATTGTCGAAATAACATCTGGATGTATAAATAAGTAATAAATAATAATCTTCTATACATACATATAATAAGACTGTAAAAGATCGATTTCTGTACATTGAAGATTTTTATGAAAAATTGTTACAGGGGGTCTTAATTACCGTAATAGAAGCCAAAACAACAATTTTTAAAAATTTTGTCTGTCTGTCTGTCTGTCTGTCTGTCTGTCTGTCTGTTTGTCCGGGCTAATCTCAGAATCTACTGGACCGATTTTGACGGGACTTTTTTTATTTGATTCAGTATCACCTGGAGAGTAAACTGGGATATAAATAATCACGCCGATGAACTTAGGGGGCAGGCAGGAAATTGAATCTCAGAATCTACTAAACCGATTTTAATGGGACTTTTTTTTATTTGACTCAACATTACTTGGAAGGTAAAGAAGGATAGAAATAATCACGCCAATAGACTAAGGGGGTAGGCAGAAAATTGAATCTCGGAGACTACTGGGCCGATTTTAATGGGACTTTTTTTATTTGACTCAGCATCACTTGCAATAATCACGCCAATAGACTAAGAGTGTAGGCAGGAAATTGAATATCAGAAACTACAGGACTGAATTTGATGGGATTTTTTCATTTGATTGAGTTTTACCTAGACAGTGAAATATATAATAACTCACGCCAAGTGACTAAGTGTTAACTGGCCTAAACTTGGGATGAATTAATCACCCTACCTAACTAAGGGAACTCATTGTGTGTACCTGTTATAGAGTCGCAGGTATGCCTGCATTTGGGTCATGTTAAACAGTAGCATAGGCTGGGAGTACCTCCACGCGGTGAAGGCGGTAACAGTTAAAATTCCACGCGGACGAAGTCGCGGGCACAGCTAGTAATAAATATTTCACAACAATCACACCAATTCTCTAGTCCCAAATTAAGCTACGAGGCTTGTGTTATGGGTACTAGACAACGGATAAACATACTTAAATACTTTTTTTTTGTAAATAAATACATATTATACATAGAAAACACCCAGACCAGTACAAACACACATGTTCATGCACACTTATGCTTGTACTGTGCGGGGATCGAACCCGCGACCCTTGGTTTTGAAGTCTTGGATTGATTTTGGAAGTCTGACAAGTGGACCACTGCACCAAGCGGTTGTCAAAGTACAAAGGCAAATTGTTCTTTCAATTAAAAATCTTTTTAGATATTTTTAATAAGTTATTTACCTATGGTAAACGAACTTAAGTTAAAATAAATAAATAAATATATTTTATTTTGTTTATAACATATTCCTTATAACAAAGTTGATTAAATTGAAGTAATCTCATGGACTGATAGTAAAATTAAGGTATAGTAGGTATAAAATCAATAAAATCAATTTATTTTTTGTAAATAGTCTCACAAGCAGCATTTTAACACGTCCCAACATATAAATTAACCGTGCCACCGCTTCGGGACAATTTGGGCCAGTGCTGAGAAGAAGCGGCGCAAGAAACTCAGTCACTATTGTCATTGCCTCTTTTCAAATTTGATTTACAATAATTGTAATTGTTTACATTCAAACAGACATGTTCATGCACACAAATATTTGTACAGTGCGGGGATTGAACCCGCGACCTCTTGGTTAATAGTCAACTTCTTAACCATTACACCAATGAGGTCTTCAGATTATGAGAGTTACTTTACACACTCTTGTTTGAATGTGGATCATATTTCGGTTAGTGTGCTGATCAAAACAGCCTTTTGCAATAACGATACCATAGAGTTGGTCAAGTACAAAATAGGCATTATCGTAGGTTGACATCAACCTACGGACCGCCCCTTAAAGTTATAGCGAAAGCGTTTGTAACAAAGTAATAGATACCTACCTACACCACAATAAAATAAATATTTCGCAACAATCATACCAATTCTCTAGTCCCAAATTAAGCTACGAGGTTTGTGTTATGGGTACTAGACAACGGATAAACATACTTAAATACTTTTTTGTTTGTAAATAAATACATATTATACATATAAAACACCCAGACCAGTACAAACACACATGTTCATGCACACTTACGCTTCTACAGTGCGGGGATCGAACCCCATGTACTTTTGCCTTTCCTTTTTAGTTTGACAAAAGGCCACAGAAGCTAAGGATTACACTGGTCTACAGTGGTTTTGTTGCCAGATATGAAAATGATTTTGGGTCTATTTTTGCACACAATTCATGAAACTATCAATGATTTTGTAAGATTTGCTCTCATTTTTTTTAAATCTTTATTTTCATTTTATATTACAAAAATAGAAAAACGAAATACAAATTAACACATATATTTATAATGTTAGTTCCGTTGTGAGAAATTAGGATACATCGAAGTTAATAAAGAGGAAAATATCGGAAATTTGTTTTATATTTCCATAAAAGCGCAGTTGCGCAGAAGCCTTAATCATGACTGAAGAGCTTAATTTTTTTTCTAAGAAGCCAATAATTGTTTAAAACATAAGGCAAAAATCATAAAAATACGAGCACATTGAGAACTTTCATGAATATATTCGAAATCTGGACACTTGTAAACATAAAAATTCGCTATGATATCCAGGCAACAAATTTTTTGAAGTGAAAACTTCTTTAGCGGCGTTGAGCACTTTTGTGGCATGGGTAGAAACTGTGAAACTCGCGTCAGGTCACGTGATGCTGATCGAAAAACCGTAAGACGGTTCAAATAAATCAAAAATGCACAACGTTAATAATCAAGTTTTCACTTCTGCCGGCACTCCCGGAGTGCTACCCGTGTTTTTTTTTTTTTGTAGAGCTGTGTTACTAGACATAGTCTGCCTAAGCTATTTATGTATTTTTCATATTTGAGTTTCTGTAATCTATGGCATCCTCACTTTAGCAACTCGAATGCGATCACTTGGATTATTGTTAAATTTCCAGCTCAATTAGGCTGCTGAAAGAAATCTTCTTCTTCGTCTTTCGTGTCGGCAAGACGGGCTAAATCTTACTTGCCTAGAAAGCGGCTACGGTGGTAGCTGGTTACTGACAAATAAGTCCTCACACGAGCAGGTGGTCGGGCACGCGGGACAGTTAATGAGGTGGGCCATGGTTTGCAGGGGTTCTCTACATTCACAGCTGACGTCTGCGCTGCTTAAGTACCCCCACCGACAAAGGTTATCTTAAAAGACTGTAAGAAATACTTGAAACTTAAAGATGAATTCTCTTATCTCCATGCTTCTCATGATAGAAACCTCAGCTCCACTAACACTTTACAACTCCCTCGTCATACATCCGGCTTTATGTCCAACTCCTTCTCACTCACAGCGACTCGACTTTGGATCGGACTACCCAGGGATGTTCAACGGTCTACCTCGAAACTGTCTTTCTAAAAGTCTCTGCGGGTTCATTTCAAAAATGAACTCTCTCTTTTTTCGCAATGACTTGCGTTATCACATGTGTACCATTTTTATTATTATGTATATGTGTATGTCTATGATGTGATAAGTATATATTACTAGTTGACCCGGCGAACTTCGTACCGCCTTAGCGTTGCAATGATTGAACAATGTCATCGAATGACATTGACATTAGCTACGCGCGTTTTTTAAAATATGCAAAATTAAATGTATATTTTTCAATATTTCTGAGAGATTTTCTTAATATTTTTTTCCGTAAGAACCTTCTCGTAATAATAACAAATACAACAAAAAAAGAATTAGTGAAATCGGTCCAGCCATTCACGCGTGATGCCGCGACCGAGGAAAACGGGTTTCATTTTTATATATATAGATATATTTATGTAAGTAATTAGTAGCATGTATATTTATTTATTGTTCTTTTTTTTCAATTTAGTAAGTTTAACCATTTTATTTTCATTCTCTTTTTTATCTGTATGTGCACCGCCTGTATGTTCTCTGCTTGGACCTGTAGTTGAATGGTAGAGAATGCCTCCAGCATTAAGGCCGCCACTGTACACAAGTTGTGCAGAAGTTTTATTAAATAAATAAATAAAATAAATACATTCTGTATTTGTGTTTTTCTTTCAACAGCCTATTTAAGGCTTAGACTTAGGTAATAGTCCTCCTGGCCGATTTCGACCACGGCGGTCAATCTCAACAGAGAACAGCCAACTGCGCAGGAGATATTATAGTACACAAGTGTGAGCGCAATACACAGGTGCACTCACTGTTCCATCACTCTCAAAGTTCGGTGAGACGGCAATCCGACATGACCGGAGAGAGTTCAGGCGCAGGACCAACGGCTTCACGTGCTTTCCGAGGCACGGGGGTGTAACACCGCCAACGTCCCGACTCCAAGCTGTTTGAGATATTCATGACAGAAAATCTCAGAAACAATTTTGGCTCGACCTGGGATTCGAACCCAGGACCTCTCGGATGTAAGGCAGAAACTTCGCCACTACACCAACGAGGCAGTCAAGACTTAGGTACGTGTACGTCTCAATAACAGATTGAAGAATTGTCTGGAGTTGCACTGACATAAAATCTGCCGATAGATCATCCGGCAAGACGTCTCGCCAAGAAATGTAGCTATTTGTAAGTATTTCGGCTCGTTTACATAATTTGTACGAGTTGTGAAAACCTATAAACACTTCGATTTATATAAGCTCTGTAGCATACGTGTAATGTATTATGTGGTTGATTATCCTTATATATAAAATAAAAATAATATAGTAAATAAAATATAACCAAACAAAATTACATAAATATTATGTGACATTATTAAGAACATTCAAGATGCGTATGTGAATATAATATTTGACTCATCGGTTTTTCGCATTAATAATTTGCCTTCGCATGAATACTAATATTTTTCCATCGCGAACCCACACATATTTCAATTTAAGCTCCTTTGCCTTGCGACAAGCTGTTGCTTGCAATAAATTTATATACATACAACAACATCAAAAACATTGATCTGACTCCGTGGTAAGTAGCTTAAAAGCACTTGTGTTACAGATATCAGAATCAACAGTGGTATTACAAATAAACTTAAATAAATATATATAACACCCAGACCAGTACAAACAGACATGTTCATGCACACAAATATTTGTACAGTGCGGGGATCGAACCCGCGACCTTTTGGTTAATAGTCAACTTGAACATTACACCAAAGTGGTCGTTGATCTTCAGGATTCTTCGAATTTTCAGGAGTCAAGCGTTCCTTGTATATATATTATTATATAAAAACATCGTTTCTGAATTGAGTTCCCGACAATATTGGCACAGCTATGTGTATTATAAATAGCTATGATAACAAGTGCGATCTTGGTATCTTTGACAATAAATTTCATTTATTCACATTTTATTTATTTATTTATTATGTAGACACAAAAGAGGTTACAATCAGGTAATATTATTAAATACAATAAGACAACAAAATGTATTCGCTAGATTACAACCCAAAATATGTATCTAAGTTTGAAGCAAGATCATATTTTGTTTAATTAACAGTGAAAGTAGACATTTTTTTTTCCGATAAAATTCCTAAACTTAACAGATAAGCTTAAATATTATTATCACGGAAAACAGTTTTTAATTGTTTTTTGAAGATACTTGGATTAGAATTAATAAATACGTCAATTTCGTCGGATCCCTGCGAAACATCCATATACAAGCGACACATACGGCTTACAGGGTTATGAAAGGATGTGTTATTCCGGCAAACTTCAAGTGAAAACATTTGCATACTCGTACTAGGTGCATTTACTATAGATGGTAGTTATAATACTTAAAAACGAACTTATTAACCAAGTCACCAAAAGGTGTGGTAAGTTTGAGGGCAGGTTAAATAGGTTTACATTTAAAAAAAAATGAGATCAAATATTATTAAAAGCTAATGTAAGTGAAGTCTTTGCTAAAAGTGTAGAGCAGAAAGAATTTCTTGTTAATTGTCAAAGTATACAACTCCAACTGCATACTTAAATATTCTTACCGACTCAGGATTTCAGGAAAACATTTTCATTGTTCACGATCTATCCACAAGTTGCTAATGAGATAATGAGTCCGATTTGTTTCAAACAAATCACCAATTAATTTTTTAATTACTTTTATACAAACATTGTATTGTTTTTGTCAGTTACAAACACAAAGGCTGTCGTGACTTATGCACATTTCAAATATTAAAATTTTTATCAAGTGAATTATTTTTCTCGCATTTCCGTATTGACTTTATAATTACCGAAGACTTTGGTTTTGTAGTCATCAATTAGCCTTCATTGTGTCACTTTTAACCACCTTGCGAGGTGTGATTATCAACTGACAAACATAGGTTTTCTATGGTGAAAGTTTTAATCACCATCTTGTGGATGTCATGTCGAGAGCTAATCGGTCGTATTAAGCTTCCGTTAAAGCAAAAACTAAATTTCGAAAAGACATGAGTTCGGATATTCGGATGCATATTTACCTAAAGTTCATTTTTGGCTAAGATATTATGGCAACGGATTCTTTAAACATTTATTTTTTAAATTTTAATTTTGGGATTGCGGGATCTTCGGGATTGCGAAACTATATGTATCACGGTAAGCATATGGTATTTATTTAAATAAAACTAGAATACAATTTGCCGCCTCACTCGCACTCATTATCAAGTACCATAGCCTTCTCTCTTGTACCACTGTATTGTCTTTAACGGACGTGCTATAGAGATCTGACAATGTTGCGCGTGAGCTGTCTCTTCTCAATTACAAAAACATTAAAAACAAGACCGTTGGTAGGAGTAGGAGCAGGAGGAAGTGAAGTGTCCGAGACCACGCTTAGGTAAACGTAGTGCGGGACGCCCCCCGGCTAGATGGACAGATGACCTGAAGAAGGCAGCTGGTAGTGACTGGATGCAAAGGGCAGGAGATCGTGCGCTGTGGCGCTCCTGGGGGAGGCCTATATCCAGCAGTGGACTGCAAAAGATTCTGATAATTAGTTTCTCATTTGAGCTTTTTGTAACGGAACTGTTTGAACGCCGTGACGTCACAGTGAAAAACAGGTGAACGAACGTGAGCGGAATCGTGGCTCGGGAATTATCGTCAAAATTCGGTCAATGATGTGATGAGCACGAACATTTGTACGTGAGTCATGGGTGTTTATAATAGTATTTATATCCGTTATCCTAGTCACCATAGCACAAGTTAACGCCTAGTTTGGGGCTAGGTAATTGGTGTGTTCGTTGAAACAATTTATTTATTATTATATATGTCGGCGCGGCACCATCAGACGTGACGTATAGCGTGACGTTAAACGTCATCTGTCACTCTGACAGCTGTCACAGTGGCAAACGTCAAGCAAGGATCGGGCCTACCTCCCTCCACCGGCTCGTCTGGGGGCACTTCCGTTTCCGGCAAGGACACACACTTTTTCACGAAATAAAACTGAATCCAATTCCATTGCGCTATACGTGTGTTATTTTAATTGTTAAGTGAGTGTGATTGATTAAATCGATATCGAGAAGACGTTGGAGTATTTATTTTGGAAATTCTATCGCCATGGACGACGACACCGACTCTGCACCGGAGAACGTAGCGAACGCCCCTCCGATATATATTTATTTAATCATTACGGCATTCAACATTCGCTTTTCTGCATTGTAACGTAACGCCATCCGGTTCTATAACACGGGACCGCTGGTTCACCCAGTTGCGAATAATACCAAAACTGTAGTGTAATTAAGTGTGTTACAAAATTGAACCTTGTAATAGTAAGTGATCGGATATGATTGCCTGAAACCCTGCGCCATGAACCATGTACCAAGAAACCTCGATAACGGCGGTAACGTCACAAATCTATCGCTACCAACGACGTCAGAATAGGGATTCACTCAGGCACCATCGGCACCTCAAAATTGAAGTATCAACCGCAAATTTAACGAGTAGGCCGCACGCGTTAAATTGGGAGAAAACCTATTTCCCTTTCCCTATACCATGAAGATATCCTGTTATCTTTGGAATGTCTAAATTACATTAGTTATTTACTTTTTACATTTAAGTCTATTTATTTTATTTTTACAACAATTATTACATTACACAATGTCTTTAAATACAACGTTAATACGCACGCTTCCACCGCCCCGGCCGCCGTAAGCGCTACGTCCCGCATTTTTAAATCTGTAATATAATAATAATAATAAAAATCTTTATTTACGTAATCAAATAAACTATAAAAACAAGATGATGTACGAGTAGTCTCCTATTAAGCATTACAGAATGCCTGTATCAGGAGGCCACGCTCTTCCATAACGGTAGAAATTACGTAAGTAATGTAGGTACCTATTATTTTAATTTAAAACGACTTAATCTAATTAAAAAAAAATAATTTAAAAAGTTTACATGAATGTGTGTATGTGTGGGTGTATGTGCGTGTGTGTGCGTGTGTGTATGCGAGTGTGTAGTGTGTGTGTGAGTGAGTGCTGCTTTTTTATGTACAAATTTTCAGAATATTTTCAATTTCATCATAGTCCAGACTCTTTAACCACTTTGTAACTACTGTTTTACATTCCTTTACTGTAAGTGAGTAAATTTTTAGTATTTTATTTATTCTGTTGTATATTTGTGGAGACAAATGCGAAAACTGCTGTTGGGCGAAGCGAGTATTAACTTTTGGTACTATTTGGTACTAAATATCTTCGAGTGACATAAAGGTGCCAACCAAAATATCTGTATATGGCAATTGTGCTGCCAAATCTATTGTACTCCTCAGAGACATGGTGTTTATATCGTCACCAAATACGCACGCTGGGCCGCTTTCACTTTAAATGTCTGCGTAAAGTTATGAACAGCAAGTGGACAGATCGCGTGCGTAATACCGAGGTTCTGCGACGTGCTAATGTTGGTGGCATTGAAGCGTATATCATGCGTCGGCAGCTTGGGTGGTGTGGTCACGTGTCCCGTATGGCAAAGCGCATCTTTTATTCTGACCTTGAGGAGGGCAGGCGTAAACGTGGCGGACAACTCCTCCGATATAAAGACGTACAGAAGCGCCACATCAAAAGATGCAATATCGAGCCATCTTAATGGGAAGATTTGGCAGCACAGCGGCCTGAGTGGCGCAGGCGTGTATTCATCCAGGTGCGCGACTTTGAGTCACAGCGCCTTGCTGATCTCGATACCAAGCGCGATGACTAAAAACACGCTTTTATTGCTAACTAAGAAAGAGAAAATAATTTCTGAGTACACGGATTTTTTATAACAGTAGAGTATAATAAGATGATTTTCACATACTACTATACCAAGCACCCCACGCTTTTTACTCTACTGTAATATAAATTCCGTGTACTCAGAAATTATTTTCTCTTTTTTAGTTAGCAATAAAAGCGTGTTTTTTTTAGATTTTTTAACTATTATTAATTTTTATTTTTTTAGTTAATAAGGATAATGGAAAACTCTTATCAAATTATTGCATTGTCATCGGTATTTAATACGTGCGCAAAGTTTCAAATTAATCCGATTTCTGGAAGTTGGTGAAAATTGAGCTCAAATATTCCGTTACATACATTCATACATACACCCCGATCTAATAAAAAGGAGTTAAAAAGGGTAAACATTTCAGACTCGTCCCCCACCTCGTCTGTAGCCCCGCAAAACGTTTCAGCACTAGTTTACATACACCCCGATCTAATAAAAGCGTGTTAATAAAAACACGTCCGCCTGCAGCCATTCCCTACATACTGTTACGCCGGTGGGCTAGTGCCAAAACTTTGATCGTGTTTTTCCGTGCCTTGGAGGCGTTTTCAGCAGGCTGAAATACCATTTCAGGCCGTTTCAGAGAGTGCTCTAACACATACTAGTTTATCGAAATTTCACCCAAGTTGCCGTTGTTTTCAGGCGCCTGAAACATGTTTTCAGTCCGTTTCAGGCCACCCTCTATCAGATGACGCCATAACCTGAAAACCCGTTTTCAGGCGTTTTCAGGACCCCTTATGGACCTTTGAAGCCCACTTCAGTATATGACGTAATTTTCAGTAGGAGTGAAAGAGATAGCACGATTAGAGAGAGGCAGCTATACTAAGAACATTCCAGAAAGGTGTGACAGAGACAGCACAGGACAAGGATAGCACTATGATGCCGAACATTCGAGAAAGGTCTAGGCTAGGCAAGACGGCATTTGGAAGGATCCCGAACAGTCTCGTACTGGGTAGTAGGTACCTACCGAATATTCGGGAGTCCTTGACGGCCGGTATATAAGGAGCCCGGGAATGCGACCGAGTTTGAGTTTAATTTGGGAAAGCGACGAGTAAACATCGAAGCGAAAACTGCGACAAGAAGATTTTGGAGTGCGATATAAGTGTTTGTGTACTAAGTGTTGTAACGTAAAGTGTGTACAATAAATCCTACTCTACTTCATCGGTTTAGAAGTGCATTTCAATCTAGATCCCACACCCCTAGAACGTAACAATACAATTATGTAAACGGCAAACTGACGTGTCCAAATTATGCGCGAGAGTTTGCCGCGAAGATAGGCTTTGTGAGTCACCTTCGTGTGCATCAGCGCAATCGCCATGGGCGAAATCGGTCGGAAGATAATAATAATATTCTCGAAACTAATCATTTGAATCTTGTGCTGTAGGAATAGGCTTTAAGGACCATGTAAATAAATATTTCACAACAATCACACCAATTTTCTAGTCCCAAATTAAGCTACGAGGCTTGTGTTATGGGTACTAGACAACGGATAAACATACTTAAATACTTTTTTTTGTAAATAAATACATATTATACATAGAAAACACCCAGACCAGTACAAACACACATGTTCAAGCACACATATGCTTGTACTGTGCGGGGATCGAACCCGCGACCCTAGGTTTTAGAAGTCACCACTGGAACAAGCGGTCGTCAATATAGATCTATATGAAATCAACATTGTATTAAAACTATTTAATTGGATTAGGATTAATGCTGTATTGGTTAAAATCTCTTCGAAATTTAGCCATTATTTGTAGTAAAAAGTAAATGACAAACAAAATTTTATTGTGGGATATCTATTAGAGATATACTATCGGAGAAATTTCTGTAGACCTTTTCAATATGTACAAGTAATTAGTACATTATTTTGATAAATCTCGTAGCGTTAAGCCTTCGTTTGCAATGTAAGCGGAAAAAAATGATAATTTAGACATCACATTAGAAACCTCACAATAACAGTATTTCCCCACTATTTAATGGATGTTATTATACATATAAACCTTTCTCTTGAATCATTCTATCTATTGAAGAAAACCGCATCAAAATCCGTTGCGTAGTTTTAAAGATTTAAGCATACAAGAGGCATATTAGAGAGGTGCTTGTGAGCGCTTTGGTAGTGATACCAAAAGTTAAGCAACCTACGGCGCGGTCATGTTTGGGATGGGTGACCATTCTGACAATACAAGTGACGTCTATTTACAAGCATCTCCGTGCTCGGAAGGCACGTTAAGCGGTTGGTCCCGGTTAATATCGATAGATATTAGTCGTTAAGCCTGGTCGGATGCCCTCGGGCGGCTTGATAACATCTGACAGTATGGTTGGTCACTTACCTTACACACACCCCTCCACCGCACCGCACTGAGCCCGCGTGGTCGAGTATGGATCGCACCACCTCATAGTTGAGATGAGGCCTGTGTCCAGCAGTGGGACGTATACAGGCTGATAATAGAAACATACAAAGGGACATAGGGACAGAGTATTCGACTATGTTTTATACGATGTAGTGATTATCCTAGTCGTTTTTACTAAACCTTCCTACATATTAATGCAATTTTAATTTACCATCAAGGTGAATACCATTTTACGAACACGGGAAACGTTATTACTAGTGGCCATTGTCTTGTTATCTAGATAATGAAAAATGTTATTATCATATACAGGGTGTAAATATTAAATATCAAATTTATAAAAAAACAATAATATTGCTACATCTAGCGACTTTAGCAACAATATTAATTAACCTGTGGATGACGTAGTGGGTTACTCATTTAATTATTGTTTTTATTTAACTTAATATTTATAATGCGTAATGTGTAACTGTTTGTTATCCCCTTTGAAAATAAAATAAAATAAAATAAGTAAAAAAACCTTAACGAAGCCGTCAACCACGCGTTCAGTACATCAAACCAAATCGTATAAAAAAGAAATTTTGGCTGGGAAACAACGTTTATTTTTTCACATCAAAAAAAATATAATTCTAACCCGCAATGTACAGCGCGCACGCGGAAAAGTCACTGCGGGTCGTGTTGCTTTACGCCGCCGCGACGCGGTTCGGTTCGAGTGTGCGCTGTACATTGCGGAGGGTGCCATTTAGAGGCTTTTTATGAAAGAACTAGTGAAAATTTGTATCATGTTTCTTTGGAAAAAAGTTCAGTTATAATGGACAGAAGTCATTTCTGTAAAAATCATCAATTTTTTTTTCAAACTTTAACCATCAATATCTCAGTAACCGTTAACTTCCCAGGCATGGTGTAAAGGAAGAAAATGACCGTAACAATTGGTAGAATATGTGGTATTCGGCTTCGTTAAGGTTTTTTTACACCCTGTATATGATAATATGATTAATTATTAAAATTAATGATAATTCTGCTGGATGGATTGGTCTTGGATGGACGGGGTAGTTATTAAGATGGCGAAGGATTGTTTAAGTGGGTAAGTACTTTAGATACATAGATTGATTAACACTGTATTGTACAACACAAAACAAAAATTACAGACAAGTTTAACAAAGAAAGATGTTCAATTTATGCGGTCTTATCGCTTGTAGCTATCTCTACAAGACAACATTCGTGTAAAAGAACATTTAATTAACAGTAAGGGGGAATTGGAGAAAAATATATATAGATACTACAAATTTTTCGAAACAACTAAGATATATATGACTGAAATTTAATACATCCACTTAAACTCATAAATACATATGTTCTACTACATAAATAACTAAATATACATAAAATGAACATATACATACAATAAATACATGATAAACCAATATTAAAGTATTTAACCTTCACAATTGACAATTTTCACAATTTGACGACCACATTGGTGTAATGGTCAAAAAGTTGACTATTAACCAAGAGGTCGCGGGTTCGATTCCCGCACTTTACCAACATTTGTGTGCATCAACGTGTCTGTTTGTACTGGTCTGGGTGTTATATGTATGTATGTATTTAAGTTTATTTGTAATACCACTGTTAATTCTGATATCTGTAACACAAGTGCTTAAGCTACCAGCTACAGCGTACCACGGAGTCAGATCAATGTAGGTGATGTTGCTCAGATGTAAGGCATAAAATTTGCCACTACACCAACGAGGCAGACAAGTGGTTTTATACTCGTAGTACAGGTTATACAATGCGATCAGAAAACGAGAGCGATGCATCTCAGACTGCACTTTCACTGCGGTCACGTCAACCCGAGTTTACGTGTCACGATTTATATGCATCTCGAATTGGGATGATGACACCTATCTTAAATATTGTCAAGAACATGGTGTTTAAAAAACATAGCCCCTATGAAGTTAATACAACCAATATATTTCAAAAAAGCTGTAGAAACCAATTTTTAAACACACAAAACGCAATAAATATTCGGTCAATTGACTCCGATTTCTGACACATGACCGTGACGTCACAATCATTTATTACCATACGAAATCTATGGAGGCAGACCGTTTTGACAGATAATAAAAAGTTTGACAACGATTGGTGGTGTCGTCTAGCCAATTAAGGCGAATACAGGTGACCGAAATTGGATAAGTACTTGATTCTTCAAAAAAGGAAATGGGTAACAAATTATGAACATAAATCGTCGTATATGTAAACAATACTTATAATAATAAAAAAAATAACTTATTTATTTATTTATTTTTATTTATTCAGATCAACATGTAAGCTCACAGATCACTCCAAAGCGCATACATGCAACACAATACCAAATACATAATTGGAAAAATGGTCAAGATACACAAAGAAATTTAAATATAAATACAAATTATAGTCAATAAATGAAAAATAATAATAGCAATACAGTCAAATCATAAACAATGTCAATATACAATCCAGCTAATCTAATAGAAAAATAATAAAATCTATGTCAAATTTTTGTTAATTAAGCTTAAAGAAGCGAATACCATACCTTCTTAATAGTTTGCCGGAAGACATTCGACGAGAAAGAGATAAGCATTAATTTAAACGTAAATAAAAAAGTATTACCTCAGCACATTGAATACATAAATATTACTTGTAAATAACTTTAAATGAGACTCACTTGTTCCTACTGACAAACAGTGTAAATAGTTTTGTAGGACTTTGTATATAAAAATGTGCCATGTTGTTTTATTTCTTCTTTCACAACCATCACAGTACATTTTATTGTGTGTGTGTGTGTGTGTGTGTGTGTGTGTGTATATAAAAATGTGCCATGTTGTTTTATTTCTTCTTTCACAACCATCACAGTACATTTTATTGTGTGTGTGTGTGTGTGTGTGTGTGTGTGTGTGTGTGTGTGTGTGTGTGTGTGTGTGTGTGTGTGTGAATGAGTGTGTGTGTGTGTGTGTGTCTGTGTGAGTAACTACGTTTTGTTTGTATATCTACTCTACTGGAGCTATCATAATAATATCTTCAGTGGCATCATACGTCAGTGACGCAACAGGAACCTGGTGGTGGCACTTTTGCAATCATAAATAGACAGAGGGTGAAGGTCTAGAAGGCGACTAAGAACACAGGATACCAAATTAACGTTTAGTTAATATCAATATCAAGTACCTTGTATCCCCGAGAGGACCCCGATTTTTGACGTGACAACGTCTTATAAATTGGTTTGCCGGGTGACACCTCAAGAAACTGCGTTACGCTGCTCCGCTCACGTTTCGCGCGAGAGAGACAGAGCGAGAGAGAGAGAGAGAGAGAGAGATAGGCATACACACCGGTTCATGTTTTACGAATGAATATTCACATTAAAGTTATTTTACCACTCAGAGTCGTTGTCACGTAAAACTTTCGCGCGTATACCGACTTTACAGGCAACCAATTTTTTGTCTTGATGAACTCAATTTCAATAACAACAACAACAATACATATAGCAATTAACTGTGAGCCCCACACTAGGAAATCCCTGTGTCGTCGTGGGCACCCGGTCGGTGGTTCTTACAGGATTGCGACGGATGCAAGTAACTATGTGTTAAGAATGAATTGATGATGATGAAGTGTGTGTGTGTGTGTGTATGTGTGTGTGTGTGTGTGTGTGTGTGTGTGTGTGTGTGTGCTTGTGTGTGCGCGAGTGTGTTTATGTAATTTCATGGGCGTATAAATCTGGAATAATGCAAACGTGTGTATTGGTGGCTACCTATATAACGTGCTTAATCAGGTCTTCTGTTTGTTGGTGAGACAAGAGCTTTGATGTTATCGAACTCTTGGCAACACAGTGGAAGCTCTTTATTCGCGGGGAATGCGTTCCGTAAACATGCCGCGAATACAGAAACCGTGATTATGGAGTGGTAATTTGTATGGGGTTAGGTATAGGGGATACGTTCCTAGAGGACGAAATAATAATAACAATCATTTATTTTCTCACCAAAATACATATTTTAAATGAGACAAAAAATAAATGAGTTTAAAAATAATTTACGCTAGGCTGATACCTGAACTAGGATGGTTCCTGTATCTCAGGTTATCAGTCCTCCACCCCCGCTAGGGAGTGGGGTGCTTGGTATAGTAGAATGTGAAAACCATCCTATTATTGGCAATTATAAAAAGAGAAGTATGAAAACGTCATAAAGTGCACCCCACGCTTTTTAGTCAACTGTAATATAAATTCCGTGTACTCAAAAATTATTTTCTCTTTTTTAGTTCCTTAGCAATAAAAGCATGTTTTTTTTAGTTTTTTTAAACTATTTTTCTAATCTCAGAAACAAATTTGTCTCATCCTGGGATTTGAACCCAGGACCTCTCGGATGTAAGGCAAAAACTTTGCCACTACACCAACGAGGCAGTTACAGCCAGCAGTAACTTAAAACATATACACATTGATCCATAGTATATTCGAATCATACACGCCTATGCATATTTCTTTTTACGTAATAAAACCGTGACGGTACCCAGGAAATTGCATTCATAAGACCATCTCTAAATATATCTCTTTGGTAATCATCAAGTAATTAAATGTTGCCATCCTATTATTAGACTCTCCACCGTGGGGTCATTTTCCCATCGAATAGAGTGAGAGGTCAAATGACGTAACGATGTTGTGCTAGCACCTTATTAAAATGATACAATCTATACGATTTTAAACTTTCGCGTTGCATTTTAACACTAACCATTAATTGGATTAGCTGAAAAAGAGGATTATTTTGCTTTCAATTTTTCACTAAACGACTGCAACTAAACCTGCTAAACTAACGACACTAAACTTGCGACTTCCAGTTCCATCTTTTTCAGGTGATTACAGTTGGATGTATTTTGGTTCCTGCGCTGGCGCCGTTTAGTGGAAATTTAAAGCAAAAAATCGGTTGCCTATAAAGACGGTTTACTGACGATAGTTGAACGTGACAACGTCTTTGTCACGTTGCCTCTTTGTCGCTCGTTCCGCACAATTGTTGGCTCGACCTGGGATAGGAACCCAGGACCTCTCGGATGTAAGGCCGAAACTTTGCCAATACACCAACACGGCATCACAAAAATGTGAACTCTTTGCAGATGATTCGACAATCGTAATAAAGGGAAATAATCCGATGGACTCAATCGCCAATAAGGCTAGTTAAGTGCTAATGACCTGAGTATAAATATTAGTAAAAACTGTAGTTATACAATTTCGGTCATATAATACTCAAGTACAATCATTAAAAATTTAATATAAATTAACGTGGTAGATATTGTGTTAAATTCTACTAATGTATTTTAATTGACATCAATACATTGTAATTGCGTATTTGAATTTGTATTGTTATTTCGAAACTAAATAGAATTTTTGCACGTCTGCGAGCAGACTGAACACATGCGCTACTTACATTACAACTTGATGTAATGTGACATGCAATAAATTATTTGAATTTAATTTGAAATTCTTAGGACTATATATTGACACACGTCTTTATTGAAAAAAAAAAACACAATAACGTTTATATGTAAAAAGCTAGAGCGATTTGTTTTTGCTATAAAACGATTGCGACAAACGGTATCGACTGAGGCTGCACTCACGGCATACCACGGATACGTGACATCAGTGCTGAGTTATGCCTCGTTGGTGTAGTGGCAAAGTTTTTGCTTTACATCCGTGAGGTCCTGGGTTCGAATCCTGGGTCGAGCCAGAATTGTTTCTGAGATTTTCTGTCATGAATTTCTCAAAAACGGAGTCGGGAAGTTGGCGGTGTTACACGTGTTGTATGTCGGACTTACAATGTTATTGTTTATAGTACATGGGGATAGATATGATTGTAACTCACAAAAATATACATTATTTCATTTATAGTATAACTTTATTTATTAATAGTCATAAAACAGTTTAGGTCTTTCGATATTTACTTCATTTATTAAGAAAAATTGGCATTATAATTTAACTTAAATTAGTAATAATTTTTCATATCTTTACCACGCTCTCCTGTTAAACTTCTCTCTTGTGTAACTTCTGGTATCTGGACAGCTGCAGGCCCCTCTTTAAACAGCTTACTTCGCTTTCACTTCCTTGCATTAACATCAGGGAAACTTGTCTCTTTGTAAGGTCATTTCCAAGCTATTACAAAACACGCATAGAAATCGCGGGCAGACAATTAAGGCAGCAATACATAAACCTAATACATCAACCTCCCTGTCGCAAGGACATATAAAAGAAATTCATATTATAAGAGTATTGTATTGTATAACTTGCTATCGGAAGAGATAAAATCACTTCAGGGGCCAATATTTAAGAGGAGATTGACCAACTGGCTTTTGGACAAATGTTTTTATAGTTATAATGAATATTCTTATTGGCGACAACATACTAAAATTTGATTTAATTCACGATACGTAATATTAGGTCCTTACCTATGAAATTGGCGTTTTGTATGGGAGGAACAAAAAGTCGAAATTTTTTTATATAGCATATTTATTTAATCAAAGTATGAGCCATTGTAATCTATGCACTTTTGACATCTCATAGGTAGTTCATTGATCCCTTTACTAAAAAAACTATTCGAACGGGAATCAATAAAATCTTTGAAGGCGACTTGGACTGCCCCATCTGAGTTGAACTTTTTCCCTTGCAAGAAGTTATCCAAATTTCGAAAAAAATGGTAATCTGTTGGAGCAAGGTCCGGGGAGTACGGTGGATGCCTTAGAGATTCCAATTGAAGTTCTTCTAATTTGCTAGCCGTCTGTTGTGCAGTGTGTGGTCTAGCGTTGTCGTGAAGCAGCAGTGGCGTAGAGCGATTGACCAGCCTTGGTTGTTTAGCAACTAGCTTTTCCATCATGGTTTGCAATTGCTGACAATAGATATCTGCCGTAATCGTCTGGCCAGATTTGAGAAAACTGTAATGAACGACACCGGCGCTAGTCCACCAAACGCTTACAAGTAACTTTTTATTGGTCAATTTTCGCTTGGAGCAGGCTTTGGCTGGCTTGCCAGGGTCCAGCCATTGCGATGAGCGCTTCCGATTATCGTAGAGAATCCACTTTTCATCACAGGTAATGATTCGATTTAAAATCCCTTCGTTATTGTGCCGGTCAAGTAATGTAACGCAGCAGTTGACGCGCGTTTGCCGGTTTGCTTCACTCAATTCGTGAGGAACCCACCTTTCAAGTTTTTTAATCTTCCCAATTTGCTTCAAGTGGATTAAAACAGTTTTATCACTAACGCCAAAGCCTGCAGCTAACTCGGACGTGGTTTGCGATGGATCCGCTTCCACAATAGCCTTCAATTCTTCATTATCAACTTGGGTCTCCGGCCGTCCACGGGGCTTGTTTTGCAGGTCGAAATTTCCAGAACGAAAACGTTGGAACCAAAAACGCACTGTGTTTTCTTTTGCGACACAACCGCCATACACATCATTAACCCTTCGAGCCGTTTCCGCAGCACTGGTGCCACGGTGGAACTCGTACTCGTAAATAACGCGATATTTCAAATTTTCCATTTTGTAAATTGAGCGATGCAAACAGAAAAAAGATAAGTAAAAAAACAAATGAATGACGGTTTACGAAACACAACTACATGTGGAAATAGCTGTATAAATTTGAATTTCGAATTCCTAACCAAATAGGAAAAATTCGTGATCAAAGTGGCCAGTACGACAAAACGCCCATTTCATATGTAAGGACCTAATATTATACAAATTCTACTAATGTAATTTAATTTACATAAATACATTGTAATTTTCGTAATAGAAATTGAATTGTAATTTCGTAATTGCGCTACTGAATTTACGAAGTTTTCTTTATTTACTGTGTTCTTGGCAAACAAACGTTTGAGTTTGAGTTTATTATTTAATCTGAAAACACTGACTAATATCTTATTTGCTTGTTAAACCGACGTTTTGACTAATTCTCTGATTTGGTGCAGGTAGCATGCGCGTGCAAAAATAATATTTACTGTTAGGTATGTATTTGAAGACGTGCATATGAAGCTAGTGATGTCCCACCAGTTTAATACTTGTAAGTCAAAAGACAAAAAAGTTATGATCACTTTTGTGGCCAAAATCTCATTACCATCAGTGTCCCCTACCGATATTTTTATTCTCTCCATTTTTTATAATAAAGAAGTAAACAAAATATTTAGGCTCTAATATAAATACGTAGAGTAAAATTATATTTTCAGTAAAACTTAACACTACCTTAAGTATGAAAATAAAAATCAAAATATTCATTTCCTTCAGCTGACCATAGAATAGCTTTTGTGCCTTCGTCTAATCTGTGGTTGTATTAACTCCTTGGCCCTCAGTAACAGACCGCAAAAGTTGCCCCCTACTAAATCAAGAAGGAAGTTTGCGCGCTTCATGCGACAGTAAAAAATCGATTCTTGCAAGTAGAATTTCGGTTTGTCACGAGTTGCCAATCTTTACCGCGACCCTGATAAAAGTACAGATATTTTTCTTTGAAAAAGACTGTACATGTAGAACTTGGGAGGAGTAGGTAAACCGCTTATTGAATAAATAAAAAAAATAAAAAAATTGTTTCAACGAACACACCAATTATCATGCCTCAAACTAAGCGTGAGCTTGTGCTATGGTGGCTAGAATAACGGATAGAAATACTTAAATACATTTATAAACACACATGACTCAGATACAAATGCTTGTGCTCATCATACAAACATTTGCCCCTAGCGGGATTCGAACCCGCGACAGCCGGATTTGTAGTCTGGACCACAGACCACTAGACCAAAGCTGTCGTCTTTATCTCCGTTTACTTTGAGATTCGGCACTGAGATCCAAATATTGCAAAAAAATCGTTCGGGTTTTAGAACTTTATTCTCTCATCGACAAATCGTTACCGTGGGTATCATTACTATCATTTACCTTCGCTTTTAAATATAAAAATTTCCAATTTTAAGGTAACCTAACCTATTTTGATGGAAATTACTAAAGTCAGTTAACTAAAAATGGTTTGCTGTACTACTAAAAGAAAGATTTGCTATAATCCGTACAGGCAGATAGGCGTAAAATGACTGTAAATTATATATATCCTTATAACAAATCCCATCGGTCAGCAATATTGAGTCACCGCTCACTGATGTTGATCGCGTAGCCCCTCTCCCCGCAGCCAGCCCAGCGCGAGCGGAATCAAAGAAAAGTGTCACGAGCCCCCCGACCCGTGCCTATGCAACCGCTACTGCCTTACCACCTCGGCAGTCTATGAAATCAATGGGATGAACAGGGCTTTACCGACGTGGAAAAGAAGAAGAGGAAGCCCGCTAGCCGTTACAATCTCGGCACCGCACCGACTGGACCCGATCAATAGCTGCATGTTGAAGTTCGCTTGACGCTGCTGTATGTGTCCCTTTTGAATTGGTCTACAAAGGTCAAAGACGTCGTAGATCATATACGAAGGAAGTCCAAATTCACCCTGAGGGTCGAATGAATGAATTAATGAAATTTATTTGCGTATGAAAAAGGGTACATTTAGGTGGTAGGTTAGACATTGTGGTTCAGCTTTTTCAGCCATATTATTACAGCATGCAAATTTATCATTATATTAAATCATTTAAAAAACAAATTACAAATTAATATACAATATTCAAGTCCAATAAACACAAAATTAAATTCAATAAACACAGAATCACAAAACTAAATTACTATGTCAAATATTATATCAAATTACTATATCAAATTGCTATATAAAATTACAAATTTATTAAGCATTAATAAGATGTCCATAAAAGGTAAAATATTAATAATAATATTTGAAATCTAAATTTATTGACTAAAATGAATAATGTTCCAGTCCTAATTTTAACACAAATGAAAACACGTAGAAACATTTTTTATTGAGCCATCTATAAAAGGCCCCTTTAAATCTATTTAAAGGAAGCTCTTTAAAATTTTGGGGAAGTTTATTTAAAATGGTCATATTGCACATCCAGTAGCATTTTTTTTTATAACAAGCACTCTTTGGTATTATTTTAGAAACAAGTAATCGGAACGGTTAGAATCTCGCCACAGAGTGAGTTTTAATTCATTTGTGGTTAGGGTCTCGACCCACCATCTAGCAACATTCATGAAAGAGGATTTCTGGCCGCGGGGAGTCGTGTTTCGTAAATTCAGGGGACGCCTACCTGCCGACATCACCGTGCGTGCCGTACCAATTCGCTGACGCATGTGCTTGTGTGATCTACGTATTGTTTTAACTTATAATTTATGTTTTATCGCTTAGGTAAACGTAGTGCGGGATGCCCCCCGGTTAGATAGACAGATGACCTGAAGAAGGCAGCTGGTAGCGCCTGGATGCAGAGGGCGGGAGATCGTGCGCTGTGGCGCTCCTTGGGAGAGGCCTATGTCCAGCAGTGGACTGCAACAGGTTGATATGATGATTTATGTTTTATAAGAATATGTATGTTAGACTTTAAGATATTTTGCCTGCCTGGACTGCCTGGAATAAACTTTTTTTATTATTATTATAATACTTTTTTGTTTTTAGACTAATATTTTTAGGTGGACACCTGCCGACACAAAAGTATTATTTCTCTGTGAAGGAACGCTTCTGTACCTCTGAGCGAAAATGTGAAAAATTTATCTTGTACCGTACCCTTTTAGCGAGGAGGTAACTTAGATATATGAAAGAAAGAATTGATTACAAGGTTAACTTATTTAATACAATTAAAACAGAAATTTAACTAATCTAAACAACATGGAGCAGGTTCATAATTGGCAACCGAACGATACGCGTCTTTAATTAATCTACACCACTGTCCTGGTTCACTGATGTCTGGTGGCACCGCGATGACTCAGCACTCGTGGCGGAGGTAGTAGCAGCAGGGGAGTGAATTCGGCAGTATAGAAATAGCTAGGCTTCCACAGTGATGAAGAATCCCAACCGGAAACCGGGACCAACACTAACCCGATATCGGGGCAACACTGAAGTTAATTAATTGGTCGAAGTATAAAAACTATCAAACAATCGTTGATTTAAAAATTGGTTGCCTGTAAAGTCGGTATACGCGCGAAAGTTTTACGTGACAACGACTCTGAGTGGTAAAATAATTTTAATGTGAATATTCATTCGTATAACATGAACCGGTGTGTATGCCTATCTCTCTCTCTCTCGCTCTGTCTCTCTCGCGCGGATCGTGAGCGGAGCAGCGTAACGCAGTTTCTTGAGGTGTCACCCGGCAAACCAATTTATAAGACGTTGTCACGTCAAAAATTCAGATCGCTGCGTGAGTTGGCAGTTTTTAGTGACCGCAGTACGTCCTCGCATTCGGATAGATCCGCTCGGACTTGGCGATGTGAGTTCTGAAGGCGACGTCACACATTTGGCCAAACCAGTTTCAACGCAGTGTTCACTCATATTCGCGCGCGAAGATAAATTGAAACTAGCAATTGCGAACGAGTTTACGTGTTAGTAATATCGTAATTATAAGATTAAGTTCTAGATCTAGTTTGTATATAACGAGAATTAATTTTAGTTATTTATAGTTGTAGTTTATTATATTAAATTTAATGCTATAGGTATTTAACTTTATGTAAGTAAATATAGCTATAATTTCTTATTTATTAAGAATGTAACGAACCGTTACAATCTGGCAAATGAGACGCAAAATGGCTACCTAGTCAAGATTTCCTGTAACTTTTTTCGTTCTTCGATATCTACACAACATCAGGATAAAAAAGTTAATACATTACCAACAACAAGACTTGTGTCAAGTGTGGATTTGTTGTGCTTTCGAGCGAAGGTATTTAAATATTTCACTACCATCAGATTATGACTCATTACCTTCATGACTTTTTATTTCACAAGCCTGTACCTTCAAAATCAGTCGGTTAGTTAGTTAGTTAGTTAGTTTTGCAGGGCTTTTTCCGCACTTAGCCTCACGATTGGGCCATTGTGCGTGTTTGCCTCTATTCCAACCAGCCCAAGTCCTCCCAGAAGGCTAGCAGCCTGCCTAGGCCACTAAAGATTTCTGGGAATGATGTTGGGTTTTTTAGAATGTCTGCTCGCTGTTTTTCCACACTTGTGCACTCCATGAGTACATGCTGTGGCGTTTCCTCTTCCTCGAGGCATCCTCTGCATCGAGGGCTGTTTGTTACACCTATGTTAAATAGGTGCTTGTTTAGGGGACAATGGCCTGTTATTATCCCTATAACTCTGCGTAGATTGTCGCGCTTTAGTTTGGCGAGGTTGCGGGCAAGCTTTTTAGATGGCATCTGAACTGCATTTTTAGTTTGCCTGCAGCCTTCACTGTTTGTCCATTCTAGCAGATGGTTTTTTGCGGTGTCTTCTCGCAGCCATGTTTTTATTTGGGCCTGCGGTATAGGTAGTAGCGGTTCTGGGCCAAACACTGTTGTCGCGGATCCCTTTTTCGCGAGTTCATCGGCTGCGTCGTTGCCGAGAGAGTTACTGTGTCCCTTGATCCACTGCAAGGTTATCTTATTTTTCCTTGCAATGTGTTGGAGTGCGTTGTGGCATTCCAATATGAGGGCAGAGGTTATGGTGTTGTTTTGTAGAGCTTGAAGCACGGATGCACTGTCCGAGACAATTTTGATGCTGAGGTCTCCGACGTCTCTGGCTGCAACCGCCTGTGCTGCTCTGATAATTCCGATACATTCTGCTTGGAAAATTGTGTTTAGTTTGTCCAGGGTGGTTGATATGTTGATGTTTAAGTCGTACGAGAATACTCCGGCTCCAGTTCCTAGTGAGGTTTTGGAGCCGTCTGTGTATATCCTAACTTCTCTGACGCCAGAGTTGTCTTTCCGTTCTTCGGTGAGTTGGATAATGTATTCTCGATCAAAGATGTAGTGGCATGGTATCTTGTCCATGGGTGCATCTAGAAGGGGTCTTTCCTTCGTGATGTCCTCCATGATTTTGGAGTGCGTTGTCATAGTGTTTTGTTTCCATAGCCCATTTGCTCTTAGTCTTAAGGCAGCTGCCTTTGCTTCTTCCTGTATGACCAGATGAAGAGGTCTGAGGTTCAATAGGAACTCTAGGGCGGCTGATGGAGTGGTTCTCATACATCCTGTAGCTGCCACGCTCGCTAGGCGCTGCAAGCTTTGTAGTTTGGATTTGATAGTGGACAGTTGCGTTCTGGGCCACCACACAACTGATCCGTAGGTTAGGGAGGGTCTGATAACTGACGTGTATAGCCAAAGTGTGATTTTTGGATTAAGACCCCATTTTCTGCCAAGGAGTCTTTTACACTGATAGAATGCTATACAGGCCTTTTTAATTTTGTTGTCAATGTGAATTCCCCAGTTCAACTTGCTATCGAGAGTGATGCCCAGATATTTTACTTGAGTTGATAGGGTTAATTCGGTGTTAAATAATTTTGGTAGTTTTAGATTTGGTAGCTTCCTTTTGTTAGTGAAAAGGATGAGCTCTGTTTTTTTGGGGTTGACTGACAGCTGGTGTTCCTCACACCATTTTTCTACAATCTGAAGAGCAGCACGCATTACATCACAGAGGATGTTCTCTGCGTTCCCATTTATCAGAATTGCTAGGTCGTCTGCATAACCAATGGTAGTGTAGCCTCTTTCGTTCAATGCCCTCAAGAGGCTGTCTACTACTATGTTCCATAGGAGTGGTGACAGAATGCCCCCTTGGGGGCACCCCCTGACCACCCTTGCACGGGTGATCGTTTTTACCGCAATTTGGACCGCCCTTTTACTGACCAGCTCATTTATCCATTCCGTTATGACTGGTTCTACTTTCAGTTTTTGTAGGGCGTGGTTGATGCTGTTGTGCATTGTTTTGTCAAATGCCCCTTCTATGTCAATAAAAGCGGCAAGTGTTGATGCTTTGTTGTTAATGGCCGATTCTATTTTATGCACTACCATGTGTAGTGCTGACACTGTTGATCTGCCTTTCCTGTAGGCGTTTTGCTGTGGGTGAAGAGATCTGGTCTTTAACACATCGTCTCTTAGGTGTCTATCTACTAGTTTTTCTAGTGTTTTCAGGAGAAATGAGGTTAGGCTGATAGGCCTGAAGGATTTGGCTAGGGTGTAGTCTTCTTTGCCTGGTTTAGGCAGGAAGACTATTTTTGCTTCCCTCCATTGCTTCGGTACGTATTTGAAAGCTATGCAGGCTCTATAAATTTGTAATAGGTGATGAGTGATTTGGTTCGAGTGCCATTGTAGAAGCGCTGGGAATATGCCGTCCAGTCCAGCGGATTTAAATGGTTGGAAGCTTCTCAGGGCCCAGCCAATTTTATCCGTGGTTACGATTCTACTTGCAGTTTCCCATTCTTGGATAGTTGGTGCTTTTTTGTGTTCATCTTGCCATTCGGAGTCTGATACAATCTGACTTCCGGGAAAGTGGGTCTCTAGGAGTAGTTTGCAGGTTTCGTGGTCTGTATTTGTGTAAGTGCCGTTTTCTCTTTTGAGAGAGCCCAGGAGATTAGTGTCCCCTTTGGACAGTATTTTCTTGACTCTCGCGGCTTGGTTTGTTGAGTTTATGCTGCTACAGAATTTGTGCCAGGCTTCCGTCCTCCTGAATCTGATACGTTTTTTGTAGTGTTTCTGTGCTGTTTTGTATTTGTCCCAGGCTTCAGTGGTCCTGGTATTTTTTGCCTGATTGAACAGTGTCCTGAGTGTCTTCCTAAGCCGTTCAAGCTCTGGCCCCCACCATCGATTTTTATCCGAGTCGATAGGTATGACGGCGGGACAGGCTTCTTCATAACTGCTCGTTAAGGCAGCGGTCAGGAACTGTACATTGGTTTCTATGTTGTCTGTGCTGAGTGTCACGTCAGAAGGTTCGAAGTCGTTTAGTTTTTAGGGTTCCGTACCTCAAAAGGAAAAAACGGAACCCTTATAGGATCACTTTGTTGTCCGTCTGTCCGTCCGTCCGTCTGTCAAGACCCTTTTTCTCAGGAACGCGTGGAGGTATGAAGCTGAAATTTATATCAGTTACTCAGGTCTACTGTCCCTTGAAGCTGTGAAAAAATCAAACTTCTAAGCCAACGCAATCAAAAGATACAGCCGTTTATGCCGCAAATTTTCGACACTTGCAAGGGAATCAAAACCTACAGGGTGCTTCCCGTGAACTCAGAATCTTGAAATTTGGTACGAAGCAACGTCTTATAGCATAGATAAAGGAAAAATTACGAAAACCATAAATTTTTAGTTACATCACATAATATATATTTTTTTAATAATTTTAAACTTACTACCCATTTCCTCATAAACGCGTAGAGGTATTAAATTGAAATTCATACCAAATACTCAGGTCTATAATACCTTTAAGCTGTAACAAAATCAAACTTCTATGTCAACGCAATTAAAAGAAACAGCAATTTAAGCTGCATATTTTGAAACTCGCAAGTACTCGCAAGGGAATCAAAACCTAAAGGGTACTTCCAGTCGACCTAGAATCTTGAAATTTGGCATGAAGCAACGTTTTATAGCACACATAAAGGAAAAATTCCGAAAACCTTAAATTTTTAGTTACATTACAAAATATATATTTTTAAATAAATATAAACTTATTACTTTTTTCCTCATGAACGCGTAGAGCTATCAAGTTGAAATTCATATCAAATAATTAGATCTAATTGCCTTTAACCCGTGAAAAAAAATTCTAAGTCAACGCAAAAACGCAAAACGCAAAAGTACAACCATTGATACCGCATATTTTGAAACTCGCAACTACACGCAAGGGAATTAAAACCTAAAGACCACTTCCCGTTGACATAGAATCTCGAAATTTGGTAAGAAGCTTACAGCACAGGTAACAGAAAAATTCCGAAAAGCTTAAAATTTTAAGTAGATATACCACCAAAAAAATTGTGATTGTAAACATAATTGTAGTTACAGCAATGACCGCGAGTTATTATACTATGTATGGGGAGGGCAACATTTTTCAAACGGCAAAGACGACCTCACTCATCGTCATTCAATCCCGATGTTTTGGTGAATGTAGCTGTATAATCTAAATGCGTCCTAACTGCTTAAAGTGTTATACTTATAATTAAATTCAATGACATTATTATAAACGATAAAGAGATCTTTGTCTTAAATTTATGCTCCTCCATCTTTCCCCATTGTAATGTTATGAATTTCATTTTGCAATAAAAATACCATAGTTATGACTCGATTGTCGTAATGAACGAACTTTGTAAACCTTGCAGGTTTGTACGGAACCCTCGGTGCGCGAGTCGGACTCGCACTTGGCCGGTTTTTTTGGTTAGTGTGCTTGTGTATTTTGTTGTATCTGTCTTACGGGGGTTACGATATGGGGTGGGGTTTGGTGGTTTTATGTTTATTTGGAAGCAGATGCGTCTGTGGTCTGCGAAGGACGGCTCGTTGGATACTTGCCATCTTTCGATGAGATCTGCCGCCAAGTGTGTTGCCAGAGTGATGTCGATAGTGGTTTGGCATTGAACGACATTGAGTGAGGAGAGTGCTGGAGCTCTGTATTACAGGCCCCCAAGCCTAGTTCAGACTCCAGTTCTCTCACAATCAATTCAATTCCACCCATAGGATGTAAATTTGATGTATCTACTGTGATTGTGATAGAAGAAAATAAATATTATTATTATTATTATTATTATCTGGACGTTACAAAGGTGGGCTCTGTGCCTCTGTTTATAATGTTCAGATTGGTTTGGAATAGATATTCAGTTAGTTGCTCACCCCTTTTGTTTGTATCCTTACTTCCCCACAGAGTGTGATGTGCGTTGCAGTCTGCTGCAATGATGATGTCCCAGTTACTGGCTTCGCAGTGTTGTACCAGCTCGACTAGTTCCTTTGAGGGAATTTCGCCTTCGCCTGGCATATACACCGAAGCAAGCACTAGGGTTGTTTGGTCCTCTGTAGGGTTGATTTTAACAGCTGTAAGGTCTCTAGAACAGAAAGGGTTAATTAAGGTGGCATTCATGGTTTTGGGTATGACAATACACGTTCTTGGTTTTTCTGCTGGTGTGTATAGTAGTGACTTACCACTGATGTTGTTCAAACCGAGTATTTTGTTGTTTCTGATCCAGGGTTCCTGGATCAGTGCGACGGTTTGTCTTCCTCCAGCACTCTGCGTAGAGTGACCGCCGCAATTTGTTTGTGCTGGAGGTTGGTTTGGATGACGGTGAGGGAGCTAAGGGCTGGGGCTACGTAGCACGTCATCTTCGTCGCTAGTTACCCCCGCGCTTATCAGCGGCGAGCTCGCCTCCATCTTGCTCGGACCCGGTTGGGGAGCGGAGGTGGAAGGCCCTGGAGTTGGCGTCGTGTCGTCTTGCCCTGTCGCTTGGTTTGTTTCGGCCGTGGTTGCCTCTACTGAAGGGAAGAAGCGAATGTACCCACTTCCCGTCATGTGGGCTACCCGGCGGTCTCTGTCCAGGATGGTTTGCTTCTGGTCTTCGGGGATTCCCAGGACAAGGTGAACCACCTTCTCCTTGGAGCCAGCCTCGCCAGTTTGGTCACTCACCGACATGTCGTAACACTGCCAGGAGTCGACTTTGTACCAGGGGTTCTGGGCACAAAGGACTTTCTGCAGTATCGCGGAGTCGGTGATGCGGGTATGTATCAGGAGGCCTGCTCTGAGCCTCTTTTTTAAGTCTGACTGTCTGATGACAGCCAGAGTGGTTTCGGGTATTGGTGACTCGATGTTCTGGACTTCCCTCTCGAGCCAAGTCAGAGCGTTCGCGTTCTCACACCACATCGCGAGCACCCCATCCATGAGGAAGGGGCGCCCCCGGAAAGATGGAGCTTGCGCGCTCGGAGACGGCGGGGACAGTACCGCTTGCAGGATTCTATCATCGATAGTTTCCCTGAGCTGGTCTGCCTGCTCCTGCGAGAGGTCGCGTGGGGGGACAGTGATAACCGCTACTCTCAGATGCGACTGGCTCGCGTCTGCGTAGCTCACCGTCCGCCTCTGCCTCGTGTCGGTTCTCGGGCGCTTGGCTTCTCCCCTGGGAGTCTGGGTTTCGTCCGGCCGAGCTCGCTTCGAGGAAGCACGCTCGTCCGGGCCATTCCCGGCCCCAGTTTGCTCCCCTGCGGCAGCAATGGAAGCCACCGCCTCGATACGTCGACCTCGGCCGCCTCTCGGTTTCCGTCTCCTCTTCGGCTGATTCGGTGGTCCGTGGAGTGATGGCGGTGACTCCGTTCTGTGCCGAGCCACTCCTGCGGAGGTCACCCCCGTGGAGGTAGATGGCACAGGTTCGCGCTGCGTTTCCGCTGCTGCGGTCGGTGTCACTCCTGTTTTTACAGGTTGTTGAGCTTCCCTTCTCGCGCGCCCCGTGGGGCGACTGCGTTCTGGTCGGCTTGGCAACCTTTGGTTTGTTGTGGTTGGTGCTTCGGACCGCTGGGACTCCCTCGTCTCGCGCGCCGTGGGGCGACTGCGTTCTGAGTGTCCTGCCAGTCCATGGTTGTTTGGGGTGGGTTTAGCGGCCCCTTTAGAGGGGCGCTTGTGGTGGGCTACTACCGTCCACTCTGACACTCTGGAGGTGTCGGTAGTCGAGGTTGACGGTATCAGTGTTATGGCCTCTGCTAGGCCTGATAAATCCAGGCTTGGGCCTGGTGTTGAGCACAAGTTGTCCCCCCCAGAATACGTGGGACAGACCGAGTTAGACTCGGTGAGGGATTCTCCACTGTGCGTGGTACCCTCCTGGGGTATATCTTTCTCTTGTTGTGCTGACATTTTTATTTGGTTGGGCGAAGAGGACGCACACTACCTGCCCATGGTGAGTGTGGTACAACATTTTTGGGGGTATTTAATTCCCCAAGGCTGTGTGAGCCTGGAGTGTGGATAGGCGCCGCCACAGGTTCGGCTATGCGGGATTGGACTGGGAGAAGGATGGGTTATAGGGGGGGAAATAATGGGGGGTCGGCCAGAGGTTTCGGTTATGCCAATTACTTAGGGTAATTGGCCAATAACAGGCGGCAACCTCGAGAAGGATAGTCCACTGGCCTTGTTTAGGGGATCTTAGCGACCTGCGCTCCTCCCTAAACCATTCGCCAGACCCAGCATCGGACAGATGCTGGGAATGGGGGAGACGTCAAACAAGAAAGCGAAAGCAGGATGCAAGCAAAAATGTTATATTAAGTTGTTTGACGTTGCCCCCGCCCAAAAATCAGTCGGTACAATTACATATAAATTTGGTCATTTGCAAATTAAAGGCTAATTAATAAGAGATTTATGAATTTCAAACCATTAACATGTGGTTACCATACCACCACCTCATAGTTGAGGTGAGGCCTGTGCCTAGCAGTGGGACGTATATAGGCTGATGATGATAAAATGTGGTAACACAATCCATCATAAGACGACTCTACCGACCGATCAAAGTTGAACCTGCGCAATCAACATTAGAAATCATTCGGTATCACGTAAATTGATTGAATTTCCACATTCGTGTTTGCAGTTATTAAGCTTAACTCTAAATACCGAGTTCATAGTTGAGACGCGTAAGAACTTGAGTGGTTACTACATTGTCTAAATATAGGCGCGTATTTACGCAACGCATTGGCGAATCTTGCGTTTTGCAATCTAACATGGTCGCACAGGTTTTGATACGAGCAGTGAGATGCCTTAGTGGGCGTTGCACTTTGACCCGTTACGTGCGTACACTAAGTGTTCCCATCACTAGACTTCGTTGACGTAAAAGTACTCTAGTATGTTTGAGTAATACCTACTACGTTGGTGTAGTGGCAAAGTTTCTGCCTTACATCCGAGAGGTTCGAATCCCAGGTCGGGCTAAATTGTTTCTGAGATTTTCTGTCATGAACTTCTCAAAAACAGCTCGGAGTCGGGAAGTCGGCGGTGTTACACCCCCGTGCATCGGTGCGCACATTAAGCCGTTGGTCCTGCGCCTGATCTTTCTCCGGTCATGTCGGATTGCCGTCTCACCGAACTTTGAGAGTGATGGAACAGTGTGTGACCTGTGTACTGCGCTCACACTTGTGCACTATATTATCTCCTGCGTAGTTGGCTGATCTCTGTTGAGATTTCCGGCGTGGTCGAAATCAGCCAGGAGGATTATTTTAATACCTCCTTTAAAGGGCTCGACTTCACATTTCTACAAGTCTATTTAAAAAAAAAACTTATATACTTTTAGTAAAAAATAAGCAATAATTACTGAAATACAGGAAATCTTCAGGAACTTCAACATGCCATTGATTTTTCAAATTCAAATTAATTATTTTCAGATATTTTTAGATCCAATAATGTTAGTAACAATTGTTCTAACGTCTGATATTAGTAAACATAATTAAGTAATAATCTATACATATAATAAGACTGTAAAAGATCGATTTCTGTACATTGAAGATTTTTATGAAAAATTGTTACAGGGGGTCTTAATTACCGTAATAGAAGCCAAAACAACAATTTTTAAAAATTTTGTCTGTCTGTCTGTCTGTCTGTCTGTTTGTCCGGGCTAATCTCAGAATCTACTGGACCGATTTTGACGGGACTTTTTTTATTTGACTCAGTATCACCTGGAGAGTAAACTGGGATATAAATAATCACGCCGATGAACTTAGGGGGCAGGCAGGAAATTGAATCTCAGAATCTACTAAACCATCCTTGAGTTGCGTACGCTGCGAAAACGGTTCAAGATACCAAAAATATAAATATGAAAGAATTATTCCTCTTGAAATGATCTAAAAAACTGTCTGCGACAGTACATGTCTATGCCCAAAATTACAACTCCACGCGGACGAAGTCGCGGGCACAGCTAGTAATAAATAAATTCAATTTAAAATTCATTAATTAACATAATAAGTTTGTTTCGACCTTGGATAAGTTAGGGCAGTGATTCAGTACCAACTAAGGCATTATCCCATCTCACGGCCAAAACCTTTAACATACTGTTGGGACTACCGAGTATTATTTTTTATATATATATAGATAATGTTTTTTACGCATTAAAGCATGAAAGCAGTTTACGTTAGCGTCGGCAAACATGCCAGACGCGCTGCAAAACCTCGGCAGTCCCACCAGCACCCGGAACATATTATTGTAAAGGACGCGCAGAGCGTTGTATAATAATAATAAATATATTTAAATAAATATTTCACAACAATCACACCAATTCTCTAGTCCCAAATTAAGCTACGAGGCTTGTGTTATGGGTACTAGACAACGGATAAACATATTTAAATACTTTTTTTTGTAAATAAATACATATTATACGTAGAAAACACCCAGACCAGTACAAACACACATGTTCATGCACACTTATGCTTGTACTGTGCGGGGATCGAACCCGTGACCCTTGGTTTTAGAAGTCCGACATGCCACACAATTTATTGTCTATTTCCCAATTAATTCATGGAACATTTCTGTGTTACGGATAATTGTGATGCCGTGAGGCATTTAAGTGAAAGGTGTGTTTGTTTGTCGGAAACGATAATATAGGTAGAAATTCCTCGTTGGTGTAGTGGCAAAGTTTCTGCCTTACATCCTGGGTTCGAATTCCAGGTCGAGCCAAAATTGAATATGAGATCTGTCATGAATTTCTCAAAAACAGCTCGGAGTCGGGAAGTCGGCGGTGTTACACCCCTGTGCGCACTGAGGAATGCGCACGTTAAGCCGTTGGTCCTGCGCCTGATCTCTCTCCGGTCGTGTCGGATTGCCATCTCACCGAACTTTAAGAGTGATGGAACAGTGAGTGCACCTGTGTATTGCGCTCACACTTGTGCACTATATCTCCTGCGTAGTTATCTGATCTCTGTTGAGATTGGCCGCCGTGGTCGAAATCGGCCAGGAGGACTATTATTATTGTAGGTAGAAATGGTTAGGAAAATCTATTTTTGAATTGTCTATTCAATGTATCAGAAGTTGAGCATTCAATCCTTATGGAACATTTAGTAAAGTGCTCCTCTCGAGACATGCTTTCTCATCAGCCTATATACGTCCCACTGCTGGGCACAGGCCTCACCTCAACTATGAGGTGGTCCGAGCCATACTCCACCACGCGGGCTCAGTGCAGATTGGTGGAGGGGTGTTTGTAAGGTAAGTGACCAACCTTACTGTCAGATGTTATTAAGCCTCCCGAGGGCCTATGACCAGGCTTAACGACTAATATCTATCGATATTAACCGGGACCAACAGCTTAACGTGCCTTCCGAAGCACGGAGATGCTTGTAAATAGACGTCACTTAAATGGTCAGAATGGTCACCCATCCCAAACATGACCGCGCCTTAGGTTGCTTAACTTTAGGTATCACTACCAAAGCGCGCTGCAACCACTGCGCCACAAGCACCTCTATGTGACATGCTTTAAATAACTTTAACTACTTTAACTTTCAATAATAATTTTAACTGGTAAGTAGGAACTTCTATTCGTTATTTGTAACCAACCAATCTGATGGCACGTGCAACCAACAAGCTGAGTAGTTAATTGGTATTGTGTAATACATATGTATGTACCAAACGCGCAGGGCAAGCGCATTACACGATATAAACACGTTGAGAAAATGGTCTGATGGAAATCACTGTGGAAAAAACAATTTACTCGCCATTTTGACATGCTAGGTATCTAATTTTAAGGCATAAGTTTTGATGTAAGTTTTAAAATATTTTAACACAGATCTTTTTAAAACCGCTGACGTATTTAATGACTTATTAAACAACTGACTCTTTAATGACTTTGACGACCGCTTGGTGCAGTAAGTACATGTCGGACTTCTAAAACCAAGGGTCGCAGGTTCGATCACCGCACAGTACAAGCATAAGTGTGCATGAACATGTGTGTTTGAGCTGGTCTGGGTGTTTTCTATGCATAATATGTATTTTTTTTACAAAAAAAAGTGTTTATGTATGTTTATCCGTTGTCTAGTACCCATAACACAAGCCTCGTAGCTTAATTTGGGGCTAGAGAATTGGTGTGATTGTTGTGAAAAATTTATTATTATTAATGAGGAAGTAAAAGTTCTTATTATGCCCATAAGAAGTTGGTTTATTTAGTAATCTGTGGTTTCAGGTACAGGACAGGTCCCTTTTTATTAAGAGAACATGTCAAATCCTAAAAATATATACGAGATTTTCACCATGTAATAGTAATAATAATAGCCCTCCTGGCCGATTTCGACCACGGCGGACAATCTCAACAGAGATCTGCCAACTACGCAGGAGATATGTGGGCGCAATACACAGGTGCACTCACTTTTCCTTCACTCTCAAAGTTCGGTGAGACTTGGAGGTTGAGAAATTCATGACAGAAAATCTCTGAAACAATTTCGGCTCGATCTGGGATTCGAACCCAGGACCTGTCGAATGTACGGCAGAAACTTTGCCAGTACACCAACGAGGCAGTCACCATGTTCCTATTTTTTAACGTTCCCGGTATTGCAACTAAACCGATATTATTAGGAACTCAAAAACCATGGGCTTAATCTTAATAAGATTAATTAATTAAATATATATATATATATATATATATATATATATATATATATATATATATAATAATTTCATAGTCGTCATCATATTAAGATGACGACTATGAAAATTTCTAACAGTAGCCACCCTTATTGGCACCGATAAGTCCTACACTTATTTTCTACATAATATAGAAGTTATAAATACTTTTAGCACTTGACATGTCTTAAAAATGCACTGTGTAAATAAAAAACCCGGCCACGTGCGTGTCGGACCACGCATAAAGTAGGGTTCCGTAGTCAATTTTGGCACCGCGCTGTTTTGCATTTCTTGCATCATTTCTAGCCGTCAAAGTCATCATTGTAAAGTATATATTTTTATATTATTTATAACAGGATATTATTCATCACAGGATACCCGAAACTATTTTTAATAAGAGTGTCCGTGCCTGTTTCTTTACGTGAGAGATTTGAAGTTTATAGGTCCGAGACTTTAGAAATTACAAGGGGGAGGGGGCACCTTGTAAACGACTTTGGCGGGCTATAACTCGCAAATGGTAAAGCTGATAAAAAAGTGTTTTAAGGAAACCCTATGTTATGTTCGACGATACTCGACGCAAGGGGGTGCACTCAAAAAAATTTCACCCTCCCTTTACATGTATACCCTTAAAAAGGTGTGACAACGTCTTATAAATTGGTTTGCCGGGTGACACCTCAAGAAACTGCGTTACGCTGCTCCGCTCACGTTTCGCGCGAGAGAGACAGAGCGAGAGAGAGAGAGAGAGAGAGATAGGCATACACACCGGTTCATTATTTTACCACTCAGAGTCGTTGTCACGTAAAACTTTCGCGCGTATACCGACTTTACAGGCAACCAATTTTTTCATTAAAAATGAGATCTATTGTGAAGTATCCTCGAACCAAGTTACATGCGAATCAGTCCATAAACGTAGAAGATATTCTGCTGTGACAGACAAGGACGGACTGAACGATCTTATAAGGGTTCCTTGACCTTGTTCCTTGACTTTGGTTCATTGACTTGGTAGTGTTTTGTATTATGGACATTCATTTTGATTAATATTGACATTTTATTTTAATGGTATTGATTTTGTATACTGACATAGTGAATGATATTGACATTTTAATTTAATAGTAGGTACCTATCTAGTGTTTTGTATATGTAATGTGAGTACAATATATTTCCAATTTTATGTTTATATTTGCATGCTTTTTTTAAATAGCTGAATATGATTTTATTTTAAAGATCATGTACCGTATTCAAGAGCAAATAAATGATTCTATTCTATTCTATTCTATTCCTTGTCGGACTACGGAACCCTAAAAAGACAAGCAATAAATAGTGGATGCCAGCTTAACGGAAGCGCTTACGAGTACAACGCCATTGTCTGAAACGGGCTCGAACTAGCGACCTTTGCGAAAGCGGGCGTGCATTGCGCAATGCCACATTAAGATAGACATTGCTTTTGTTACATGCGTATGCGTCACACTGTTCTAAATAAAATAGCATAGTTTTTTACGGGCTCATTGTTATAATATGATTGACTGCCTCGTTGGTGAAGTGGCAAAGTTTCTGCCTTACATCCGAGAGGTCCTGGGTTCGAATCCCAGGTCGAGCCAAAAATTGTTTCTGAGATTTTCTGTCATAAATTTCTCAAAAAACAGCTCGGAGTCGGGAAGTTGGCGGTTTTACACCCCCGTGCCTCGGAAAGCACGTTAAGCCGTTGGTCCTGCGCCTGATCTCTCTCCGGTCATGTCGGATTGCCGTCTCACCGAACTTTGAGAGTGATGGAACAGTGAGTGCACCTGTGTATTGCGCTCACACTTGTGCACTATAATATCTCCTGCGTAGTTGGCTGATCTCTGTTGAGATTGGTCGCCGTGGTCGAAATCGGCCAGGAGGACTATTATTATAAAGTCTCAGGCAATTACCTATTTATTTTAATGCCTGCATTAAGTACCAGTATACTTGTACCCCCTGTATACTTGTCAAAATAAGATGTAAGGAGCACTCACGGATAACTTAGCTTTTTAAAGAAGAGTTTTTTTAACACGCTTTTACTAGATCGGGATGTATGTATGTACGTATGTATGTACGTAACGGAATTTTTGAGCTCAGTTTTCACCAACTTCCAGAAATCGGATTAATTTGAAACTTTGCACACGTATTACGTACCGATGACAATGCAATAATTTGATAAGAGTTTTCCAATTATCCTTATTAACAAAAAAATAGTTTAAATAATTAAAAAAAAACACGCTTTTATTGCTAACTAAAAAAGAGAAAATAATTTCTGAGTACACGGAATTTATATTGCAGTGGAGTAAAAATCGTGGGGTGTTTGTTATAGTATTATCATCATACTATTATTGGCAACTTTAAAAATAGAAGTATGAAAACGTCATAAAGTGCACCCCACACTCTTTACTCTACTGTAATATAAATTCCGTGTACTCAGAAATTATTTTCTCTGTTTAAGTTAGCAATAAAAGCGTGTTTTTGTAGTGTTTTAAACTATTATTTATTTTTAAATGTTTATAAATCTTTCAACGAACACACTAATTACCTAGCCCCAAACTAAGCGTTAGCTTGTGCTATGGTGGCTAAAATAACGGATAGAAATACTTAAATACATTTATGAACACACATGACTCAGGTATAAATGCTCGTGCATCACACAAACATTTGCCCCTAGCAGGATTCGAACCCGCGACAGCCGGTTTTGTAGTCTGGACCTCAGACCACTAGACCAAAGCTGTATTCAATTGATTTACTTTCACCAGAGATTAACAAACTTAAAATAATAGTTTAAAAAACTAAAAACACAGGCTTTTATTGCTAATTAAAAGAGAGAAAATAATTTCCGAGTCCATTATTTATAGTTTATTTTTTTTTAGTTAATAAGGATAACACTTATCAAATTATTGCATTGTCATCGGTACTTAATACGTGTGCAAAGTTTCAAATTAATCCGATTTCTGGAAGTTGGTGAAAATTGAGCTCAAAAATTCCGTTACATACATTCATACATACACCCCGATCTTATAAAAAGCGTGATAAAATAGAAGCGTGTTAAAAACTAGAGCCACTTATAGTCCCATGCATTCGTAATGTATGATAAAGCGCCATCTATGGTATCGTTTGAGCAATAAGCAGTAGAGGTTCAACAATGTTAAGCGTTGGTACGTGGCTCAACTGCGTAAACTCGCAGGAATTATAACTAAAGCTGGTTTAAGCCATGGTTATCACAAGATGTCGCTATTATCGACTATAAGATAGTGAAATAGCTGTGTGTGGTGGGTGAGTTTAACAAATTTAGAGACTCATCATTATCATTTAGGTGTTTTCTAAGTATAATATGTATTTATTTACAAATAAAAAGTGTTTAAGTATGTTTATCCGTTGTCTAGTACCTATAACACAAGCCTCGTAGCTTAATTTGGGACTAGAGAATTGGTGTGATTGTTATTAAATATTTATTAATTATTATTATTATTTATTCAAATTCAAATATTTTATTTCAGAACAAGATTCCATATAAATTGTTAGTAATCCTTAGTAAAGGTTAGGAAATATAATTGTAATTTTAAGATAGCGCTCAATTTAATAGAAATAAATTTTGAATAATAATAATTAAAATCCAAATGTCAATTATCTAATGTCAAGTAATTTAAGTAATGTCAAAATAAAATATAATTTAATTTGAATTTACTGATTGCTTACTTCTTTAAGCCGATTAAAAGGGCCGTCCAATGATCAGCAATAGGACACTCGGGCCTTATACTTACTTATTTGTCATTGAAATTGTGCAAAATTAGATACAATTTACCTATTATGAGTTTTATAACAAACTACTTATTATATTTATATAAAATCTACTTATTTGTTCGTTGGCCGATTTAATTTAAACGAGCAGAAATAATGATGTACAATCCTAATTAACTTACATTCAGGCAAGTACAATTATGACAATTTTGAAAAACCAAATTAAAGAAAGCTAAAGGCGTATTATTGAGGTTCGAGTCAAAATAAATGTACATTTCTCACATGGCTCTTGTGAGAAATATTCCTCACGTTTTTCACTCAAATCAAAAATGTTTATTTTTATTTATTTATTTAAAACTTTATTGCACAAGAAATGTACAAAAAGTGGACTTAATGCTGAAAGCATTTTCTGCCAGTCAACCTCGAGATCATGCAGAAAGAAGGCAATGAAGAAACGTTTGTTTACATAGGTAACTTTTTTACTGTTAAACAAATGAAATGATTAAGATGCATAAAAATAAGGATTCAAATATTTACATAGTATTTTTGTGTTTAATCAAAGTAAGATATTTAGGCCAATATTAAATAGTGCACAAGTGGGAGCGCAATACACAGGTGCACTCACTGTTCCATCACTCTCAAAGTTCGGTTTGACGGCAATCCGACATGACCGGAGAGAGATCAGGCGCAGGACCAACGGCTTAACGTGCTTTCCAAGGCACGGGGGTGTAACACCGTCAACTTCCCGACTCCGAGCTGTTTTTGAGAACTTCATGACAGAAAATCTCAGAAACAATTTTGACTCGACCTGGGATTCGAACCCAGGACCTCTCGGATGTTAGGCAGATACTTTGCCACTACACCAACGAGGCAGTAATAAGAAAAATGCGTAATTACTAATTGTTTATTAAAGCTAAAGTTTCACAAGAATAAGAGAAAAAAACCGCCTGTGTACATTATTATGAGTTATCTACATTATAGAAAGTAATTAAATTAAGCAGATTATTGTTAGGTTAATTACCTACCTACTACCTACCGACATCACCGCGGGTGACGTATTAATTCGCTGACGCGTGCGTTTGTGTGATATAGATACTAGATACAGTTTTATTTTATCAATATTTTGTTTTTGACGTGACAACGTCTTATAAATTGGTTTGCCGGGTGACACTTCAAGAAACTGCGTTACGCTCCGCTCACGTTCCGCGCTCACAATGAGAGCGAGTGAGAGGCACGCGTCCCTTCGACTCGGGCATGGTTAGCCCGCCTAAGAGCGAGTGAGACAGACATAAAAAGTGAAAGGCACGCGTCCCTTCCACTCGAGCACAGTTAACCCGCCTAAGAGCGAGAGAGACAGAGCGAGAGAAAGGGAGTGAGAGAGATAGGCATACACACCGGTTCATGTTATACGAATGAATATTCACATTAAAATTATTTTACCACTCTAAAGTCGTTGTCACGTAAAACTTTCGCCCGTATGCCGACTTTACAGG